>CM053628.1:24661723-24681101 GCA_028646595.1 Phalanger gymnotis | reverse complement strand
CTTCCTTCCTTCCTCCCTTCCTTCCTTCCTTCCTTCCTCCCTTCCTTCCTTCCTTCCTTCCTTCCTTCCTTCCTTCCTTCCTTCCTTCCTTTCTTCCTTCCTTCCTTCCTTCCTTCCTTCTTTTCTTCCTCCTTCCCTTCTCCTTTCTTCCTTTTTCATACATCACTTCCAGTTCATCCATCTCTCTAACCCCCGTGATATACAGACCCTCCACATTAGCCCCCACAGGGTTGTCATATCACTTATGTTACAACATTGTTGCAAGGATCGAATGAGTTTAGAAAAATGTAAAACACTTTGCAAATCTTAAAGTGCTATGTAAGTGGTAGGTATTATTATTATTAATGAAGCCGTATTAATCATATCATTCTCATGGGTCTGCTGTGAGGCTGAAGTGAAATGATGTATGTAAAGTGCTTTGGAACTTTTAAAAGGCTACATAAATTCCTGATACTATATTATTCACTATTAAATAATAATAAAAATAGTTCTGAAAACTTCTCTCTCAATATGAATGGGTGTGACAGCCCACAAAAAAGTCAGTGTGTTCTTGGGTTGCATTAAGAGAGGCAGAGCTTCCAGGAACAGGAAAACGACAGTCCCTCTGTACTCTGCCCTTGTCAGAACACATCTCGAGTACTGTGTTTAGTTCTGGGAGCTGTATCTTACAAAGGATATTGACAAAACAATAAAAGGTCTCTAGCATGCTGGTTTTGTCCTCTGTATAGTATCCATGGAAGACCATGATGAGCATGTATCATACAGATCGAGAAGTCATGGAGAAAACACCACAATAATGAAATCCCAAATCCATTTGAAATGCTTAAATACAATGGGGTGCTACCCCTGGAAGGTAAGTGGCAACCAGATGCCTGTTTGTCAGGGATGTGGTAAAGGCCATTCTAGTTCAGGTTCAGGTTCGTGTTGGACTAGATGGCCCCTGAGATCCTGTGATTCCATGGGTCCCCCATTCTTTCTGTTCACCTAACATTGCTTTGGAAAGCTTTGGGATGTAGATAGCAGATCGCTTTGGAATGTTATTCCAAAAATTACACTTTGGAAACATGTCCAAGATGCTAAGACAGCTTTCTCAGTTCAGTCAATTTAGTGAGGAAAAAACTGAGGCATTGCTAAGCTGCATTCAGCCAAAGTAGGGACTCTAACAGTCCTTGGTAGATCGCTTTGGTCTGTAACACCTACCAGAAAAGGCCACCACATATCTCCTTCTATTTTCATTCCTGCATAGAACTATTTAGATAAAACAATACTGTGAAAGAAGTACAAGTATATGAAATTGTTGGTGTCCAGGAATAGTTATTAGATTTAAATTATCCCCTTAATTTAAAATAGTACTTTCTGCTAACTACCACATGGACTGCTATGTTCCATCTTAAAAGGTCTGCAATGGAAACTAATGTTGCCCCAGTATATCATGGACAGCAAATAGAACAATTTACAACTTAAAATACTCTCAATATATTTTACTCAGTTTCCTTTAATTATGGAAATATTAAAAATAAAATAACATAGTAACCAAGGCTAGTCTATGCCCTTGATCCTATGCCTTCCCACTTCTACCATCTCCATTAGAATGAGAGTGCTTTAAGGTGCAGGGACTGTTTCTGCCTTTCGTTTTATCTTTAATGCTGGGATACAGTATAGCACAAGGTACCTAGGGCAACGCAGCAGAAACTTAATATTGATGTGCCTTTAATCTTTCAAAGTCCTTTAACTTCTGATTTCATGAGTTCAAATTATGGTTCTTCCCCTGAGTACCTGTATGACCCTGGGCAAATCATATAACCATTCTCTGCCTCAATTTCAGTTTCCTCCTTTCCCAAATGAGGAGTCTGGACTCTAAGGTCTGATCCTGTGATCTTTTGTTTCAGGTAACTTCATAAAAAGGTACTTGTGTCGGCCAGAGTTTGTAGAATTGTTCAAAAGGTTAAATGAATGGTCGGTGAAAAAATCTACACCCTGAGGACAAAAGAAAAAAAAGGTGAGGAATTTCCAATCTGATAACACACACAGATATAGGTATATAGAAACAGGCATGAGATAATTTAGGAGACACTAGTTGCTGGAGAGGGGGAGGGGGAGGGAATCAGGAAAGGTGACACTTGAGGCCTTTGTCAAATGTATATTGTGCATTAAAATCGTGGGAGACTCAAATGCTATTGGGTCTTCTCTCCAGTACTGAAGGGTCACTACCGGATTGTAACATTTGTAAATGCTGTTTTTAAAATTCAATTAAAGCATATTAACAAGGTTTCCTGATTAGAAATGATTCCCTTTAAAACTACTTGGGCATATTTTTTTTATTGTAATGAAGTAGGGGCACTTTAGTATCAGTGCCCTCTACAGATCCTGCAATTTGTCATTTGTCTATCAATATACTAAATATTGGAAATTGCTGACTAGAGAGAAATAACCTCAGAGGGTAATAATAGGGAAATCGATTACGTTGTGAGTCTTTTTTGTTTTTTTGCTTAAAGGCTATGAATTTTTAAGTGATTTTTTGAACCTTAACTATTGGCTCAGTGAGTTGAGTTTTCTTGGCAGAGGAGTCATGGACTTTCAGGTAGTGCTACATTGGTCTTCTAAGAGCATAGCTGGTATTTTCTTTTGAAATTGTTGGTTTAATTGTTTCCTAGCAAATTCATCCAGTGTGAGGGTTTCAAAGTCAGTACCTATCCGCGTTACTGGCTAAAACAAACACAACCATCTAGGAAGAAAGCACAATTTAGTGAGACTTGAATAGTCAGTATGGTACCCTCCAACCCAGAAATATTGGAAGAAAACGTAAACTGGCTTGGATTCACAGGCCCATTGATTGGATTGTGAAAGAATCCTATTTGTGACATTATTCAGTGGAGAGTGAAGTTTTGGCAGCTTTCTAAGAGAAGTTCCTGATGTAAAATATGACATTTTTCTTTTCATTCTAAATTATAGCCTGGTTTCTTTACCTCAGTTCCTAAGACAGCAAAGTAAAAGGTAAATAGAGAAGGTAGAGAGAACTCTAGATAGAAACAGCAAAAGAAAGCTTTTTTGGTGAGTGATATGTCCTCTCAAAGTCCTTGTTGAAATAGAACTGGTAAAATCTGCTTTGAATTCACTTTTCTCTACCAAGTCATGCGGAAGGCTCTCTAAGTTGGATTTTTGGTGAAATTAACTGGGAAAAAAATGACAAGCTCATGGAGCTGGTGCTGATTAAGACCTCTTTTTCTGCCTGTTCTAATGAGAGACTTGAGAGAATGAATGGTGTCTGCTTGAAGATTCCCAGAATGCCAGCTCTAGCCCACACCAGCAGAGACTTTGAACAGCCTTGTGTGACAAATAATAGAGGATCTTTCAGCTGAGAGACGGGAGAGGTCTGGTGGTCCAGCTCCCTCACAGAGGATCACAGATCTTAAGCTGGAAGAGGTCTTAGAAATCATCTAGTCCTGTCATTTTGCAAGGAGTCTCAGGGTGAAAGAAGCGACATGATTTGCTCAAGTCACATAGGGAGAATCAGGGTACAAACTCAGGTCCTGTGACTTCAAATCCAGTCCCCTGTTCACTACTCCACATTGCCTAGCTAAATGCTTAAGTGAATGAACTGGGAAGAAACTGTGTGACCTTGGGAAATCACTTCACTCCTCTGGGCCTCAGTTTCCTCATATGTAAAAGGAAGGAACTAGATGACTTCTGAGGTCACTTCCGGTACTCAATCTATGATCCTGTGATCCTAATGCATATGTTGTTATTGTCCTTCACTTTTGAAGAGGACAAATGACATCATGGGGTGATGTTTTGACTTGCTCGTGAATTGGATTTCAGTGATGCAGAGCTGCATAAAGTCAGCCGCTTCACTCTCTCTTCCAGAGTCGTCAAAGTCATGGGCAAGACCAAAGTTAAGGATGCAGTGGGTGCCATTGGTGTCAGGGGGAAAGGGAGAACAAGATCTGTGGTCAAGGTATTTGAACCCGAAGCGTGTGATGCCCACCTCTGCAACTGCTAGGGCCCTCCCTCCCAAACGTCTTTGTGGCTAATTCCTTTTTATTTATTTTGTTTATTCTCTTTATAAGACACATATGTGTATTCTGCATATATCTACTTGTTTTGTTTCCCATTCAGATTTGTGCCCCTTGAGAATGAGATTGTTCTATTCTTTGCACTTGTGTCACCAATGCCTAGCATAATGCCTGGTATACAACAGGTACTTAATAAATGCTAATAGATTTCTGATGGTCATTCTCCTGAAGCTGTAAAATGGTGCTGTACAGCCCTTTCCCTTCCCACAATAGTGGATAAGTACAGTGGTAAGAAGAGCAACCCCAGGACTCGCTGACATTTCAGCAGCGCTCCCGGGTCACAAAGCACTTTACACTCGATCCCATTCGATCTTCTTGGATGACCTTCCCAACTTGGACTGAGGAAGGTCTTTCTCCAAGTCCGGGTAGCCATGTGACCTTGGACAAATCATTTCCACTCCCTGGGCCACAAGATCCTCTGGAAAAGTTGGACTTGATGTATCCTCTACGGTCAGCCTGCAATGGAAATCTATGGCCTGGCCCTAAGCTCGCGGCCAAGCTCATTTGTGGCAAAGCTCATTTGTGGCAGAGGTTCTGGAGGAACAATGATGAAAGAACCCTGCAGGGGGCGCTCTACTACCTGTCCGATAAGGACAATTGACTGCTCCTCCCCTTGGTGGTAAAAGCATGCGCAGTGACAGCCGGAAGGCCCAGTCGACAGGGCTCGAGACCTGATTGGGTGCTCTCTCAGGAAGGGGGCGGAATTCCTGGGTACTGGGAACCGCAGAACCAGTCTCAAGAAGGGACTGCAGAAGGAGCGGGGGAGGAAAGGAACAGGTCAACCCATTTTCCAGACAGTAAGGGTTCCAGGTCTTGGGGTCTAGAGTGGAAAGCCAGCTTGATTTGGGGCCCAGAGGCTGGCTTCAAACCCCGCGCCAGCGTACTTTAACAAATCATTTCTACCCCTTGGGCCACAGCTTCCTCATCTGATTTGGAGTAGATGTCCTCTGAGATTCCTGGCCTTTGCCTCTCCAGAGAGGAACAAGGTAAGCTTCTGGGGCCAAGAAATGCATACCTTCCTTGGGAAGGTCCCTGAGGAGGTCCTTATGGGCCAGAGGGTCAGCCAGAGGCCGGGCCGTCACCGCCTCTCCCCTCCATCCTGGGGAACCCCATTCCAAGGCAGGTGGGGCTGACAGTTGCTCAGAACTCTATAGTCCAGACACAGTTATAAGAAATTGAGCAAAATCTTTGCTGCTTAAGAAACAGATCAGTCACTGTTAATGAGGTCATGAGTTTTTACTGCATTGCTCAGCCCAAAACTTACATAGGCATTAAATGTACTTAAATAGAGATGCTCCGAAATATCTGGAGTTCCTTTTATTTTGAGAAATGTTCCATGGCCAGATGATGAAATCTTACCTGCACAAAGGGATAGACAGAAAAATTTAAAAAAAAGTTAAATTCTTCCTTCCAGAATATTCCAAATGCTCCGTTACTTTATGTCCCAATTGCCACTTTTAATGGATGATGAAGGTAAAGCAGAGAACCTTCCCATCTCATTTCGTTTCATTCTCTTCCAGCGTCCAACCTTCCCTGTAGCTGATATCAAGAGAGAGAACTGACTTCGTTTGGAGGGATGGCCCTGAAGGAGACAAGAAAAATGGAGAGAACCAAAGAAAACATTGGATCCCAATAGGTACCTTGGCTAATGTGAATGTGCTGTTTCTTCTATTAGGTTTGACAGATTTATCTGCATTGTTTCTACAGCTCTGTCACTTGCATTGTTCACTTTCAACTGGCATGTCAATTAGAAGTGACTTTAACGTTGTAATTAAAAGGTTAGGCTTTGGAACTCTTAACAACAATAATAATACCAATGCTGATAAGTGACATTTCTCTAACATGCTTTGAGGCTTACTCGGCCCTCTGCCCCTCCTCGTTTGGGCCTCACAGCAATACTGTGTGCCAAGTACTACAGATATTACTTTATATTATATCTCTTCTATAATACACATTATACATTTACATTATATCTCCACTTTACAGATGAGACAACCGAAGCTCAGAAAATAGAATAACTCGCTGTTGGTAATGTAATTAGTAAGCATCTAAGTAGGATTTGAACCTAGGTCTTTCTGGCTCCTATGACATCACTCTATCCATGCTACCGGGCCACCCATGCCTTAGTCTGTAATGAATGTGAAATAAAAAGGCACTATTTTCTATTTTTATTAATCATGGAATCAGAATGCCAGAGCTAAAAGAGTCTTGGGGTCACTTAGCATAACCCTCTATTTGCACACATGGAGAAACTGAGGCCTGTAGAGTGGAAGTGGCTTGCCAAAAGTCACACACTGAGTCAGCAATAGAATCCGAGCTAGCATCCAATTATCATTAAATCTTTTCCCCTAGATAAATATATAAGACACCATTGTCTGTGAATACAGAGATTGAGACATTAGCTTTTAAATTTGAATGTGTTGATATCAGATGCTTTAATTGGAAACTTTTCTTTAAAAGTAATTTAATGAAGACTTTTAATTATTTCATATTACCACCTCCAACTGGCCCAATATTCGCTCTGGTCCAGCCTCTCATTACTTTTCTAATACTATGGCTGGCTTTCCTGTCCTCTCTGTGGTGATTTCATGCTTCATCACGGCCTCTTGAGACTTGTCTGCTTATTAGAAACAGTTGTCAAGGAGCAGAAGGTGATTTAATAAATAAAAGTCACTGTTTGTCAGAATAACTGGGGCAGAAACTTACCGCAAACACATTTTGCATGATTTGAAGTCGTTAAAAACACAAGTCAGCACAAAATTGATCCTGTTTTGTGAATCTTAAGTAAGCATTTCATTCCAATTTAATGAGACTGCTGTTGTTAGGGATAAAATTTCATTTGTCTTTTATGAGAGAGAGACAGAGACAGAAAGACTCAGAGAGAGAGAGAGAGAGAGAGAGAGAGAGAGAGAGAGAGAGAGAGAGAGAGAGAGAATGAGAATATCTGGAGATGTAAAAGAGAGAAATTAGGGGAATTTCACAATTTCATAAGTAAAAGTATGGATTTCAGTGCTATCATCTTGAGATTCGAACAGAGAATTTTAGTATAGAGACCATAGAGAATGGCTTGTTCTACTTTGTGGCGCTAGGTGGCGCAGTAGATAAGATTTCCAGGCTTAGAGATAGAAAGACCTTACTTCATACTCCTTAGAAGCTTAATAGCTGTGTGTCATTGGCTAAGTCATTTAACCTCCGTCTACTCAGTTTTCCCATCTGTGAAATGGGAATAATAACTACCTCCCTCCTAGAGTTGTTGAGGAGTAAATGAGATCACATTTGTAAAGCTCCGAGCATAGGGCCTGGTGCATAGTAGGTGTTTAATAAATGCATATTTCCTTTAAAAAAAGAAGCCACTTAACATTCTGTTCTTCTGACCTCACTTCCTGTTTGTTCTCTCTGCTTGCCTGTCGCTTTCTGGCCTCTGTGTTTCTTGCCACAGCCTAGTCACTGTACTTTGACTTCTGATGGCTATTTTTGGTTAAATAATGCCACTTTGCCCTGCCATCTTTGCTAAGCAGGTAGGTTCTGAGCTCTTTTTCTTGATACTTATTTCCAGCAAAACAGGTCCCCCAAGTGCCTCTATTAGTACTTTTCAGAGCCTTTATCATATTTTAAAGTAAAAGGTGATATTTCTATTAAGAATATCCTCTAATTCAGGCTTTTCATGATTTGAAAAAAATAGCTCTTTCTGTCAGCTTTAGTCCATAAAGATTTTTACTGTATATTTCATGTAATAATCACTGGAGTCTGAATTTTCAGGTAACCAAGAGCCTGACTGTGTTCTGGGTGGTTTCAGCCACTTCTGAGGGTTTTGGCTGCTTCCATTTCCTAGCTGGATTTCCAGGTAACAAGAGCCATTGCCACATTGCCCTCAGATATGGCCTGAGAGCCATGTAGTGGGCAGGGCATCTTCCCCCTTCATCTTCAAAGCTTTTGGACAAAGTTTGGCTCTTTCTTAACTCTTCTTTCAGGAGGGCTTGAACCTTGGTTCCCACTCATGCTTTGGAAATGAGGGCCTTTCCAGGGAGATAGTGTGCTACGGTGGACAGAACTCTGGCTATGAAATCAGATGACCTGGCTTAAATCCCAGCCCTGCCCCTAACTACCTGAGCTCACCGCCTGTGACACTTGGAAGGGCCTCAGTTTCTTTATCCCTAAAATGAGGGGAATTGGACCAGATGACCCAGCTCTAAATCTATGATCTTTTCATTTATGTACTGTAACCTAGACCAACTTTAGGAGTTTTGTTTTTCTTTTTTCTTTTCTCATTTTTTTTGGAGGGGGGAAAGCAAGGCAGTTGGGGTTAAGTGACTTGCCCAAGGTCACACAGCTAGTAAGTGTCAAGTGTCTGAGGCCAGATTTGAACTCCGGTCCTTCTGACTCCAGGGCTGGTGCTGTATTCACTGTGCCACCTAGCTGCCCCAAGTTTTCTTTTTTAATTTAATTTTTTTTCTCAACTTTATTCATTGTTAAGACAGTTGCCAGGTATCTCAGATACCTGCATTGTCAGAGCTAGAAATGTTGAGAACAGATGCTAAATAGTTGGGATGCACTTCAGACTTCAAGAGAATATTACATTATGCCCTGGTGTGGCAGTTGGCCACAGGAGGAATATTCTAGAACATTCCATAATGTAGAGACTCAAGGTAAGAGAAATATCAGAAAAGATCCCCTTATACTTGTCAGATTGTAAAAATAAATAGAGCTCAAGTCAGTTAGCAACCCAGGACCTATTTTGGAAGTAAGCAGAGTTGTGGAGAGGGACCCAGCAGATTCTGTATCTGTAATCAGAGGATTTGGTGTTGAGAGGGACCTTTTAGGCCAGCCCTCTCTTTTATAGGTAAGGGTATGAGCAGTAATGGGGGGACAGCAAAACTGGCGTAAAAGATGAGACCTTTGTCCTGACTAGAGGACGTCTCCCTTTGTATTTGTTCTCTCCCCATTGACACTAGATTGAGGGGAATTATCCCTAGAAATGGCAGTGTCAGCTGGATGGAGACAGAGGGATGAAGAAGTTCCTGAAGGAAGAAACAGCAGAACATTCTGTTCTTGGCTACAGCCTCCTGGAGACAGAAGGAGCAAGCTCAGGAACCTGATGCTGGGGAAGCAGCGAAGGAAGGAGTCCTGATGGGGAAGAACAAATCCGGCCCTTGGGTCATCTCTCCTCTCCTCTGGCTACTCCTGTGGCTTGTTGGGATTGTGCAGGTTGAGGGGCGTTCTCTTCCACCAGCAAGTGTGTTTCTCTCCCAGGAGATCCTTAACCACCTTTCCACAGAGGGGTGTTAGAAGTCTGGAGCACTAGATAGGTCCCTAAAAGCGGCGGCCCTCACCTGAGGGGGTAGGATTAACTGGAGCAGCCCCAAACCCTGGGGCTCAGTTTCCTGGTGAAGGGGGTATGGCTAAGTAACAGCCCTCTTCTCCCTCCCCACCTAGCCATATCTGCTCTCTGCATAGGGTCCTTTTCTCAGCTTTGCTCTCTCCCTGCCCAGGCTCAGCTTTCAGGGCTCTCATTGGCTGGTCTCCCTGCCAGGGCTCAATCTGTTTCCTTTGAAAGGCCAACTCCAAGGGTGAAGCCCTGATTCAGTCATCCCTTATTTGGTATTGTTGGGAAGACAAGTACCTGGGGCAAGAGGCCTTTCACCATCGCCCCTGGACAGAGGTCGCACCCTTTAGCCTTGCTAAGTTGACCAGGCTAATGTAGTCATTGCTAACCACCCATGCACTCGAGGGAACTGAGAAGCTGAGGGAAGGGCCCAAACTCAGGTCACTGAGAAGCTGAGGGGGAAGGGTCACACAGCTGGTGCATGGTTGAGCTGGGGATGGACTCTACGTGCATTGCACCCTCCCCTTTTCCCCATTTTTTTCCATTGCCTCTCTTCCCCCTAGCTTTCTTTCTCTGATTCTGGCTCATTCACCACTGCCGTTTATGCTTTCCCCATAGAGATAGAGCTACATAAGGATTCAACCCTCAACTCACTGAGTAATTATCTCCATGCCTCCTAGGAATTTCAAGGCTTAGCTGAAGTTGATGTTGCATTTAAAGTTTTATGTGGCTTTAGAAATGTCTCCTACCATTCTGTAAATATCCCTTGTTGAAGAGCCTGGAAATAAATGACTGTCACTTAGGCTGTTACGGTGATCTTGAGGGGGGGCCTTGATATAACGGAGAGACCAGAGGCCCAGCTCAGTCACTAAGCGGCTTTGTGACCTTGGGCAGAGCCCTTCCTTTCTTCACTCCCCAGTGCTGAAGGAGACTGGCTTGGACTAGATGAGGCCTCTTGCAGCCCCAAGTCCTGAGATCCTATGACATAGCACTACCTAGACCCAATTCCGACCTAGATAGAAATCCATCTTGCTTGCGAGGGCCCTCCTCTTGCATGCCATGTGTCACAGTGATTCTGGAAATGGCAACGCATTAAATAGCTGAATAAGCAGTGGCCGGAGGGGAGTGGCACATACGAATTATGCTCATCTGAGAACCACAGAATACGGTATTAGCTGAAATGCTTTTGTCAGTGAAGCTTAGCTCATATCTAGAAACCAAAAGGAAACCTAAAGTTTGTAGCTTTGTTAAACTCTACCCTAGGGGAGAGCAGCATGAACACCGTCCAAATATGTAACAGCAGGGCACAAATGGCCGCTCTGTAATTACTGTGGGTCTTCAGACTGGGGTGAAAAAGAGCAGGGACATCCTTTGCTTAGCTCTTTGAAGAGATGGGAAATTAGAACATTTATGCGTCTTTGGGACTGCAGCCTGTGAACTGGGGGATTCTGGGATCTTGGCCACTGTGCAAGGGGCTTTTAAGAAATGGGCTTTCCATGCCCATAGCCTTCCTACAGGAAGTCAGTCTTACCTGTGCTCTGTCCCACTGGACTCCAGCATCCTTCCCAAGGAGGGTATAAGATAGCTAGGCATTAGTCCCTCATTTTATTCCCTTCTGACCTGCTCCCCCATCCCCAACTGTCAGCCATATCATTCCTAAAACAAGGTGAGTCAACTTGGCTCCTATCTGTGGGAAGGGCCTCAACTTAATAAGAGCTAGTCAATCAAATGAATGTAGCCAAGGCTTAGAGTGAGGAAATAAAGGAAATATATTGATATGTAACATCCCCATCCTGATCGTGCCCTCTTGGCTGTCTGCCATTGCAGATTGGAGAGATGAGCAAATGCACTAACATATGTAAAGCTTTGCAGACCCTAAAGCAACTATTATTCTAGAGTGGTTTGGGTTTATCCTGAAGTGGGGTTGAAAGAATGAATGAAAAAGCATTTATTAATAACTTATTATGTGTCAAGCTCTGGGGATACAAATACAAAGGTAAAAATTGACCCTGGAGCTTACATTCAAATAGAGATAACGCATAGAGTGCAATGGAAGCCAAAGTTTTGGTTGGGCAAGTTAGAAGGATGGAGAGTGTAGCCATCAGGGAGTAGACTGACATACCATTTCTAAGAACTGTGGCAGCACAGATTGGATTATGGGTCCAGGACAGGAAAGGGGTGGGGAGGGGGTGGATGTTTGGGAAGTGAAGTGAAGCATTATAGCAGCCAGGTCTAAATACAGTGGGTGCAGGCAACAGATAGGACAGAGGTCCCCAGTTCTGAGGAAGGGAAGGAGGAGTTCAAATTGTCAGCTGACTTAGGATCACCTGTCTGACTTGGCTTCCACCTCTGGCAGTAGACTTTCCCCTGGCCACTGTTCCTGATTCCACACATCAAGTCTCTGTTCCTACCACTGCACTTTGCTGGGGGGTGGGGGGAAGATGGCTTGGAGCCACGGTGTCAGCAGATATCCCTAAATGCTGGGTGACTGACCTGCCCGTTACCACCTCATCATAGACCTTGTGATGACAGAAAAAAACACTCAGCTCATGTACCAACACCGATAAATTTCCCAGGTTGTGCATGAAAATGCTGCTAAAAGATATCTGTTTCCTAAGATATTTTTATTTTTAAAAAGAGGTTTTTAAAAACCCTGCAGGGTAGTGATTTAATGTGATATTTAAAAATTGAAATGGGGGGAGCAATTTTGAGTTTTTGTACCATTCGTGATCTGTTTATTCTAAGATCTTTTGAATTTCTTTCAGTATTTCTAAGAGGTTAACTTGAAAAATTCTTCATAAGAGTTTCAGAAATGAGCAGGTAAGAATCTTTCCTATTTATAAAGTCTGTCTCTACATTGATTGCCAGGCCCATGGGTCATGTCATTAAGCATTTTCTTGAGGATATCTGCAATTAGCCATTGCTTCTTCATGTTCCCCGCAGTGCCATCTACAGTCAGAGTTATGCACACTCGACAGGTTCTCCCATTCTTCCCCAATCTCCTTGAAAAGCACAAGGTAAGTTTGTTTTTTCCTTACTGAAAAACTTTGGCCATCGCTTGTTCTGTTACTGAAGAATTTCTGTTGCTGTTTTCAGGATGCTCGTCATTCATTTAACCAAATTGAGTTCCATTGGGGTGTTCTGATTTGCTCTGTAAAATGGAATTTGTTGCAATTTCTGCAACTCTCAGAGAACTGAACTCGAAGTCTGGAAGACCTGGATTCAAGTTCTGTCTCTAACACATACTCGCTTTATGACCTTGGGTAGGTCATTTAATTACCCTCTCTCAGCGTTCTAGGCACATTCTCCAAGATTGTGAGTTGCAGAAAAGGTGTCAATCTGCATTCATCGAGGGAGATTCCTCATCCAGGCTTTCCCTATCCTAATGAAATCACAGGCTTTAATACTTGCCCTTCCCCATGGGGCCTCAGTAGCCCTTTGGGAAAAGACTACTTCAGATGTTTCATTGAGTCAAAGCAGAAGACTTGCTTTAGTATCTCAGTAATGGGGGCCACCCTTTTCTTAAGGTAAATTTAATGTGCCTAACAGGCAAGGAATTTTGAGATATTTCTTGTGGAAAATGGAGATGCCAAAAATAAGTAATAGTCTTGCTATGGGCGGGAGCAGAATTTACTCAGAAATTGCATACATAGTTTTATTTATTTAAAACTGAGCAGTATTTATTCATTTGGCCCATTACCAAGCTGACACTCTACTGTGGGCTACAGTGAGATTGGATGACAAATATCTCATAGATCTTAATAGCTGTAAGATCTTTTGTACAGACCTATGGTACATAGGGATAATGTCCCATCAAGGTGAATCTGTCAAACGAAGGACCTTGAACTGTTATGGTGATGACCCCAAAGGCAAGATGGTTTCCCAAGGACCTCAGCTCACTTGTGCTGCCACAAAATGGTGACAACACTGTGAACACCATGCATTTACCCAACAAATATTTATTAAGAAGCTATTTTTTAAATTTAAAAAAATGTTTTAAATATTTAATTTTTTGTTGATAATTTTTCTTTTGAATACCATAGTCGCTTCCCAATATACTTTCCATTTGAACTCTCTCTTGTAGCAAAGAAAAACAGTTAAGCAAAACCAAACAACTGAATAACTCCATCTGGCAGTGTTTGACTCTGTTGAGAAGAGGAATGTGTTTTTCATCTTCTCTTCCCTGAGGACTGAAATCGATCTTTGCATTTAACCTGAATTTAGCTGAAGTTTTGTGTTCTTTCCATTTGTATCACTGCAGTTGCTGTGTACAGCTTGCTTTGTCTGTTTTGGTCTCTTTTGGTTAAAACAATTTCTCTGAATTCTTCATAGTCTTCATTTCTTATAATACAATATAGTCTGTTAAATTCATATACGAAAATATATCTGGCAGTTCCCTAATCAATGGTCACCCACCTTTGTCCATTTGGGGGGGCACCTATTCTGTAATGAAATCTGGGGGATACACGTGGATACTCCTTCCTCTCTGGGTTTTCATGACTCTGCTCTTTCCTTGCTCTACTGCCAGACTGACAGTTTTGGTTTTTTCCCCGTTGCTTTCTCTGGAATATCATCCATTTCCTGCCCACTAGCCATGTGTCCCCCCAAGCCTTCCTCCTTTCTGTCTCTAAATCCTCTAGCTGTTATCTCATCAGCTGCCATGAATTCAATTATTATCTCTAAGGAGATCAGTATATATAGCTGTAAGTCTCTTTCCGGAGCTCGAATTCTGAATCATCAACTTCCTATTGGATATCAACGTGGCCTAGTGTATAAGGCCCTCAGAATCAAGTAAGAACTGCGTTCGAATTCTGCCTTAGATACTTAATAGGAGCCAGGAAGACCTGGGATCATACCTCACTGCAGACACAGTTACTTCCCCTCTCTTCTGCCTTGGTTTCCTTGTCTGTAAAATGATAGTGTTGGACTCGATTGTCTCCATAATCCATTCTACCTTTAAATTTATGATTCTTTAATGTCTAACTGGATGTCTTCTAGGCAACCCAAACTCAGCATGTGTAAAACAAAACTCATTATCTTTCCCCCTTCCTAAGCCCATCCTTCCTTCAGACTTCCTTATTTCTGTTCCAATCAATTAAGTTTGCAACATTGGAGTCATCCTAAACTCTTAGGCCTCCCTCATCCCGTTACCCAATCCAACTCGTTGCCTAGTCTCTCCACTTTTCCCTTCACTGCATCTCTTGTCTTTGTTCTACTCCCCAAACTGCCCTCTACTTCAAGCCCTTGTCCCCTCCCCTCCAATATCGCTGCAGCGTCCTGACTGTATTTCAGATCAATAAGAACGGCCACAACCACCACAGCAGCAGCTTGTGCTCCTGGGCAAATCCTTTAACCTCTCTCGGTCCCTTCTATGGTCAGATAGGGATGAGAGCTACTTAACGGGGGAGGATCAAAAGAGATATAGGCAAAGCACTATGCAAATGTCAGCTAATATTGTAAGAAATGGAGTGTAGTGAGGAGACCAGTGTTTTAGGAATAGTCATCTCAGTCTTCGGGATGTAGGTCAAGCATTTATTGAGGGCTTACTATTTATCAGGCACTGTGCTCAGGGGTAGGGATGCACGTAGAAGCAAGCCTGCCCCTACCCTCAAGGAACTTCCATTCTAATGGGTAAAGACAGCCTGGAAAGGGGAGGAGGAGGATGGGGGCCGAGGGAGGCGAGGTATTCATTGTGGCATGGTGTGGAGCTGGCCTGCAAATGGATTGGAAGAGGGAAGGAAAGGTCTTCAAGACAGTGTGGTAATTAGTAATGTTGTCCTTGTTAAGTGATAAGGATATGAAGTAGGGTGATAGCAATGAAAGGATGGATATAAGGGAAGTTAGGAAAGAAAGGAGAGAAAGTTTGTAATATCTGTGTACCAGGACAGAAAAAAGTGGATGAGAGGGTTGTCGAGAGGCATCGAAGGCCCCTTTGTCATTATTCAGTCAGGATTTGTAGCAGGCCAGTATCTGCATGGTTTTATAATTTTTCCTAGCAAAGGCTCCTCAGTGATATGCGAATTATTCTTTAGAGGATACTTTCCTTATAGTGACAAAGATACTGGGCAAGGTTTGTCTTTCTCTGTGCTCTCCACTAGAGAATGGACAGCTGTGGAAACAGCTTTATACAACTCTAAAGTGAAATTTTCCTGGGAATGGGGAGAGGGCATTATAATTTAAAAAATAAGTGATTAGGCTTGATTTTGTCTGCCTGCAGTTTCTGATTAGTGCATCCCCTGCTCCTGTTGGACTTGGGGGAAGTGGTTTCCTCTTTGTACCAGAGGAGACAAGGCCTTGGGGCCTGAGGAGGGCAGTTAGATTCTTTGCTTCTGGAGAAGTAATCCTGGGAGGGGAAAATGTGGCATGTCTTGGAAGAGTTCCCCTTTGCAAAGAACAGCTAGGCAGCCTGGTGATTTGACAGACAAAGATAAAGGCAGCTCCAGAGCAAGCTGGAATGAGATCATTTGGAAAGCTTCCTGAGAAACCCTTCACACAATGTAGATGCTTATGGTGTGTAGTTGCCCATTCCCACAATCTCAATCTTGGGAGGAAAATGCCGTGTATTTTATCTGATCCTCTCCAACACCCTTTAGTGAGTGGTCATCAACAGCTACGGTGCTTGACTTCTAAAGGTAGTAGGAAAAGATGTTAGAACCTCAAGGTAGGGATTTTAATGTTTTAAGCATTGCTGGAGCACAGACTCATTTGCCTTCTCTTTAGGGGACTTTATAGAAGGCAGCTGAGGTATGGTAGAAGGAGCATTCACCAGCTCTGGAGTCAGGGGACCAGGGTTCAAATACCACCTTTGACATTTACGATGTGGAACAACTTGGGTAAGGCACTTAGAATGGTGGATCCATCTGAAGGGGGAAGAGAGCTCAGGGACCATCACGTCTAATCCTCTCTTATAGAGGAGTAAACAGATATAGAAAGGTTAAGTACCCTGCCCAAGGTCACACAGTTAGTAAGTGTTTATGGTGGAATTTGAACCCATGTTTTACTGACTCCAAGTTCAGTGTCCTTTCCACTAATTCCTCAGGGCCTCGGTTTCCTCTTCTGTAAAATGAGGAAAATGAAGGGGTTGGACTACATGGCTTTTGATGTTCTTTATAGCTCTAGGTCTATGATACTTCTAGTGTTTTGGGTTTGTTTCTTCAAGAGTCAAATGGACTCTTTACTCTTAGGACTGCCTTATATTTTGGCTTTTTACTGCAGTCAGAATGGAGGGTCACTGTTCTGACTTTCCTGGAATGGTTTGAATGCATAGCAATGGAATATTAGAGTGGATTTCTTTAGTTTCTGAGTGTTTTTTATGTTTCTGTTTCTGTTGTGAAAGACTAGATTAAGTAAGGGGGATGTGGCGGTGGGGGGGGCATTGCCAGTCCCTCTCTGCTATTGCTACTACCCGGAAGGGATCATTCTAAATCTATGAGCCTATGATATTGACATTTTTCTAGTTTGTGAACATTCTCAGGCCCTCCTGCAGACATCTCAGCGTATTGGAAATAGGAAGGATGCCCAGCAACTGACAGTGGAGAGGAGGGACAAAGGCATTATAAAAGGGGCAATTAGCTCTAATCACCTTGGGAGCCCCTGAACGTATCACTGTTATAACACCATACAGTAAGTGACGCTTAGAATGATCATAGAATCCACAAAATTACTTACTATACATTCAGAGGTGTGCTGGAAAAGGTTTAACAACTGACTCTCTGAAGAGAAACAAGCACGCGTGGCATGCTTTAAGTAACTTTTTCGCCATCCTGTTCTTGAGTGTGGCAACCACCAAACACTAAATCAAGCCCTGATTCTTAGCATTTGCTGAAATGCTCACGCTGAAAATTGAACAATCAGCTTGAGCAGGTTAAATTCTCACACCGAAAATTGAACAATCAGCTTGAGCAGGTTACAGCTAACTCCAGCATCCCCCTGCCCACGTTTTACTTTGTCTGATTCCTCCTTTTGTCTCACTGTGGCATGAAGGTGACTCTGGATTCCTGAAGGACGTGCTGATGAAGTGAGAGCCTCAAGCTAGAATGCTTCTATGTATAGATGGGCCTGAAGATATATTATGTTTTGTCATGTAAGGGCGATTCTAGATAAACAGAGAGAGCATCACTGGAGGAATGGCCAGTGGATAATGAACTTTCTCAATCCCAACTCACAATGACAGGCTCTTAAGGCTTAGAGGGGCTTCAGTATGAGTGGTGGTAGAGGAGAGTACTAATTCTGAAGAAATCACTTTTGCTTAAAGTAGCAAAATGGATTCTCTTTACTAAGGCAGGGAGATGTGAGATACCCCTAGAAGCTTATTTCCATTGATGGGGTGGTTTTAGCACTTAAATTGCTCTAGAAAATCTGTACATGTGTAACACCTCATTCCCTAAAGGATCAGATAAATGAGATATTACAATATATTTCTTTTCTATTTATTCTGATTGGTTTAATCATTTGACTTGATCTCATCTGTCTTTTTCAAGCATTTACCCTTCTTTGATTATTCAGCATAGAAACAACTCTACTCAATTTCAGTTTACAAATGCATAAGTTTTTAGGTCTCATCTGTGTGCGTGTGTTAGCAAAAAAAAAAAAGCCACATTTCAAGTTGATGGCTTTCCCTCTCCTTGACTGGATAGATTTTCTCTATTCTTGTTTCATTGGCCTTTGGCGACAATTTTCTCCCAGGACACTTACCTTCTTGGCTGTCTTCTTACCTCTGGCCAATAGGGAGTGCCCTGTGATGAGAAGTCAGCTCGGGCTTTCCCTGTGGTAATCAAATGTGTCATCTCAGGCACACATTCAGTTTCCATAAAGCTAGCAGAGGATGCCCTGTGCTTCATCTCCAGCCCCAGCTCCCCCTCTAGTAATTCATGCAGCACTGCAGATTCTTCACTAAGAAGCCTTGTCTGAATGTTCCCGTTGTCTTTGCCTGAGAACAAATGAGAAAAGAAATGGTTCGCTTGAAAGGTCTATTAGGTAGAGATTTATGTAAACGTGAACAGAACATAATTTGGGAAGTGATATTCTTCACAGTTTAGGCATCTTTACACGGAATTAACTTTCTATAACCCAAATATGAGATGTGATAGTCTTTGTTGACATTAACAAATTGTATCTCAGGACCTGAAATTGACTTAATTCGCATTCTGTTTATTTCCCCGTTTATTTGACCTTTTCCTTTTGTTCATTTTGAGATTTTGTTTATTTTTTTTTTAGGTTGTCGCTTATTGGATTTCCTTTTTTGTTTCCTTTTTTCATCAGGATGACAGACTTTTAGAAGCTACCCATCAGCTGTCTGCCATCTCCTAGCTAGGTCAGAGGATAGCTGATTGCCATTTGTTTCTGAAAGCCCTCAAGAGATAGGTTGGATTTAATGACCCTGTAGCCAGTTTCACTGGATTCAGAAGCATCTGAATCAATCATTGAGTTTTTATTAAGCGCCTACTATGTACCAGGCACTATGCTAGGTGCTAGAGATGCAAAAACAAATGAAAATAATCCCTCCTCTCAATGGACTTACATTCTGAGGGGGGGGGGGGTCGGGGCAGGAGGGGAGACACTGAGTACAAATTTAAATATGTATAAAATAAATGTAGAGGGAATAAATACAAAAAAAATTCAAAGTAGTTAAATACAAGGTATTTGGAGGGAAAGAATCCACAGTTGGAAAGAATTAAGAAAGGCTTCATGTAAAAGATTGTACCTGAGCTGCAGCTTGAAGGATGAGAGGGAGATGGAGATGAGGGGGAACCACATGGCATGGGGGTTGGCCATTACCAAGGCATGGAGAGAGACAGGAGATGGAGTACTGTGTATGAGGAGCAGAGAGGAGGCCTGTTTGGCTAGATCACAGAGTATGGGAGAGTCAGTCTGGAAAGGTAGTTTGGGGCCAGATTGCAGAGGGTTTTCAAAACTTAACAGGGGAATTTATAGTTTATCCTAGAGGCAATAGGGAGCCGCAGTACTTTATTGAGTAAATGAG
>CM053628.1:24625579-24661223 GCA_028646595.1 Phalanger gymnotis | reverse complement strand
GTTTTGAACCTAAGTGTAAGACTTTTAATTTATCTCCATCAAATATTATCTTATGGGATTCAGCCCTAAGTTCTATCCTGTCAGGATCTCTTTGAAGCCTGATTCACTGAATGCATTAGCTACCTCCCTTAGTTTTGCATACTGGGCAAATTTGATAGGTGTGCCATCAGTGCTTTTGTCTGAGTCACTGATGAAAGTGATCGACATGATTGGACCAAGGATAGAGCCTTGGGGCACTCCACTGGAGAGCTTCATCAGACCATTAGTGACTACTTGTTGGGTCCAACCATTCGCTAGCTTGGAATCCATGCAGTTGTCCTTTCTATTGGCCTTCATATTTCCGTCCTGAACAGAATAGCACGTGAAACTCTGTCACATGTTTATAGATGCCTAAATCTATAGCATTCCCTGATCTAAGTTTCAGAACCCTGTTAAGAAAGGAAATGAGATTAGTCTGGTCACCTATTCTTTTTTTTTAAATTGTTGACATTTATCAGTCAACATTTATTAGAACTTGCTCTGTGTCTGGCACTGTGCTAAGCACTAGGGATACAGAAAGAGGCAAAAGGCAGTTCCTGTCCTCAAGGAGTTTACAATCAAATGAGGGAAACAAGATGCAAACAAATATATATATATATATATATATATATATGTATATGTACATAAAGCAAGCTGTATATAAGATGAAAGGGAAATAATTAACAGAGGGGAAGGCAGTAGAATTGAGAGGGGTTGGGGAAGGCTTTCAGTAAAATATGGGATTTTAGTTGAGACTTAAAGGAAGCCAGTGAAGTTAGTAGTAAGGGCAGAGGAGGGAGAATGTTTCAGCATGGAGCATAGCCAGAGAAAATGCCTAGAGCCAAGAGATAGAGTATCTTGATCATTAAAACAGCTATGAGGCAAGTGTCACTGGACTGAAGAGTACAGAGAGTAAGATGTAAGAAGACTGGAAAGGTAGGAGGGGGGCAATGTTATAAAGGGCCTTGAATGCCAAAGAGAGCATTTTGGTTTTATATCAACTGCATTTCTGAATGTATGCTTCCTTCCTTTCTCTGCCATCCATCCCCTTGTAACAAAGAATAAAAAAGAAAGAAAAGAAAAAAAGCAGTTCAGTAGAACTAACACATCAATCGTCTGGCAGTATATGTACCATTCAGATTCCTTCTACCTATTTTATGCTCCCTTCCCTGTCCCTCTAAGCCCAGAGTCAGGAAGACCAGAGTTCAAACCTGGCATGAGGCTTTTACTAGCCATGTGAATCTGGGTAAATCACTTACCTGCCGTTTGCCTCAGTTTCCTCATCTGTAAAATGGGGATAATAACAATCCCTACCTCCCAGGATTGCCATGAGGATCAAACGAGATAATATTTGTTAAGTAGTTTGAGAACCTTAAAGTGTTATTTACATGCTTATATACATATATGTGTATATATACACCTATATACATGCATATGAATACATACACATATATATATGCATATATTGTTGTTATTTGTCCTTCATTCTCAAAGAGGACCATGCCATTGGGGAGGTGATGCCATAACTTGCAAGTGAATTGGATTTAAGTGAGGGAGGGATGTGCAAAGTCACCAGCTTCACTTTCTCCTCTGGAGCCATCTGGGTCCAGTGGCCAGATAGAGATCAGGGTGACTGGAGATGGCCCTGGAAGCAATGGGAAACCTCTGCCTTTTTAAGCTAAAGTCTTTCTCAGGTCTCAGTTTGACTGAGGCAAGGCCCATTCAGTAATTAAGGCTAGGTAAGAAATGAGGCAAAGAATGGCTTCTTTTATCTAGTCCAAGAAAGTCAATCTGGGAGGGGAAGACCCTCAGGGTTTCTGGCCAAAGCAGAAATAGTTGCTATTTACATTCACTCTGAGCAATCTGGGCCCAAACAGTGACCCTGTGGGCTTGGGCTAGGACCTATTGTTGGCCAATCAGTGAGAGCCAAAATGATTCCCATTTAAGGCATGGTCCTTGAGAGAGAAATCTATCCTGTAAACCCCAAGATATGAGGTTTCAGAGATCAAAATTTGCATTCCTTTGGGCAGAGCACTCACAGTTAAGGGTATGGTACCCTATATGGACAGAGGGAGAGGAAGGAGGAAAGCAAAGGGAAAGGAAGGGAGAAGGGAGAAGGTGCTGTGTTGCCCAACTGTGGAGATGGCCTCCATATGCATATATAGTTCATATATGTATATGTGTATGTATATATTATATGTATCTATCTAGACACACACACATTGTATTGCCACCTTATTTCTCTCCGCCTGGGCCAGTACCAATTCTATGCCTCCAGGTACCTAGGGAAGTTAATTTATTTAGCTTTGGAACTCCCAGCCCTGAGTTTGAGCCATCTTGACTGACCACTGTATCTACCTGGCCTCAGGCAATAGACCATGCTTCTCATCCCTCATAGCAGGCTCCATATCTTCTCTTCTGCCTCCTTGTATTCTTCCCCATGCTCATGCCCACTCACCCTAGACTTTTCATCTCTTGTTCTGGGAACAGAAATCAAATAATCAAATCCATTCATTTTAGAGTAGGCAAGTCTCAAAGGTATGTCATTGACTGCCTTGTGACTCCCCAGAACAAAATTCCCTTCTTTGGAGAACAGTTTTGTCTATCTGTTGTCTTCATCTCTCAGTATATAAATTCCTTAAGGAGAAAGACTGACTTTTTGTATGTCTATTCCTAGCACATAGCATCTGGTAAGCATTTAGTAAATACTTTTTCATTCATTCATTCATTCCTTCATTCCTTCCATATCTAGAGTCCCCCCACTTGTGCAAAAAGAGATGTATTCTGATCTCTTCTTTGGGGCAAGCTTGCAGTCTCAGTGAAGCTATGCTAGGTCTTTGTGATGACCACTTCCTTTCTATTTGTTAACTAACTACCCCTTTGGTAATAAGTTATAGAATTTTTCAAGGCATCAGAGTTACACTCACTGGTCTACAGTTTGCTGACACTGGTTTCCTCTTTTTTTTTGAAAACTGAGATAATGTTTGCCCCTCTCTAGTCCTGCTAGAGCACATCCTCTTATCTATGACCTTCTTAAGGTTCTAGAGGTTTGCTTACCACCTGTATCTCCCTGCTTTTTTGTTCCTTTTCAAAAAATGTATTTGTTTTTTTTTTTTTAAATAATGAAGATATTTTTTAAAACTAAGCATGGTTATATTTTTCTCCTTCCCACTTCCCTCTCCCCACTGGAAAAATATTCACAGTCAAGCAAATAAATTCTCATACTGGCCATGCACCAAAATCTGCCTCGAAGATATAACAAACTTTTTCAAATTTATACAAACCATTCCCCAGTTGATAAATAGTCAAAAGATATAAACAGTTTTCAGAAGAAAAACTCCAAGTTATCAATAGGCATATGAAAAAATGTTCCAGATCATTCTTAATTACAGAAATGCAAATTAAAGCAAGTCTGAGGTTCTACTCCCATACCCAACAGATTGATGAAGTTGACAGAGGAAAATGACTAATGTCTGCACATTTTGTCAGTACTCTAAGATGGAATTCATCTGGATCAGGTGACTCAAGTTCACCAAGGGCAGCTAGAGCCGTTCTTCCAATATCCTTAGTTATCTCGGGTACTAACTTCCTTTTATAGCCATCTTGCCTGTCCTTTTGACATCTTAGCTCTCCTTTCCAGCTTTCCCTCTTCATCATCTTTTATCAGACTGATAAAAATGTTGAGCAATAGGGGAACGAAACCCGGACCCCTGAGGCACTCCACTAGAGACTTCTTTCCAGGGTGAAATCAAATCATTAATAACTGTTCTTTGAGTTAAACCATTCAACCAGTTTTGAAAGTAGTTTGCTCATGCTATCATGTAGCTGACAAGAATTCCATGAGAAACTTGACTTGGGGGAGTTGTCAGGGGAAGTAGTGCAAATCCTTCATTTTCCAAATGCAGATCATGAGCTAGATAAATAAAATCTTTTTGTTAATATCTCATCTGTGAAAGTGGGGAGGGCCAGGATATCAGGGGCCCAGTATCCCAGCAGCTATGATGGATACACAGCTGTGCAAAGGTGATGGTTTCCCATGGAATCACATAATCTGTTTGGTTTATTTTGATGCCCTCTTGACCAATAGATAACTTCTCTCACCCCTCATCCTTCTTTGTCCCTTTTGTCTCTTTTCCTCACGATGGTAAGGAATTGCGGTAGCTCACATCCTGGATTAAATTGGGATTGTGGCGTGTGAGATCGTCTTGCTCAGATTGCTCAGGAACACTCCTAGGCTAGGGATGATGCTACATCAGAATCCCACTGGATTCCTGTACATTGTCAGCTTCATTTCTCAGCTGCAGTCAGGCTAAATACAAGGCTTAAAGGCAGCTTGGTGGCTCAATGGCTAGAGTGCTGGCCCTGGAGTCAAGAGAATCTGAATTCAAATCCAGCTTCAGATACTTTCCTAGCTGTGTGACCCTGAGCAAGTCACTTCACCCTGTTTGCCTCAGTTTCCTCATATGCAAAATGAGCTGGAGAAGGGAATGGCAAAACTACCCCAGTGTTTTTACCAAGAAAACACCAAATGGGGTCACGAAGAGTCAGATGCGACTGAAACAACTCAATAACAACGATAACCCAAGACCTGAATGCCATTCCTCAGGCTCAAGAATTGAGGTCCTCCTCTATTTTCCAAGCTGGGGCATATGTTCATTTAGTCTCTGAAGATTAGAGCTCTTCTGCCACTTTACACTTGTCATATCAAATTTCCTGACTGTTTCTTGCAGCCCTATAGGACCCTTCCCTGGGCCTGGAGTTTTCTCACTTTGCTTATGACACAGTTTATTTTCAAGGTCATTTGCTTAATATTTTGCTTCTTTGGGAGCTAAGCAAGCTCGTGCTACGCTTCACCTTGATTGGCTCCAGGGCTCTTTCTGGATGTCATGTCTAGGGGGTAGGACGAACCAGTTTTCACAAGGCAGGTCATTTCATTCTGGGCATCTCATTTAAAAAAATTGCAAGGTGTTTTTTAAAAATTTTTCAATTTAATATTATTGTTTTTTCAATTAACAAACATTTATTTTCTCATCCTCTCACCTCCTCCCACCCACTTGAACAACAAAAAAGAAATCCGAAGTCCTCGTAACAGACGTGCATAGTCAAACAAAGCAAATTCTCCATTTGGCTATGTCTGAGAATAGCTGCGTTCTGGGCCTTTTGCCTCTCTGGTTTATCCCTCTGTGGGCACATCTTTATGCCTGCATAGTGAATTGCTGGACATGGAGTCAAAAGACCAGAGTTCAAATCATACAGTTCCTGTGTGACCTTAAACAAGTCACTTTACTTTTGAGCTTGTCTCTTTATCTTCAAAAAATGCATGTTAATGCTTGTTCTTCAGACCTCCCAGGGTCATTGTGAGACTCTAATGAGACCATGGATGTCGGTATTCTGAAAACTGTAAGGTACTATACTATATGAGCTATTTTTCTGCTAACGTTTGGAGAGGGCTTTGACTATGGTTTCTTATTCTCCCAGCTTCTTTTTGTAACTAAATTTCTGGGACCAAACCAACAGAGGCAAGATGATTTGTTGTTCCCTGATGCATTGTTTGACTTGTTTCACATAATGGCCTGGTGATGTGAATGAAATCAGGGGGCCTTGGAAGGACCATTTTCTGGGTACTTCCTGTCTGTACCAATCAGCTCAGTTTCAAATTTCTTGAGAGTCAATCAGTTCCCTGAGAGTCCTTCTCATTTTTCAAAAATGCCGTTGTCCTCCAGAAGAACCTTCAGACTGGGAAGAAAGGTCAGAATCCAGCGTGTTTGTCAGTGGAAAGCAGCATCTTGCAGCCCCTGAAAGATGCACAGAGAGGACAGATGTTTTTTAAAGCAGCAAACAATCAGGAGAAAAGCATTCCCAAACTCATAATTTTCCTGATGGAAGGAAATTCATAGAAAATTCAGCATGAATATAGGTTTTGTAAGACATTCCTTTTTCTAGCGACTTGATACAACAGTTTTCCCTCCGTTTTCTTCTTTTCTGTATTGTTTCTTCTTGAACTTTGTCTAGTTTCCGGCATTAGAACCAGAGTTTTACACTCATTGTCTCCATTTTCTCACATCCCACTCATTTCTCAGTCCTTTGCAGCCTGGCTTCTGACCTTAACTCTCACTCCAAGGTGACCAGCTTCCTCTGAAATACTAAGTCCAATGACCTTTTCTCATTCCTCTTTCATCTCGACCTCTCTGCGGCTTTTGACACTGATGCCCACCCCTTCCTCCTGGATACTTTCTGATGGCATGTTGGAAAAAGCTTTTATTTATGAATGTACTGTGTGTCAGGTACTGTGCCGAGTACCAGGGATATATAAGAAGTCATATAGGGGAGTGATAGCTAGGGAAGAGGAAAAGTCACTGGGACAGCGAGGGGAGCCAAAGAGCAACCCAGTGACACATCCATTACACAAGCAATAGTGTTACTGATGTGGTGATGGTTCCCCAATCAAGAGGGGGAATGGTTGTGAGTGGGGAAGGGGCAGAGCATGAGATAGGGCTGGTTAGATGTAGTGAGCTCTCACCAATCACAATGGCCTCAAGGGTGGGCCTGGTTGGAATGGGGAACTACAGGAAGTAGGGCAGCAGACCAGAAAGATTCTCCTTTAGTGATATTCCTCTCCTAGTTCTTTCCCTCTTTGACTGACTGTTTCTTTTAAATCTCCTGTGTGGAATCATCATCCATGCCTGCTCTATAACCCTGATTCCCTGACCTGGGCCTTCTTATCTTCTCCTTCTCTGTCTCTCTTGGTGATCTTAGTTCTTATGGCTTTCAGTATTGTCTCTAAACAGATCACTCCCAGATCAGTGACTAGCCTTACTCTCTGCATTGAACCCAGGACCTGCATCACTGTCTACTTCCTGGTAACATCAGAACATCACCATGAGAAACGCCGTAGCTGTCTCAAACTCATCATGTCCAACATGGGTTCATTCTCTTCCCTGTACCACTCCCACTCTTTCCTCAAACTTCTCCATTTCTTTGATGGATGGAACCATCATTCCCCTTACCTAGATTCTAAAATTTGGAGATATTAAGGATATTAGGATATTAAGTAACTTGTCCAAGATCACAGAGTGAAGCAAATGTATGAGACAGAATTTGAACTCAGCTCTTCCAGCTGTCAATTCTAGTACCTTACCCACTTCACCATGTAACTGCCTCTTTATTTGAACTTCAATGTCGAGAATCTCTTCTTGGTGGAGAACAGTTCTGAACAATACAAAAGAGTGCTTTCTTTAGAGTGGAATAGGAGACACTTTCCTTGTATGGCTCTTAATCTAAACCTGTAAGGGGTTAAAGGAGATTGTCCTTAGATGGACCGATAGCCCAGTCACTTCAGGTGGACAAGGAAGGTGGATACCATAACTAGCCGAGAGTTATTCCTTGTTCTAAGTTGTGGTTACTAGTCTTCATCCACTTCCTTCTAAAAGGACTTTTTGTTCTCCATGTATCACTCCCTTTTCCACGAGTCTGAAAAGAGCTTTTTAGAGCAGAGCAAAATAGCATTCTTCATATTTCACATATGCTTTTACTTATGCAGTGTTTTCAATATGTTTCCATGGTCAGTTGGTGCCATGTCATTTTTCCTGCTGAGGATGACTCTAGAATCTCTTCTTCATCATAACTCCAGCCAGCTGATTCATTTTGCTTTTGCTGCTACATCTGTTAAGAGAATTGGTCTGTACTGGTTAGGAAGGCCCTGCACTGTGTGATCTAACTTCCTTGGGTCCTCTCTTGCTTTGGGAGGTGGGGGGCGCCAAGCAGAAAGAAAAAGCTGTTATGTGGGTGCTCTAATCTCATGCTTATCAAGGCAACGAGCATTTAGTGAGTGCCTTATGCATGCCAGGCACTTCTCTAAGTGTTGAGAATCCCCTTTTGAAGAGTACTTTTCTCCTTCATTTTCACTATTATTGTGCTGTGAAAGAGCACCTGACTGAAAGTCCAGGTGTTCTGGATTAAAGCCCACATTAGCTGGGTGACCCTGAGAAAGTCACTTTTATTTTGTTTTTTAACTTTTTTGTTTTTAAACTAAGTTTCTTTGACTTGCCTCCTTTTCACTTTATATTTCAAAATGGATAGATAATTTGCTAAGCTGAATAATCATGTTTAATTTTTGGAAAGAAAATGAAAAAGAAATGACTAATAAATAGTTTTAGAAAGTTCTATCCACAGTTTAGAGAGCAAGCGATGAAATGAATATCATCAGAAACTTTACTTTTTGAATTGGAAAAACCATTAAAAATGCAGGAGTCGAAGTAGCCAGAATTAAACTCTGAAACCACAGAAGCTGGTTTAAACTCTTCAATGCTGGGTATTGCAAAACCACTTTTTGCAGAATTCCTCAACTGCCTGCTGAAGCCATCAAGTCACAGCAGCCTCCAGACAAAAACCTGATGGTGTGGTTTCGCTGCTGATTTTGTACCTTCATGCCTCTTGGTCTCTTAGATGGAAACATTCTGATCCCTTTGCTCATGCTGGGGAAATCACTTTCCCCTTGTCTTCGTGTTTCTCCGAGAGAGCTGTTACCAACCAGTATCCAGAGTAGGTGTGCTTCATGGCAATTTTTGGTCCTTTGAATCGAAATCACAATTTTGGAAGCCTTGGCTTATTGCCACATACTAACCCCGTATTGAGGCCCTGGATCATTTCATTTTCATTTTGCATCCTCTTCCCAGGTTACCAGATATCCTTTGTAGTTTCTGCTTAGTGTGTGATTTTCAATTTCAAAAGGAAGACATACAAATGTAGCAGGAAATTTTTTAAAAATTGAATTGTAGAATGATGGAGACAGAGAAGCCCTTAGAGATAATCTAATGTAACTCCCTTATTTTATAGGCATATTATATATATGATACATTTATACATGTAAACACACAGATTTATATAAAATACATTTTATAGGAGGAGCTCAGAATTGCTCTTCCCAATTCCCATGACTGTATGGGTGCTTTAGGTCCTGCTTAGGGCCTCATACAGTGAGATGACAAAGAATCCCCTAACTGGCTACTGGTATGGAGGAGCTGATAACTCAGCAGAGGTGAAAAAAGGGGTCCAACCCACTCCTCAGCCCAGCCACTCTCTTCCCTTTGGGCTCAGAGGAAGAGAGAACCAATTTAATTCACTTCTCACATGGGCTTATGGGATAGGTTGACTTAGAACGAAGAAAGGTATCTCTAAACCCTTGTTACATATAGATGAAACAGAGACTTAGAGAGGTCAAGGGAGTTAACCAAGGTCATATAGCCAGCGCTAGAATCCTCATTTCCTAACTTCCTTCCTAAGAGAAAGGAAGGTAACAAACATTTCTTAAGCATCTACTATGTGTTAGGCACGATGCTGAGCATTTTACAAATATCTCACTTTTTCCTCACAAGTTTAAAGGTAGATGTTATTATTATCTCCACTTTACAGTTGAGGAAACTGAGGCATAAGAGGTTAAGTGACTTGCCTAGGCTCACCCAGCTAATAAATGTCTAAGACTAGATTTGAACTCAAGTCCAGGTCTGGCCTTCTATATACTTTGCCACCTGGCTGCTTCTAGAGCTCTTGATAGTAATCCACATGGCATTAGACTTCGGCAAAAAGCCAGTTGATAGTAGTTGCCAATTCAAGGGAGTTGGATAAACTAACCTCATCTCAGAAGGAAAAGCAGGAAGATTTCTCTGAATAAAGGTTCTCTCAGCCTTCACCCAAATGAACAGATTTGATCTTTTGTATATGGGTTGTATTTACTTACACGTGTACGTGTTTCCTCCATTAAAATGTCCTTGAGAGTAGGTATTGTATTGTTTTGACTCTCCAACCCCAATGTCTAACACATACATAGTAGGTGCTTAATAAATGCTTGTCGATTGACCAACAGACCATTGCCAGAATAATTCACGAGAGCAATTTACCACAAGATTTGGCTATAAGAGCTACCAAAAAGAGTTCCTGAAAATGTATTTATCTTTCAGAAAGTATAAAGGGCAAGGAGGATTTTCTGTTGACCTCAATAGAGTATACAGTGTTTGACTTTCTGCCATGTCCAGGGATCACTGCTAGATACATGATCTTCCTCCTGGAAAAGAAAGTGAAAAGGCTGGGACAGCATGTCTCTACTCCTCAGATGATCAGGAAGAATGGAGTTTCCCTTTTTAAAAAATCAAAGGGCTTAAAGGTGTGTTTGTTTGTTTTAACAAAAATGGAGAAAAAGATATAAAGAGAGAGGAGGGAATCCTTTCCTTTCCTAAGAGCATTTAAAGAAGATGAGGCACTGATCATTTGGCATTAAATGACAGGTATGGAAGGTAACATGAGCGCATCTCATCTGGGGTGGAGGGAGAAATAGATGTGTTGTTGGCATGAGACCATAGAAGGTATGGTAGATCTATTCAGGAAAACCCCAGTTTTTCAAAGTCAGCATAACCACAACTCAACTCATTTTCTTGCCCCTAAAGCCATCCCTCTTTCTGTAGAGGGCACTGCAATCCTACTACTCAACTGGATTGAACTCTTTGAAATCATCCTTGGTACTTCCTTCTCTTTGAGTTCCCACATCTGATTCTTCACTTAATTATACTCCTACGACATCATTCCTTCCGTCCACTCGTGTGGCCACTCCCTAGTTCCAGCCCTCATCATCTCACCGGGACTATTGCAGTAGCCTTCTAATTGGTCATTCTGCTGCTAGTCCCCTGCCCCTCTGATCCTTGGGGTACACAGCGCCCATGCCCATTCATCCACCATGATGTTAACTAGCAAAGTGATATTTCAAAAGCACGGATCTGACCCTATCGTTCCCCTGCTCGAGAAGTTCCAATGACTGTCGCCTCTAGGATAAAATAAACATTCCTTTGTTTGTCACTTAAAGCCCTTCAGTGACTGACTCTCTTCGGCCTTTCCAGATTTATTACATATTACTTTACCCATTCAACATTCCACCCAAACTGGCTAAGTTGTTTGACAGCTCATCTCTAGCTTCTGTAGCTTAGCATGGGCTGTCTCTCTGCCTGGAATGCACTCCCTCCTTATCTCTGCCTCTTAGAATCTCAGGCTTCTTTCAAAGCTTAGCTCAGGTACCACCTGCTATGTGAGGCCTTCCCTCATCCTTCTTCCCCAACACTTAGCATCTCCTTCACTAATGGTACCTCTCCCCAATTAATTGTATTTAATTTTCATATACGTCATATTGACTTATTTGCATACATGATATTTCCCTTGATAGAACATAAACGCAAGGCCAGGTACTGTTTCATTTTTTTTATTTCATGTTTTGAATAAACAACCTGAATGGGCCAAGTATCGGTTTCACATATAATTGGACCTAGATGATCCTGATGAATCAAGGATGGCATCTATGGGCTTTCGGTATAGAGGCAAACTTGTCTACAAATGATCATTTGTGCTCAGCCATATTTGGAGGGAGAGCCATTCCCAGGACACATGCCCAGTTTGTCTGGTTTGCCATAAAGAAAATAAATACAACTGGGCTTCATTAGAAGTTATTTGTGAGATAGGCTTTGAGAATTCTGTGTTGAGCCGTTGACTTTGAAAGGGGAACAGAGATGTAATTCCAACTGTCATTTGGCCAAGGGGGTAGTTAAAGCTGCTTAACTAAGATGATAACCAGTGGCCCTGATGGTTTTGAATGGCATTCGGTTGTCCTCTGATGACTTTTGGTAATATTGGTATTTGTGTATATATTATATCCTTTTAGCAGTTTGTGAACTCCATTAGAGTCAGTGTCTTATTTAATCTTTTTATTTTAAAACTTTCCCTAGTTAAGAGGCAGTATGGGATAATAGACTGAGTGTTGGCCTTGAAGCCAGGAAGACTTGGATTCATGTTTCAACTTTGACACACACTGGGCAAATCACTTAACCTCTTAATATTTTTAGCAGCTCTCGAAGAGTATACAGGGTGTCCCCAAAGTCTTAGTGCAGTTTTACTGTACTAAGACCTTTGGAACACACTGAACAGTGCAGAGAAGGTGTTGACATGCACTGATACTTCCTAATAGTGTTTGCAAATAGTAGTTGTTTAAGATAAGTGCTGAAATAGCATTTGGACAGAGTCGTTTTGATCGTTCACACTAGCCAATCTATCAACAGGTAGATTCCTCTTGTAAGCCAGAACTTGGAGCGATTAGTAGCAGTATAAAATATTTCTCTAGGGCAGCTGAGTGGCACAGTGGATAGAGCATTGGGCCTGGAGTCAGGAGGACCTGAGTTCAAATTAGGTCAGAAACATTTACTAGCTGTGTGACCTGGACAAGTCACTTTGCCCTGTTTGCCTCAGTTTCCTCATCTGTAAAATGAGCTGGTGAAGGAAATGGCAAACCACTCCAGTATGTTCACCAAGAAAACCAAATGACTGAAAAACGACTCAACAACGACAAAGTTTCTCTACTGTTATTGGACTGATGATTATAATTCATACTTGAATTGTAGGCCTTGAAGCAGTTGCTTGTGTGCCTCCAGTGAGAGAAAGAACCATGGCCCCCTTTTTCAAGTTCCTTACTTTCCCAGGTCTGCACTTTACATTGGGAGACAGTACTGTCTATCTTGAGCCTTCTTCCCTTTTCCTGGAGCTCAGGTAAGCCCTGTCATTCGATTGCTTTGCCCAGTTTTTGGCTAATGTCAGAAGGGGCCCTGGAGAACTCCTGTTCTCTGGATCCCAGTGCAGGTGGTTTAAAGGGCCCCTGATTACGTTCAAGTCAGCACTATAAGCTATCGGCTTTCCAAATTACTTGGGAAACAGTCTTGAGGCAGAAGCATCATTATATCTTGAGGTTATCAAGGGGTATCAGCTTTACCACCACCATGCTGATTTAATTGGCCCAGTAAGCATGCCCCAGGTCTTTGGGATTGTAATTAAAGTTGTGGGGCCTGGAAAAAAGAAAAAAAAAACAACAAACCTCCATGTTGTTATTTGTTTTTTTTTCTAAAATAAACTCTCCTAGCTTACCAAACGTTTGGGTCTAATTGGAAACTAATTAAAGTTACTGGATTCTATTTTAAAATCTGCCCACTGAGCCAAAGCAGCCAGGCAAGAGAGAGCATAGTTTTAAAATGACAGTTCTAAAAATACCTTCCATCCTGCTACCCAAGCCAACCAAGCCCCTCTGATTAAGGCATTGATTTATCTTCAATGGAAATCATGGCCTGCCTTCTTCACTGTGGCCCTGCTACCAGTGCTCACTCTCATTTAGCTGTAAGAAATGATTTGTTTATTGACCTAGATGACCCTTTGCCATTAACTCACCATTGCGTTCTGGGAAGAGACCCCATCAGGAAAAGACCTGTGGCAGAGTTCGAGGTCCTGAGTAGAGAAGTGAAGGCTCAGGATTTGGGCAGGGCCCACCTGCACATTGGCTCTCGACTTTCTGCAGATGGGCAATTCTCCCTATAGAGGCTGTAACATTTGATTATGAGAAGTCCCTAGAAACATTGCTGTCATTTAACTTTTCATTTTATGGGCCTTTTAACCATTGGGCAAGTATTAAGTACCTAGTGTGTACTTGCTGATGGGGATACAAAGGTAGAAGGGACCTTACCCTTACAGAGCTTACATTTTTCCTCATCTGTCTTCTGATCTTTGATTTCTGGCCCTTTGACTACTCATTTACATTATTATATTATTTTTGTAATACTATAGTTTATGCAACATTATAAATTATTTGTACAATAATGTAACATGATATTTATTTAATAATATAATTGGGGCAGTAGGCAGTACAGTGGATGGAGGGCTAGGCCTGGAGTCAAGAAGACTTGAGTTCAAATCTGGCCTTAGACACTCATTAGCTGTGTGACCCCGGACAAGACACTTAACTTCTGTCTGCCTCAGGTTCCTCATCTGCAAAATGGGGATGACAATAGCACCTGCCTCCCAGGGCTGTTGGGAGAATCAAATGAGATATATTTGTAGAATGCTTCCTTAGCACGGTGCCTGGCACATAGTAGGCCCTTAGTGAATTCTCATTTCCTTCCTTCTCAGTGTGATGCATGTTCGCAGACGTCTTCTCATGCATCTATTATAAGATTCATTTTGGTCCTTTAACTCCTAATCAGGATCCTTTGTTCATTCTCAATCCCTTTTCCTAATATGATGATAGTTGCTGTATATTCCATTCTGGAGACTGGGCTTCTTTTTGTCCCCTTGAATGGTTACAAAAATCTTTCCCAATTTCCTTGCACTTCTCATTCATTTCCATTTTAATTCACATCCTAGTGTGTCATTCCATGAGTGGACCATGATTTCTTGATTTCTTTAACTATTTCCTTGTTATCGGCCATTTGGGATACTTCTAGCTTTTGAATTGCATAGAATGTTAGACCTTTATTTTTGTGGATTTACCTTCCAAATTCTGTTTGGCTGAAGCTATTGAAATGTGGCCTAGTAGAATGAATTTAACCTCGATGCCCCTTAAATTTCCTATAATGATTCCACTATACTTATTTCGTAGGGCTCTTAGGAGGTTCAAATGAAATATGTAGATAAACACACTTTATGAGACTAAAATACACTGCAATTATTATTCAGATAATTTTGTATTCTAAGCCCACTGAGGATATGTGTTGAGAAGGCAGCTAGAAGCTGGGTGTATAGTGGTGTGGTTAGACTTCCTAAATTCAAATCTTGGGCCTGCTACTCACTATTCTTATGGTTTGGGAACAAGTCACTCCTTCTCTTCTGGTGTCAGTTTCCTCCTCTGGGAAATAGATCGTTGAACAGCTCTAAAGTCACAGCTGTGATTTTGTTAGTGTCCACTCAGTGTCTAACACTGCACCGATGGCTGTGAGAGATACAGAAAAGAGCTATAAGATGACATTCCTTACTTTCGGAGAGTTTATAGTCTAGATAGATGGGGGGCTGAGAATTTTCTCTCTGAGGAATGTCACATATGATACGAGATTTTATAAAATGGTGTAGTAATGAACCCAGGCTCTCCAGGATCAGAGAAGGGCGAGGTCAGTGGTGGTCAAAGTAAGAGAAAACCTCCCGGAACGAGTAGGGCATGAGCTAAAACTTAAATTATTATTCTGGCTGTTCAACTGTTCAGTCACGCCCGACTCCATGACCCCATGGTCCATAGCACACCAATGCTGTTTGTCCATGGGCTTTTTTAAGGGCAAAGATACTGGGCTGGTTTGCCATTTCCTTCTCCAATAAACTAACCTTAATAACAATTACATTTATATGGCACCTTCAAATTTTCAAAACATTTTTATATCTATTATCTGAGTCTTACAATATCCCTATGAAACAGATACTACAGAAATCATCTCCATTTTATAGATGAGGAGACTGAGGCTCAGACAGGTGTTAATTACTTCAGTGTGGTCGCAGAGCTTATATGTATCAGATGTCGGATTCAAACTGAAGTCTGCCCATTTTCAGGGCACACGTTCTTTTTCACTGCACCAAAGCCTCTTTTCATGTTTCAGGGAGTGGCAGTGATTTGGTAAGATAGAGTATGTGTGTAAGGGGATGAGGGTTGGTGTGGGGGAATGGTATCAGTATTGTGGCATTCTATCTGGAGAGACAAATGTGACCAAAAGGGTGGAGGCAAGAATCAGCATGGGGTATACAGGGTCCACTGTGGAATGGAGGGCATGTATGTTAAGAATTTGTTACCCAAAACCCCAAAGAGGACAAACTAGAAATGATCGCAGTGTCAGCCAGTAGCCTAAGCATCTCATGTATGTAGCATTTCCCTAACGAAAGTCAGTCCGCCGTAAACCCTGGCTGCAGGACCTCATGCTTTGTTTAAGGGAGCTCTACCTTGTTTAGAGAAGCCAGATGAGTTCAGCAAAGATGCCAACATTGAAGCCAAGAGAGTCGGTACATCAGAAATACGAGTAGATTGGGCTTTCAATTCCTTGCTCATTTTTTTTTGTTCTCCCATTTCCACGTCTATAAGCTTCATAGAGGACTGGTTTCAAATTGTTTGCAATTAATTTTTTTTAATTTGGGGTCTCCTTAGATCCTTGTTTCATGATCTGAAAGTTTAATGTATCTTGGGCACATTGGAAATAGGCTAGGTGGCAAAAATTCACTGAACTTGGTTGTATGGAACTTCTTTGCACTTTCCCATAGAAACCATGGTTAGCTTCCTAGGCCACCCTCCCTACCCCTCCTACCCCCCCGAAAAACAAACCAAAAACCCCACCTATTCAGAGCATAATTTAGTTGAAATGTTATACTAATAGGATAATAGGATACGGAACTGGGTTAGATACACTGTGTACCTACCATGTTTAACATTTCTATGGAAAATGTGTTTTTATTCAGCTTGGAGTACTAGGAGTACATCTTCCTCAAATTCCACAGGGAAAGCAAAAAATAGCACCCCCTTCTCACCCTTGGCTGTGGGAGTTGAGAGTCTCCCAATAGCCCAAAGGACAAGGGCCCCAGGGGGGGAGGCATTTGGGGTGGGGGCTCCAGTATGGAGGCAGCATCGAGTGATAATAGGCCTTTGGTAATTGGGTCCTCTTATGTCGAGAACTGCCTGTATTTTTATTTTAATCTAATTTCTCAAATCCTGTTGTCACAGCAACCGAGAACATAACTGGTAAGCATTGTCTCTTCCCTCAGCACCTTCTGTGCCAGTCAGAGTTCGGATTGGGCTTCATTATCTAATCTAATAGCCTGCCTGAACCCAAACGGCAAGGTTCTTAATAATGTGACATTTCTATATTTTGTATTCACTGAAAGACTTATGAAAAAAATGTTTTTATACAGACAAGGTTACTGCCTTTGTCGGTTTAAATACTGAAAAAAAAATAGGTTTTTCCTTTTGATTTCCAGTTCCTGTTTAGTCTTACATAAATTGTAGTTACTAAGCCTGTAGTATAGGAATTTTTGAATATGGAAATAGGAAACAAATGATTTTTCTGTCGTCTTTCCATCTTCCTTCCTTTTCTTCTTTTCTCCTGCCCCTTAAAAGCATTTGAAAGGATCATTGATGCCTTTTATTTTTATGACATTGTCATTTCTGCTTAACCCTCATTCCCTGAGCCCAAAGTTAAGCCAAAATTGAGTGATACAACTCGACAGTGTCATCAGCGTATTGTACCTGTGGTCCCCCACCTTCATACCAAAGGATGGATCAAGGTGTAATGCTTGGTTCCAATTAGTGCAAATAATGAATACCTGGAAGTGGTCCCGTTATTCAAATTCACATGGAATATTTCCTTTGGATTGGAACCAATCGCCATATTTTATATGATAAATTTGAATTGTGGCAATTTGAATACATGGGACGACTTCAGGAGGATTCTTTTTTCTCACTAATCAAGACCTAGCCAGTATTTTCCTCATCTCTTCTCCGGGGCTAAGATTGGCTATGATACTTACTCTCTTTTCTTCCACATTTTGGCAGTGGTAGTGGTGGTGATGGTGTTGATGTCTGATTTCCCTGGGGAAACCCCTTCTCCAAATTCAGATTAGCCACTGTTCTTTAATGTTTAAATTTTAATTTAATTTATGTATAATTTAACTTTAATAAGTTATATATAACTATATGTAATACACGTAATATATTATATATTATATTTACTTTTGGGGGTATTTTTTGGCAGGGCAATTGGAGTTAAGTGACTTGCCCAAGGTCACACAGCTAGCATGTATGTCAAGTGTCTGAGGCCGGATTTGAACTCAGGTCTCCAGGGCCAGTGCTCTACTCACTGTACCACCTAGCTGCCCCTATAATATTTACTTTTAATAATAAATTATATATGATTTAATTTAAATTTAATTTAATTTATAATCTTAGAGAGTTGCCTGGAACAGGAACGTTAAGTGATTTGCCCAGTATGTGTCAAAGGTGCAACATGAATCCAAGTCTTCCTGGCTTCAAGTGACTTGCTCAGTGTCACACAGCCACTCTGTTTCACAAGCAGGATCTGAATCCAGGTCTTCTTGCACCACTGGTAGTTACTGTCTATGCCATGGTTCTCCATCCTTTAGAACTACTAGGAAATAGTTTCATGTGGAGTCATCTTTGTGTGTGTGTGTGTGTGTGTGTGTGTGTGTGTGTGTGTGTGTGATACTTTGTATATGAAAATGCTGATTTTATTTGGAGTTCAATTCAGAAATAAAAAACAAACAACTAAGGACATTTTGGAGAAGAACTATGTATATAAGCATGTGTACAATTTCACTCCCTCTTCTTTTTCCTCTAATTTGGGTTCCCATTCTGCTTGTCTTCTTACCCCCACCTGTCCTAAAGCAGAGCTAGAACGCCATTTTCCTCCATCTCAAAAAGGTAACAGAGACAGAGGGAGCTGGAGGGGTAGAGGAGAGAGCAAGTAGGGAGTGGGAAAGAGATGGAGAGAAAGAGATAGTGGTGATGAAGAGGGAGAGGTTGGGTTGAGAAGGCAGGGGAAGAGACAGCCATGGAGAAGAGAGCAGTGAGGGAGAGATTGAAGGCCAAGGCAGAGAGAAACAGGGAAATAGAATGAAAAGCTGACAGCATCCAGGGAGTTCAAGTGACCAGGTGTTGGTGAATTACTTTTTAGGATAATGAGCAAATGGCAAACCGAACAGCCATGCCACCCCCATTGAGGGATGAATCCAAGAAACACCTTGGGAATGAGCGAGCGGGGATGGGGGCACTGGTCTAGAACAATTCGAAAGGACCCATTTTTCCTAAAACAGAGGAGAGGGTAGACTCTGAATAATTTCAAAGGCAATGGGTTTGACCTCTCTCTCTCTCTCTCTCTCTCTCTCTCTCTCTCTCTCTCTCTCTCTCTCTCTCCCCCCCCCCGCTGTCTCTGTCTGTTTGTCTGTCTGTCTGTCTGTTCCTGTCTGTCTCTGGAATGTAGAACACATTGATTGAGTTATGGAAAGTACTGGTACCACAAGCAGGGTCTGCATAGTTGGTTTCTATAAGCAAAATCATGGCAGAGTGTTCTGGGCCTCCCTGGCTTCCTGCAGGTCCCTGCTAAAATGCCACCTTCTACAGGAAGCCATTCTTCACTGATATCCTTCTTAAGGGTTATTATCCTTTCCACTTACTAGTTTTGTGACCTTCTATGAGCTACTTGTTGTAGAGAGACAGAGGGAAGGAATTGGGGGTCAGACAAGGGGTGGAGAGAGGAAGAGCAGGGCAGAGAGGGGAAAGAGAGGAAAACGGGGAGAGAAAGGGTGGGAAGGATATTGGGGAAAAGATGGTGTTGATTAGAGGGGTAGGGAAAGAGGGAGAGAGGGGGAGTACTTAGAGAAGGGGAAAGGGAGAGCAATGGGGAGAGAGAGAAGGAAAGAGTGGGAGGAAGAGGGGAAATATTGAGGGAGTTGTCAAGAGAAAGACCTGGGAGAGAGAAGACAGAAGAATAGAGAGAGAAAGGGATAGAAAGATATCACCTGACAGGACCTTGGGAGTCCAGGTCACCAGGACATAGTGAACTGGGTCTCAGGGTAGCTTCTGCCTCTGTGACATGGCTCACCTCTATCTCTTTTTCTTCTCCCACAGGCTTTATGTTCCTGCCACTGATTCTTCCACTTCCTCTGCCAACAGGAATGGTTGAATGGATAGAAAACCTAGTAGTGAAAATAGGAGGAGATAGTGAAAGAAAGAGAGGCAGAGTAGAAGGTAAGGGAAAGAGATATTGAGAGACAGAAAAGGAGAGAATCGGGTGAATTCACATGACTCAGTATGGGACAACCTTCTTCTCAGATGAGTAAAAGAATAGGCAGGTGGAACAGCCAAGTCACTGCCAGTGAGACATCTCAGTGAGTTAGTGAGTGGGCAAGGTAGCCTTGGGCCGGAATACTGCAAATTAACCCATTTTCCTAAAAGGAGAAGAGGGTCGAGTCTGGCCAGCATACCCAAGTGGCTGAACTTCTCTCCCTCCCAAGAGTCTAGACCCCATTTAAGCACTGGTCACAAAGGGAGGGTGAGGATATTTGCCATCATTGAGCACAGTCAGGCCAGAGAATTCCTGCTCTCTGGCTTCAAGGCCCTCTTAAATCTCCCCTCCTATGGGAAACTCTTCATCAGTGTTAGGATCTATGGGAGTTGCTATCGTTGTTATTTTGTATCAGCCACTTGTGTGAGAGGTAGAGGAAAAGAGAGAAGGAGACAGGGAGGGGAGAAGGACAGGCAGAGAGGAAGGGGAAGAGATAGGAGAGGCAGAGAAGGATCTGACCACCTTCTCAGGTGGTTGAATGATTAGGCAGAGGGGACAGCCAAGTCATTGCCAGTGAGACATCTCAGTGAAACCCCCTGGTGAGTGGGAAAGTTTGTCATGGGTTAGAATACTGCAAACTGACCCATTTTACTAAAAGAGGATGATGGGAGATTCTGGACATTGTACACCAGGGGAGCTTGATCTCTCTCTCTCTCTCTCTCTCTCTCTCTCTCTCTCTCTCTCTCTCTCACTCTCTGTCTGTCTTTTCTAAAAAGCAGTGAAATTGTGGTAACAGAGGGAGGAAGAGGATGGTTACCATCACTGAGCAGGAGTCAAGGCAGAGGAATCATACACTCTGGTGCTTCAAGTCTCACCTCAAATCCGACCTTCTACAGGACACTTTTCATCAGTTATTGTGGAAGCAACTTACTACCATTGTGACCTTATGTAAGTCACTTGTGTAAGTGGGAGAGGGAAAGGGGGAAGGAGAGAGGGAAGGAAAGAGATGGGTGCGGAAGATGGAGAGGTGGAAGAGCCAGAGGTTAAGAGGAAGGGAGGGACAGAGGAGGAAGATCTGGATGAAGTATAGAAAGATGACCTCCTTCTCAGGTTAAGGAAAGAAGACACAGATGGGACAGCCAAGTGACTGCCAGGGAGACATCTCAGTGAAACCCCTTGGTGAGTGGGAAAGGTGGTCCTGGGCTAGAATACTACAAAGGGCTCATTTTTCCTAAAACAGCAAAGAGGGAGAGCCTGGATATTCTGAGCCAATGGGCTTGACATCACTCTTTGCCCAGATTCTAGAATACATTGTAAGAGTTAGGGAAAGTACTGCTGACCAGAGGAGCTCAGCAGAGTTGGCTTCATTAAGCAGAGGCCATGCCAGCCTAAGCCTATATTCATGGCTTCAAATATGTAATACAATCCCGTGTTCTCGAAGAAACTTTTTATCGAGGGTATTATTTTGATAACGTACTACCATTGTGATCTTGATTGAATCAGTTGCTTGAGAGGGAGAGGGGCTAATAGAGAGGTAGAGGGAGGGCAAGAGAGAGAGAGAGAGTGGGTGTGAGAGAGGGAAAGTGAGGAGGAGAGAGGTAATGGAGGAAAGAAAGAGAGAGAGGGAGGAGCCAAAGAATGGGTCCCCTGAGAATTATGGGGAAAATTATCTATTTTGTCATTGTCGCTGTGTCAGAATGAAACAAAGAAGGACCCTTTGTGACAACCTAGGAAGAAAAGCAGCAGGATAATTGTAAATCTTAGGGATATCTCAGGGCACTTGCCCCCTGCCTGTCTAGGATCAAACAAGCTACAGAGGAGAGAGAGATGCCATGATTCATGGTGACACCAGCTCCCCCTTCCTAGATGATCAAGCTGGAAATAACTATTCCAGTTGTTGGAGATGGTGGAAAGGAAGAGACCATTTTGAGCAGAGTTCCTGAAACAACTTTGTTAGAATTGTTAGAACTCCCGAGGGGAACTTGCCCTCAGAATTTCCAGCCACGAGTTCAGAAACTGATGGAGGCTCTGAGGCAGGCCCAGCATGGCTATTGGATTCGCCACACATGAAAAGACAGAGAGTGCCCCTACCTGCTGAGAGTGCCAGAGGGCTCCCGGTATTCAATGACCTCAGCGGGCATTTGGCACCTATACACAAGGAATGAAAAAATAGAAGCTGAACCCTTTTTCTCACTGGGAAATTAAAAAAAAATGATTTAGTATTTGGGATTTCAAATTGGTCATTAGGGTAGACTAATTGGACCTGCTTATTTGGAAAAGAATACGACAGTAGTGCTGTCGTCCCTGGGATTTTTTGGTTTTGTTTTGTTTTTTATAATGACCAAGCTCCTTGTAGCCCAGTAATCAAGGCAAAGTTTTCAATCTGGGTGAAAGCTATGGACCTGACGTGGATGAATTCCACAGGCAGTTTATCAAGGTTGGTGCTGTGAATTCAGGGCTTTCTTTCTCTGCCAACGGAGCTATTGGAAGCCTTTTTTTTCTTCGAAAGTGGGAAGCATATTACTGAATTCCCCCTTTGATGTTTAATTTACACTGTGTCAGAGGTGGAGATCAAACTCTACCTCTTTCATATTTGAGGGGAGAAGGGAGCATGGGGGAAGAACACCGAAATCCACCATTGATCATGCAGTCCATTTATATACCTACCACAGAGTTATCCCTTCCCTCATGGTAAGCAGTGCTGAGCATTCCTTTGGGCCACACTTGTCTGCTTAACTGGAATACTAATAAAATGAACTATCATAGGGACCCCATCATAAAAACCCCAGCGTTGGCAGGGACTCTAGAGGCCATGTAGTCCAATCTAGGTGTAGCTGTTGGCACAGTGCATGGAACACTGGGCCTGGAGTCAGGAAGACCTGAGTTCAAATCTGGCCTCCAACACTTAATAGCTGTGTGACCCTGGCCAATTCACTTCACTCTGTCTGCCTCAGTTTCCTCATCTGTAGAATGAGCTGGAGAAGAAAATGGCAAACCACTCTAGTATCTTTGCCGAGAAAACCCCCAATGGGGTCAAAAAGGGTCAGATATAACTGAAATGACTCAATAAAAACAACTTCAGTACTTGAAATAACCTGTGTGTTCATCAGTATGTGTACTCCTCCCCAATAGAAATTGTGACCCTGAACTCCTAGTCCTTAGTTGATATTTTTCCTGAATTATGCATCACCTGGGGGCCACATTTATTGCAGTAAATGCCCATCAAGTTGGCCACCTGTCTCACAGACTTGTTGGGAGGAAACGCTTTGTATTTTAAGGAAGACATTCAAAGGATGATGGAAAATGTGATTTTCTGTTCATTCTTGTTTTTTCCTCTACACTGGATGGCAGAAATGCAGTCTCTTCAACCCTTCCCAGCTTGGTAGTTGCTGCCAGGGCCTGGCTTTTGCTGGGCCAGCCTTCCAGATCCCAGGGGCAGCATTACGTCACAAGAAGTCGTCGGAGTAGAACTGAAGGGGAGAACATTTGAATTGGGGTGAGATATGTTGTGAATCTGCTATCAATTTTTGCTTAAAATTTCCTTTTTCTTTATTGAGATATTGGTTGGGAATGTGCTATTCCAATAGGGAGAGGAGGGGACCCTTGGTGAACAGAAGCTCAGAAAGACATGATAAAACAGAAAGATAAAAAGATCTTTGGGCAGTTCTCCAAGCTGGCAACATTATACAATGCCAAAGGAAAGTAATAATTTGCTTCACGGTTATTCATTGCTCGTGTGCATTTTAACACAGATAACCAATCACTCTTAACAGTTGTCACATCGATGATTTAGCCAGTCCTTCGCATTTTCATTTATTTATTTTTGTGCTATGCCTGAAATACTAGTAGACCAGGAAAGATGTGCTGGCAAATGAGATACCAACTGCTGAAGATTTTATAGTAATGCTCCTGCCAACAAAACTTGTGTGCACATGTAGCAGTCGATCAGTTCTGGGCCCAGCCCATTGGCCATGGGAGACAAAGGAGAGACTTGGTGAAAATGGTGTGGGATGTAACTACTGGGATTGGTTGGTGAGTGAGTTCGGGACTTGCCTTCAACGATTTACATAAGGGACTTGGAGAGGGTAGATAATTGAAGCAGGCCAAGGACGAGCCTAGTGTGACACTCTAGGTGAGAGGTGATGAGGGTCTGAGCCTCGGGGGTCTTTGTGTGAATGAAAAGATATGAGTGAGGTAGAAACAACAAGATTTGGCAACTGGTTGGCTGTGCTGGGCAAGAGGCAGGAGGTGAGGATGGTACCTGAACTTTCAAACCTTAGGGACCGAAGGATGATGGTACCCCTGACAGTAACAAGGAAACCGGGAAGAGAGTGAGTTTGCAGGAAAGGGGGAAAGATGCCATTTAGTAATGCCTACAGCATTCCTTGTTGGAAATATCTGAGAGGCACGTGGTGACGTGATTAAAGCTCAGGAGAGAGAGACTGAGGCTGGATATAAAAGTGTTTTTAATTTAATTTTTAATTTTCTTTTTTCCTCAATTACATGTAAACAAAAATTTTCAACATTTTTTCAAAATTTTGAGTTCCATATTCTCTCCCTCCCTCTCCTCCCCACTCTTGAGAAGACAGACAGTTTGATATAGATTATACACGTACAGTCCGGATATAATTATGAGCCTTCTGCGTAGTCATAATAACTAACTTATGGGAGCTGATCAGGTGATCAAGTGAGAAGAGTACAGAGAAAGGAGAAGAGGGCCCAGTTCAGAGCCTTGGGAGACATCCTATGGTGAGTGTGCGTGACCTGGATGAAGATCCAGCAAAGATAGCCAAGAAGAAATGGTCAGAGAGGTTTGAGGTGAACCTAGAATGAGCAGTGGCATAAAATGCTCATGAGATTTTCATACTGAATCTTGGTGTTCTGGCAACATAGCTTCTGTAATTGTCATTTGCTGAGTGCCCTGTGACCTGCTCGCTAGGAGAGATATAAAACGCATTGTCAAGGATGCAGACAACTGAGAAGGGGGGGATCTTGGCTGTGTAACAGAAGTGGGACATAGCAAAGGCACTGGTTGCCTCAAAATGTTCTGAGCCCCTGTGGCAGGTATCACATGTTGCATAGCTACTTTATGGATGATTTATGGAAGAACGTGGATGATGAGAGGCTAGAAATAGGCTGTGGTCTGCTGTCACGGACAGGATACCCACAGCGAGGAAATCGGATCACCTTGAATGTGAAGGTCTGGAGTGTTTATGTATGATTGTTTCGTAGAATGCCAGACGTGGAAAGGGACCATATGGGTTATCTAGGCCTGACCTCTCATTTGGTAGGTGAAGTAACTGAGTCTGAGACAGAGGGAGGTGCCTCTCTGCTTAGAGGCACTTAGCAAATTTGCACCAGGGCAGTAACTGGGATGCAGATATTGTGACTTCCAGCCTTTCCCCCAGAACAGTATTAACTTTTCATTCTAAAAGCACATACCAGAAGCCACAGCTAGCTCACCCTTTTTCAGAACAGATAATTCATTATTGCCATGCCACGTAAAACAGAGTCTCTTAGGGCTGCTAAATGTGAACAGACAGCAAAAGGAAGCAGTTTCTAGGAGCACTTTGGAGCTGCCACTAGTCTTGGAAAGTACAATTGCTCTCAGTGGTTTTCAGTCATCACTTACCTGCTACAGTCGAAGAGAGGGGTGAAGAGGCAATCTTTCATGGAAGCGAAGTGCTCCCCAGACCATTCGTAGTTCACGAATGATTCCTCAAATGGAAGGTTCAAGCATCCTTTGGGCCTTGGCTGCAGATTGACATGACGGAGCTGCTGCAGTCCATTTTCTCAATGATCCGTGTGCTTTATAGTGAAAATGTTAAATAGAATGAAAAATAAATCACAAACGTATCTGAACAATGCCCAGTAAGGTGCCAGCCGTCACGTAGAATTGCGGCTTTCCTCTTCCATTTGCTTTTGGCCTATTTCAAAAGAGGTAAACAACTCCCAAAACTATGTTAGCCTTTCACCATCTTCCACCAAGCACTGGTTAAGCACCTACTGTGTGCCAGGCACTTTGCTTGGTGTTTGAGATGCAGAGACAAAAGCCAAATGGCCCTTACCTTAAAATAGCTTGCATTCGATTGAAGGGAAATGGCACGGACCCAAAAGATTAACGATGAGATTCATCCAAAGTAATTATAGTAGAGAAAGAGAACTAGCAACAGTTTCAGGAATTCTACCCCCTTTTTGGTGTCCTGGACCCCTTTGGCAGGCAGAGGGGTGACACCCATGGACCCTTTCAAAGAATCATATTTTTCCTTGTAGAAAATAAAATACATATATTACAAAAGAAACAAGGTCAGTGCAAATAAAAGATATAATTTGGACCCCCCCCCCACAAATATATCCATGGACCTCTAAGGGATCCACCGAGCAGGTTAAGATCCTCTGAGTTTTTAAGATGAGGATAGGCTAGTATAAGAAGTGGCACTTGGGCCTCTGAGCTGAGGTCAGGAGGAGAATGTCTGATAGGCACGGGGGCTGGTCTCACTCTTAATATGAAGCTCTAATCTTGCCCTATCTGTGGTGCCACACAATGTACTCACTAGTCTGAATTCTTTTTCTCTGTCACTCACTGCCTTCCATCCTTTGTCACCATCCTTCCTTTTTGGACTTCGGTCATACTTTTCTCCCTCACATATTCTATATTCTGACAATCTGGATAGGTTGACACAACCCCCTCACCCCACTCCACTCCCTACCTATACTATGCTTCCCTCATGAAATTTCCTATATCTGGAATTCCCCATCACAACCCACAACTCCCTTGGTAATGCCTCCCCTTCAAAAATGTCATTCACTTGCCAACTAGAGGGTCATTTGGGTTAGTCTGGTCCTCCATTAAATTTAGATTTCATCCTAACTGGGACTCAGGATGGGCTGTAATGGAGAAGACTGAAACTGGAAGCCCACAGAGGCATATGGGCAAAAGTCAGGGGTCGGAACATGAGATTGTGGATGTGTTTTTAGAGTGAGTAGACCAGGTTGATATGTCACAAGGCATATCCAAGGAGGTAAGCAAGGGCTATGCAACATATGAGTAGCATTAACCAGGTTCCAAATGGATTCAAGACATCTGTCTAGCAGGGGTGAGCCAGTGAGCTGGGGGCATAAAGTCACTTGTTTTTCCCCTTCTTATGGCCCTGATTGGTCTGAGAGTCTGAGAAGGAGCTGAGCCTGCATTACAGATAGCTTCAGGTGCTGAGGTCGGAGGACCAAGGTCTAGGAAAAATGGCAGGCCTTTAGGGATCCTCCTTGCAGTGGTTAAATCCTGATGTCAACAACTTTAGTTCAGTTACTTCTTTTCTAGCCCCATCTGAGTTCTGCTGTCCTGAGTTTGTGTTTTGTCAGTAAGGAATGGGGAGACTGGCTGATTTTGGAGTATGGCTCACTTCAGAGGAGGGGAAATCGAGCTGGGCCCTAGTGGTGGAAGATAAGGGTGATGCTAGGAATGGCTTGGGTCCTACCTTTGGTAGAAACTTCATGGATTCCTGATGCCCACTTTAGTGAGATCAATTGTTTGGTATATAGGGGCTTTGAATTTTATGCCTAACTACTAAAGTTTCTAAAGGGCTCATCTAATAGAACCTCTAGAGATGAGGTTTCTCTCCCGGCACAGTAATTTACCCCCCGGGAGATTAAGTTCTAGAGCTGGGATTGTGAAACTGGAAGTGCTCCCCAGACCATTCACAGTTCACGAATGATTGCTCTAATGGAAGGTTCAAGCATCCTTTGGGCCTTGGCTGCAGATTGACATGACGGAGCTGCTGCTGTCCATTTTCTCAATGATCCGTGTCTATGTTAGGCTCTGAAAAGAACTTCTGGTAGTGACTTTACTAGACAGAGGCTGCAGCCAGAGCAACTCTGACTAACAGTTCACTCAGGAGAGAACACAGGCTTCCTGTTCTAAGACCAACCCTCAGTAGAACCCTCCAGTTAGACACTGGTGAGGTTTAGATTCTAGGTAATTCATTAGCCTTCAGGTCTCATATTCCTCTCTTCCCAGATCCATTAAGTATGAGACACTGTTAGAAGTAGGACCCAGCTAAGCTGGAGCAACTTAGGGTCCACTAATGATATGTAATATCATTACATGTATATATAATATATACGTTATATACAGTATAATATACAAATATAATATTAATAATGATATCACTTGAAGGTGTGCAGAGAACTTTATATATATGACTTCATTTGATCCTCACAATAAGCCTGGGAGGTAGGTGCTTTTATTATCACCATTTTACAGATGAAGAAACTGAGGAAGACACAGGCAGAGTGACTTGCCCAAAATCACGTGGTTATTCATAGTCTGAGGTAGGATTTGAACTCAGGTCTTTCTGACTGCAGACCTAGTACTCTCTGACTATACTATCTAGCTGCCAAGTCCATGTGTATGGCCTCATTCATTTCGGTTAACTATCTGGCTACTTGGATAACAGTCGCTGAATTGTCACCAATTCAATCAGAATAATGCACCTAGGTTAATATATTCCCAACCTTTGGCCTGTTGAGACCCTCTCCCTGGCCCTGCCCCCCACTAACTGATGTATCCTCCCTCCCTTCAATTTGTAAAGCTGTTAGGTGGTATATTATCTAGCCGTGCCATCTTGCTTAGATCTAAAAAGAGATAGATTCTATTGTCCTTCATTTTAAAAGGTGACATTCCCTGAAATGATTAGAGATACTCTTGGGACGAGTCTTGGCCCAAGACAAACCCTTCAAAATACCAAACACCCAAATTCTATTTGAAATTCTCTTGAATGAGTATGCTGCACCCATCTGTCTCTAGTTATATTAACCGGTCAGTTGGTGAGAATCAGGACTAGTTACTGTAGCCTCATTTTTCTGGCTCTTGTTGAGAGAATCACATCGGGGTAGGTTTTGACATCATTTTAATCATAAAACACATGAAACTCTGGCCAAGTGAGATGATTCACAAGAGGATTTTATTTAGATGCATATTTTATCAGTTTTTAGAATAAAAATCAGATAAAGGATGTCCTGCCGGATGACCCTGTAGCGTTTGATGATGGTGAAGCGGTTGCCAGCTCTGTTAATCTTGTTCAGTGGGGTTGTGTTGGGGTTGGGCCTTCGGTATTCCAGCAGCCTCCGCATGTAGTCCCGGATCTTACCACAGAAGGAGATGAAGCTCTGGTATATTGAGAACAGCATCTGCAAACAGAGCTTTCATATGAGGATGAAGATGATCCTCCTGCCAACTTGCAGACTGTAGTGCCACAGGACGTAGACACCAACTGGGATGACGGAGAAGTTGTAGGCACCCAACTATGGAGAGAGAACTCGCCTCAGCATACTGATTTTCACCCGGAGAGTGAAAAATAAGCCTCAGACTTGAAACTAATATGTGAGGCCCTCACAGCATGGGCCTTGTGGAGGCATCACCCTCTTGAAGGGTAGAGGGAAAGATGAGACTCTCTTTTGGGGCTTGCAGTACCCAAGCTTTGGTCCTTGATAGGCACAAAGGCTGGGTTCAGCCTCCAGCCTATTGCCCTTCATTCGATGTGGCGCTCCTGTGCATGCTAGGACTAGTGCCTTCCCAACAGTTAGTGATGTCACTGTCAAGGCTTTTGTGAGACCATCTTTCAGGAGGGAGCATTATTACTTAAAATGGACAGCATAAAGGAGAAAAAAAAAGGCCTTTTCTCTCTTAGTGCAGGAAACTGCCATTTACCTCCCATGTGACCTTGGGAAAATATTTGACCTCTTTAGGCCTCGATTTGAAAATGAGGAGGGAATATAAGAGGTAATCTCTTCTGAGGACCCCAAGTCTAAAATCTAAAACCTTATTTTTCACCCAAAGTTTGTTCATCCTCCTAACTTGGCTGTTTCTGTCTCTGCCACCATTTTACCTGTGTTCCCTTCTTGGATATGCTGTAATCAGATAAGCAAATAGCCATCCCTCTTTGCTGTCCATTGCCGCATCACCATACCTCACCCCTCCCTGCCTACCCTACCACAGCCATCTGCCAACCGGTGTCTCTGCCATTTTATGTTTATTTTCCTTCTAATCCATCCTTGCAGGGCTGTTGGATGAATCTTTCTTAGGCACAGTCTAGTTATAATCATCCTCTGGGTATTGCTTCCTTGCCCTCTTTTTGATTATCAAAGAAGGCTCAAAAAATCTTTTAGTCTGGCATTCAAGATCTTCCCCAATCTGCTACCATCCTCCCCTTCAAAATTTGCCTTGTATTATTCTCTTCCACATACTTTATGCACCAGCCAAGCTACACTCCTCCCTACCTGTTGGCTAAGCCCCCCTGACCTCCCATTTCTGTGGTGTATTTCACACTAGCTTATATGCCAAGAATGCCCTCTCCTGCCCAACCTTTGGAAATCCTATCCATCTTTTAAAGCCCAGCTCGAATGTCCCTGCTTCTCTGAAGACTCCTCCAATTCCTCTCAGACCTCTTTGTATCATCTTTGTGTATTTATATTATTTTGCATCATAGTTATCTCTGTGTGTGGGTGTGTGCATGTGCATGTATATGTGTATGCGCATGTGTGTGTGCATGTATGTGTGTGTGTGTGCAGAGACATGGTTTATTGAATGAAATTGAATTTAACTGAATTCTCTACAGACTGACTTACTGGCTTGCACTTGGTTTTCTGACATCATATTATCCCTGTATCCATTCCACCTTGCATCATAAATTTAAATATCATTATGCTGGGAACTAGGGTCTCAAATATCAACCTCTCCAATTTAAAGGCATAGGACAGCTTTATATGTCCCACACAAAAGAAATGCTTAAAGTGCAAAAAGATTCAGCAGGGTGTATTAAAACTTAAAATGTGATAGTGACCCCTGCCTCCCCCAACTTGGTAGAATCTGACTGATTCCCTTTTACCTCTGCAGTCAAATACCCTCTCCTCTGTTTGACATTTAAATGACTTTCCAGTGTGGTTCCAATCTTTCTGGTCAGCCCTATCATACTTTATTCCCCATCAGCCAGGCCGGGGCCCAAACGAAGTAGTCTTTGTCTTTTTCCTCCCTAGACATTTCCTGTCCCACCTCCACGCTTTTGTACTGGCTGTTCCCATGCCCCCTCCTCACCTTGGCCTCTTAGAATCCCTCCTTCCTTTCAAAGCTCAGCTCAGGTACTCCTTCCCTAGAATGCGTTGCTTGCTTCCTGCTAGCTGCTCATGGCCTCCTCTGAAATCACCTTTTCAAATTTTTCTGTGTACTTATAGAAGATGTGTGTAGGGACAGCTAGGTGGCGCAGTGAGTAGAGCACCCGCCCTGGAATCAGGAGGACCTGAGTTCTAATTCGGCCTCAGACACTTGACACACTTACTAGCTGTGTGACCTTGGGCAAGTCACTTAACCCCAATTGCCCTGCCTTCTCCCTTCCAAAAGAAAAAAAGCCCAAAACAACAACAACAAAAAAGATGCATATTGTTTCCCTAGTTAGAATGTAAGCTTCTTGAAGGCAAAGTATGTTTCATGTTTGTCTTTGTATTCCATATGCCTGGCACATATTAGGTGTTTAAAATGCTCATTAATGGATTGGTATATCTTTGCCTGTATATGTTATGGCACCATACCGAAGGCACATATATGTATATACCTATATTTCAATGTACATAGTCTATGCTGTCGCCTTTGTACTGTGGCATATATGATCATGTATGTAGCTATCCTAATACATGCATGCAATGGCATACACATACACATGACCATATCACTTGTACTTATTTTCAAATATTCTTAAATCATCCACAAATGGTCAGAATAAGGATGTTCACCCCCTCCAAAGAAAATTTGAGGAAGTTGGTTACCCAAATCTCACAAGACTCTTTTGATTCAACCAATCTGGTGTCCAAGGGGGTTCGGGGTATGCAGTTACTAGCCTCTGGGTGTAGGGTAGACACACTGTATGAAGGCCGCCATGCCATTCAAAGTTAAAGGTTCCATGGGCTTCTGTTAGGTTGCCTTGGAAACCCTGAAGCAGAATTCTGTGCACAGTGTCACAAAGTAGTCTCCAAAAACAGCAGGGGATTTCTCTGTTAGCCTGGAGAAACCAGAGCATCCAGGAGGATGATGAGGGCCCCACTTCATAAGAGAACAGCCTCCTCGTGCCCTCCCAATCCTACAATAAAGAATTCAAAAGATCCGGTTGAGCTAATAATAGCCTGGGTGCAAGAGATGATTAGCAAAATTAACCCATGAACACAGAACTACTAGTCTTTGACTTTCAAATGAGCTAGGCACGAACTTTTACCTAGTTCTAACAGACAACCATAAAGGCAAACACACAATCACAACCAGGCACTTCCCTACAGATACATTCTTATTCCCTTTAAGGTTACCTTGACTGGGGAGAGACATGAGTGGAGAGCAAACTGAGTGTCCTGTAGGCATCTCAGACTGAGCATGTCCGAAGCAGAACTGATTCCATTCTCCCTAAATTCTCCCCTCTGCCAAATGTCTATATTACTGTTAAGAGCAGCACCATCTTCTTGGCCATCCAGGCTAGCAACCTCAGTGTCACCTTAGACCTTTCATTCACATACACCAATCCCCACCCCAGCTCTGTATCCGATTTGTTCCCAAGTCTTGTTGGTTCTACCTTCACATCCCTCATAGACCTCCCCTTCTTCCCACTCACCCAGTCACCCCCTTGGTATAGGATCTCATTACCTCCTACTGGGATTATGGTACTAGTCTGCTGGTTGGTCTCCCTACCATTGGAGTCCAACCTGCACCTGTATGCCAAAGCGATCTCCCTAAATTGCAGTTCTGAGCATGACACCATCACTCCCCACCCCCACTCCCAACTCAGTAAGCTCCAGTGGTTCCCTGTTACTTCTGGGATTAAATAAAAACCGTTCTATTTGGCATTCAAAGCCCTTCACAACCTGGGCCCTTCCTATCTTTCCAGTCTCCCCTCAATGTACTTGACAGTCCAGCAGTCCTGATTCTGTGCTGTTTCTCTCCCGACTGTGCCTTTTCACTGGGTTGGGTCCAGTGTCTGAAATATCCTCCCTCCTCACCTCCACCTCCTGGCTTCTTTCAAGACTCTTCTGCAGGAGGCCCTTGCCTCTGACAATCCCTCCCTTCTGCTTCGTATATATCTTTTATGTACAGAATTCTTTTCACACTGTCCTGTCTTCATCCTTGTGCATGTAGCTTCCTTGAGGGAAGGGACCATGGTTTTGACTGTTTTCGTATTCTTGCTGCTTAACTCAGTAACTTGAACATAGTCAGTGCTTAATAAATGCTTGACTGACTAATTAAGTGGGAGAAGGGGAGGATGAGCCTTAGGCAGCATCCTGGGGAGGGTGAGCTGTTGTATTGTCCGTGGGCAGCCATTCACTGACAAAGATGCCTCTTTTCTCTGCATCTTCCTAGACATCTTCAAGGGGCTGGCATAACCTCTGCAGGGGATGCTCCTTTCTTTCTTGTTTTCTTATTGGTACTACCGGACCTCCTGCATCGGGCCTTGGTTTGGCTTCCTGTGTCTTTTGGACTTATCAGCCCAACCCAAGCATGTCTCAGCCTCAGTTCTTCCGTATTTGTTATCTTCTTCGACCAGGCCATATCCCCACTCCCTTGGCAACTTCCACAGACTTTCATGTATACACCACCATCCTAACCACCACAACAAACAACGACAGCAACAAACACATGTACACAGCTTTTGCTATTCCTGCAATTTCAACAGGTCATCAGACTTGCTCTTTACAGGAATCCATTAATATAGAAACAATTTCAATTCTCTATTATGAATACTGCTGGCCTATGCTCATGATTATTGGCAGCACTCGCCAGCCTCATATCATGCCCAGTACATATGCCCTGTGGTGCCGGCAAAATGAGTGGAAAAGCATTAAGACCGAGGTCTCCTCAATCATTGTTCTCTTCCCTATATCCCATACCTGTTGGCTCTATAGAGGAAAAAGAATCCCATCTCTTAGAAACAAAAGAAATGTCCCAGAATTCCAAAGTATGGCCTACTTTTGGCTTCTAGAGGCTGCTGCTTTCCTTTTTAAAAATATTAATGTCTTTTGATTTTCATCTCCCTTTCCAAATTAAGCCCTGCCTTGTAATAAAAAAATAAAAAGCCATTTGGCCAAACCAAGCAACATATCAACCAATTAATCCAACGGGATAGACTTGGAGTGTTCCACCTCTGCAAAGAAGGGAGGGAGATGGATTTGTTCATCTCTTCTTTGAGTGCCAAGCTCAATCATTATAATTACCCAGCATTCAGTTTAGATTTTTTTCTTTTTACTATTCACGTTATTGCGTGAATAATGTTTCTTTCCTTCTGCTCACTTTCCTTTGTATTGGTTTATATGAGGCTCCCTGTGCTCTGTAGTCTTCATATCCATCTTTTCTTATGCTGCAGTGATATTCCATTCCATTCACACACCACACACCACAGCTATTGAGTATCTCCTTGGTGTCCAGCTTTTTTGCTAATGCAAGAAGCGATGTTTTAAATTTTCTCCAAGAAGTCCCGTCCATGTGAGGCGAGGACCTTCCCCTTTGACTTCACATATCACTAAAGTGCAATACTTCTTTAATGCATTTATTAGGTGCCATGTTAGAATTGTTTGTGTCTTATTGCCCTGCTAGACGATTTCTCTTAGCTTTGTTGCTTTCTGTTGCGTGGTAATATATGGTACGTATAACAATGAAAAGATGTCTAGATTTGGAGCGACACAACCTGGGTCCAAATCCTGGGTTTTGTCACTAGTGGGATTCTGGGCAAGTCATTTAATCTCTCTAACCCTCAGCTTCCTCATCTGCAAAATGAAAGGTGGATTAGATAATCTCTAAGGTCCTTCTTATAATCCCATAAATCAATGAATGCTGAATTATTATTTCCCCCAAAACTGCCCCTCCTCCCAAATTCCCTATTCCCACCATCCTCCTAGGCACTCAGGTTTGAAGTCTTGGTGTCAGCTCGACCTCTTTCCTTTCTTATTCCCATCGCCCCCTCACCAAGTGCCATTGCTACCCTGGAAAAGTTTCTGCCCTGGAGTCCCTGGTACTGATTGGATGATGCTGTCCTGGGCTATTATTTCAGGAAAGCCACAGGGACCAGGCTTCTCTTCACTCCTTACCATCCAGCCATCTCTTTGCCATTCACCACCACCTTCCAGGCACCCCCCTTTTAGAACCATGGGTCGTCTTCCCCCATTTAAATGCAAACTCTTTAAAGGCAAGGCTCATCTTTCCTTTAGGATCTCTATCCCCAGTGTTAACACAGTTCTTGGCACATAGTAAATGCTTAATAAATATTTTGGTTTTTCATTCATTTATTCAACCAATCATTTCTTAAGGCCTGTCTACTCTACACCTGTGATGTTTTTTGAATCTGTTTCCTTCTTCTCTATTCAGACAATCACCACCCCAGTTTAGGTCCTCATCACCTCTGACCGGGACTATGATGATGGCTTCCTGTTTGCCTGTACGGGATCCATTACCTATGCAGCTGATAAGCCAGTCTTCCTAAGGCACTGTGCTGATCATGGCATTCCCTGTCCAAAGATAGTTGCCTATGTGGCAAAGAATACAAAATTCTGTAGCTGGCCATTCAAGGCCTCTCACATCCTGCACCCAACACCTCCCCTCACCTCCATCTTACCCTTCCAGCCTTATTTCACTTGTTTGACTCCTTTATTCAGTCGACATTCCAGCCACCCTGAACTGATATATTTCCCCAGAACAGTCTTTGTCCTGTCATGGTGCATTAGCTTGAATTCTGGAACATATCCCCTCTTCCTCTTGGCCTGTTGAAATCCTTTTCTACCTCAAAGTTCACCTTAGGTAGTACCTTTTCCTTGAAACCTCTCAGAGCTCCCTCCCCATCCCCCACCTCCAGTTGAGCAGGACATCTTCCTCCTCCACTTTTCTTTTTTTTTTTTGGTTTTAGATTTTTAATTTATTTTTAATATGTTTAGATTTCATCATTGATTTTCACATGCGTTTGTATTACAGATTTTCTCCCCATTTCCACCCCCCC
>CM053628.1:24596148-24625079 GCA_028646595.1 Phalanger gymnotis | reverse complement strand
CTGCTTCCCTCTGCCCCTTTGTGGGTTCTGCAGTTCTAGAATTGGTTCAGAGCCATTTTTTCATAGGTTTTTGGAGGGACTTGGTGGGGAGCTCACGCCGGTTACTGCTTTCCAGTCGCCATCTTGGCTCCGCCCCCCTCCTCCACTTTTCTAAGAGAAGTTTGTCTGGATTTCTCCTTTGCCCCTCAGAGTCTTCTTTGTGACACATTTATTTGTTGAATGTGTCTTCTCTTCACTAATGAACTCCAAGCTTCCAGAGGAAGAAAGACTGTTACTTTTTCATCTTTCTAGTACAGCCACTGAGGACAGTGCCGAGCAGGTGCTTGATAAGTGTTTGGAGGGCCTCTAGCATTATCCAGGGGTTCCTTTGGTAACTGCTTCCTCATTACCTTGTTCCAGGTGACCACACAATAAATCTTTTCCTCTGCAATTTTTCTTGCTTATAATTTTTATAAAAAAAATTCTGCTCAATTCTCTAGAGTACTTGGATGTATATTTTATGTGGAAATCACAAGAAATAAATCTTTATTAACAACTTTCAAGACACAGTCATGAAATGCTACACCCAGCCAAGCCGTGATCAAATTCCAGATTGCTTTGTTTGGGATTCTCTGAGTACACATCTAGCTTGAGAGATTAACATTATTATTGTTATTAGACTATTAATAACAGCTACCATTTATATAGTGCTTACTGTGTGCCAGGTACTGTGCTAGGCATGTTACAATTTATCATCTCATCTGATCCTCAGAATAACCCTGGGAAGTAGGTACTGTTATGATCCTCATTTTACAGATGAGAAAACTGAGGCAAAGAGAAGCTCATTATCTTACCCAGGGTCACCTAGCTAGTAAGTATTTTGAGGCCACGTTTGAACTCAGGTCTTCTCCGTCTACTGCAGTGCCACCTAGTTGCCTGGGGCAAGTTTTCCTCCCTCTGAAGTGTGTCTGTTGAGTTTAACAGCACTAGTTACAGATAGGAAGGAATGGGATTCAGTTTCATATATGTTTCCTTCCTGACTCGAAGGAGCTAGGATTTTATGTGCATGGGTGCTTCTTCTGCTCGCATGGATCCCAGGGTCTCTAGGCCTTAACAGACAGGCTTTGAGAGTAGTGGCCAAAAAATAAAAATCCTGTGGCTGACCTTCTGATTGTGAGCCTTTCTAAACCTAGCAAGATTGGTCCTTTGATGAAAGATAAATAGTCCATTGCAGAGACCAGTTAAAATCTTTGTAGTACCCACTAGAGAGACATAACAGTGTAGTCAATATGGCACCAAATTTGGAATCCTAAAGACCTAGGTTCAAATTCCACCTCTGTCACTTTGAAGCTGTTTGACCCTGAGCAAGTCACTTAACCTCTCTGTGCCCCAGTTTCCTTTGAGAGGTTGCGACTTGATGGACTCTAGGGCCTTTTCTAGCCTTGAATCGATGATCCTACTAGCCTGTGATTTTGAGTTCTTTTGCGATAACATTTGAGAATCTTATGCCTTCTTCATGCTATGAGGAATTTATCAAAGCAGGGATTTAGTGGAAGATGTAGATATGTACACACATTGACAGATATGTGTATGTATATGTATGTATCTGTCAATGTGTATCTATATGGATATATAAAATATAAATATATAAAATAAATATAGTACCATATAATAAAAATATATGTGAGCATATATGAAATATAAATAAATGTATAAAATATATGTAATATAAATATATACACTTTTGAATATGTGTGTATGTGTGTATACATACACACACACATATATACACGTGTGTATATGCTCTGAATAGGCTCAGGACCATCGTTATCACACATACTGACAGCCCTGAGCACACTCAGTCATTCATTCAAAAATTACCTAGTTGAGTGTGTACTCTGTGCATGCCACTGTGCTGGTGGTATTCTTATAAGAAGCTTGTGAAACCACATTAGAATCCAGTTTGCTTCCTTGCTGAGAAATAGACCACTTGGCTTTGTGCTAGTGTCTAGATGTGTCAAGGCAGTGGAAAATTGAGGCAGCTACTTAGTAGGGGAAAGTGGACATATACAAATAACGGCAATAAGTGCCATCTGAGTTCAGAGAAGGCTAACATCCTTTTAGGCCAGGATGATCAGGACAGGCTCCTGGGCCTTGAGACTGAGATGGGATTTTGAATGGCAGTTAGAGCGTAATTGCAACCAAATTAGACTGACCAAAATACTTAGTCAGACTGATTTATTCGGGGTTGTCAAGACTGCTGTGCAGCCTGTACTAGAAACATTGGTCCCCTCTACTCCTGTGATTTCCTGGTGACCCTGGACTAATAGAAAGAATATATTCTTGGCGCCAATCAACTTTAGTCTCCCTTGTGCTGATGTGGCTAATTGTATGATCAAATGACAGTAATATAAGCACATAAAAATGTTGCCCAGGGTTAGACCAGGGTTAGTCTACCCAGACTAGAATTGTGCATCTAAATGGTAATTCCAAGGCTTCTGGGCAGGAGAGTCTGATTATTTTCCTTTTAACTTCCTCTTCAGAGGTTGCAATTTAATTCCGTTTACTTCAATAAGCATTTCCAAACACCTGCTATGTGTCATGTGCCATGCTAGTTGCTGGGGGTACAAAGTCATGATAAAATAGGCCCTAGCCTTAGAGCTTACATTCTATTAGAATGTCTCCAACTTCCCCCACCAGCTGTTAAGAATCTTGTGCCCTTAGAATTGATCCAAGCCATTCTTGGACTCCATTTTCGTTGGCCTTGGCTGTTGTTGATTTATACACTGATTCTGTAAGGAATATAATTGTCATGATTGCAAAAATACACGTGTGCATTTCCCCTGTCTTGTGCAATATTTTTGTGAACTTGTGTTTACTTTGCTATTGACTTAGTATATCTGCAGGTGGGTGATGTGGAGTAGGAAGAACACTGACAATCTAGATTCAAGTCCTGGTTCTGACCTTTCCTAGCTGTGCAATCTTAGACAAGACACTCCCTCAGTCTCTCCCAGACTCAGTTTCCTCAACTATAAAATGGGGATACACTGCTTACCTCCAAAGAGTTGTTGTGGGATTGTCTTCTCAGCAGTTCGAGGCACCGTTCTGTTAGCAGCCGTCTACTCCCATGTGAAGAACACTTATTTACATCAAATAATGCTGTTCTGTTCAGTAATTCAAGCTAGTAATTGAAATATCTTGTGTGGAAGGCCCATAGGAAGTGAGCTGCAGAATTTTGGGGAAAGAATTTGTCTCTTAATGAGGTGCAAAATTCACTCCGTTTCTCCATCAGAGTATGCCTGCTAAGTCTTGGGCTTTGGAAGAATAATTTATGAAGGAAGCCTCAAACAAAGTCTGCCGGAAATCAGTCTTCTTTAATAAGCACCTGGAATCCATTGTTTTCAGACAGAAATGAGCAAGGGTTCTGGAGTTTAGGATCCAACAGGGAACTCTAGGCCTATGCTGTTTATTTATATATTAGTGCGAGAGAAACGAAGAGTCATACGCGTCCTCCATGACCATCAAGAATGGCGCCACAGGGCTCACTCCATCTGAATGTGTGGCCCCGACCGTTTTCTTTTTCTCTATTAATGAACATCACAACATCCATTGGGGAAAGAGGTGAGGAAAAAAATTCACCTGGGGACGATTTCTCCCTTAGTAGGAGGAAGAAAGAACCTAGACTTAGAGATATTACTGAAACAGTGAGTCTGAATAATAATAATACAGAGGATTTATATAGCACTTTATGGTTTGTCATGCACTTTCCAAACATTATCTCATTTTAGCCTCACACCAATATTGGGAGGTAGGTGTCATTTTTTTTTAACAGATGAGTAAACCGATGTGGTGTTGTTGAGTCATTTCAGTTGTGTCCGACTCTCCACTACCCCATTTGGGGTTTTCTTGGCAAAGATTCTGGAGTGGTTTGCGATTTCCTTCTCCGGCCTGTTTTACAAATGAGGAAACTGAGGCAAACATGGTTAAGTGACTTGCTCAGGGTCACCCAGCTAGTAAGTGTCTGAGACCTTAGTCCTCCCGACTCCAGAGCCGTGGGTCTATCTGCTGCAACACCTAGCTGCCCCTTAGGCAGATGTTAAGTGATTTGACCAGGGAGCACCCCAGCCAGTATCTAAGGCAGGATTCCAGTTGAAATCTTCCTAATGTCAAATCCAGCACTCGATCCCTTGCCATTATAGAATAATGAAAAACTGAGGGGAGTTGAAACAGGAGGCAGTAGAAGGCCACCATGGCAGCAGTGTCAGGAGACAAGGAGAACACATATATTAGGGGTTTTCTATGTGCTTGGGTTAGATTTATCACATTCCCCACGGAGCTATAATGTCGATTGAACTTGAAAATGTGTCATATGTAGAATTGTTTCCTTTGGAAAGCCAGTTGTTAAACATTTACCAGAATACTCCTTTCATTCGTTCTACTCTTGACTCTTCTCCTCACTAGCTGTGTGATCTTGAATAAGTCACCTCTCCCTGATAAAAGTGAACTTTGATCCCTAAAGGTCTTTCTCGTGCCAGATTTCTATTACACGCGTCTTTCACTGTCACATCTGTGCAGCTCTGTTAAAGGTCTTAATCTGGGGTCCGTGGAGCCAAGGACTCTGTGTAGAGGTTTCAGGGGATTCATGACTTGAGATGGAGAAACAAATCATGCTTTTATTTTCACTATCCTTTGGTTTCCTTTGTCATCCTGCGTGTTTTATTTTGTGTATTTAAACACATTCTGAGAAAGGGTCTGTAGGCTTGACCAGGCTGCCAAAGGGGTCCAGGATTAAAGGTTAAGAATCCCTGATCTACTAGAACTTCAATACTTTTTACACACTGTTTTCTTCTAGCACTGTTGACACAGAACACCCCTCCTGCCCACTCCCCCAGCCCCCGCCCCGGCAGTACTGGCATGGTTACAGGCAAGCTGAAGGATTCGAGATTTCAGGGGTTGTCATTTTGCCAGCTGTATATGTTAAACTGCGTTCTACACCAGCTTACACCCGGTGTGATTCAAGGCTGATGGTCACTGTGAACACCTGTTTTATGAATTATTGTCAAGGGGACTTGTCCACATCGTGGAACTGACACAGTTCAGAATGGGGATCAACACTGAGAAAGAAAACATTTTTGTATGCTTCCCAGATCGAATGACAGATTTGTACCACCTACATGAGCCTGGTGCCTAGAATCCCTGACATCAGCAGAAGCAGCAACATTGACGAGTTTATTTTAGTACAAGCATGGTCTCACATGTTAGTACAATATACGGGAGAAGTATTGAAATGCGTTTGTAACAATTACATTAAAAAGTAAGTGTACTTTGAAGTGTTAATGTTGAAATGTTTAATTTTCATTTCCGCCATTAAATGAAATTGACTAGAATATGAGGAAATTGACCAGAATAGGAGAAGCAAGAAGAAAGAGTTCAGAAATAGTTGTATGTTAAAGGTGAGTGGTTTAATTAGAGATTGAAGGGAGAAAAATAATGTCGAGTAGTAACAAGTGTGAGTCTGATTTGAGCACCATGGTTATAATAGGCACTCATGTTTTAATATCTTCTATTTGCTAGGTTGGGTGTCAGCAGCTTCACAGAGGAAAGTGGGCGTAGCAAATTAAGGCAAAGTACTCCTCTAATCCTTTAAGAGGACCAGTGGATCTCGGCACCACAAGATTTCAGATGGGAAGGTAGAGACCAGCTATTTCAACTCTCTCATTTTACAGATGAGCGAAATATAGCATAGAATGAAGTGACTTCCCTAAGGTCATACAAGTAGGCAGTGTGGTGGAATCAAAGTGTACAGAGGGCTGGGCTTGGTGTCAAGAAGATCTGAGTTCAAATCCAGCCTCAGACACTTCCTAACTGTGTGACCCTAGGCAAGTCACTTTGCTGCTCTCTGTCTCAGTTTCCTCATCTGTAAAATGGAGATCATAATAGCACCTACCTCCCAGGGTTGTTGTGAGCATCAAATGAGATAAATTTATAAAGCGCTTAGCACAGTGTAGGCACTATGTAAATGCCAGCTAGTAATAGCAATAGTGATGGTGGTGGTAGTAAGTGGCAGAGTTGAGATTCAAGCCTAGACTTTTGGCCTTCTACTTCAGATGCCATTCTGTTCATTCCGCTATGTCATACTTCAGTGTCTGGTGCTCAGCTTCAAAATAATCGAATAGCCCATCGACTTACAGGGAGCAAGGGAAAGTAGGCCTTGAGTTAGCTTCCGAGACATGTTGGACAGGGCTTTGAGTGGCCCGAATAGCTCTTTATAGATCTTTGGAAGCAGTGTGGTAGAGCATTAAGGTTTCTGAAATGGGAGTCTGAGGGCTTGGGTTTGAATTCTAGCTCTTTCACTTACTAGCTGTGTAGCGTACACAGTTATTTCTCTTCTCTGGGCCTCAGTTACCTCTTCTATAAAATGGATGGGTTGGACTAGGTGGCCTCTAAGGCTTCCTTCACCGCTAAATTTATGATCTTTAGGCTTTAGACTTGGCTCTCCTAAGTAAAAATGGCTGAATGCTATGAAAAGTGTTTGTACGTAGAGCGTTTTCTCTGTTTTCAGGAAAAAAACACACAACAATTTTACTTTTTTCCTCACTAGGGATTTGTATCCAGGACAGTCACGCTAGCTTCTTAAAATCATCAAAAATAGCTTTAGTTCATATTCTAAGAGAATATGCAAAACATCTGGATTCCTTTAGCTTCCTTTTTTAATTTCTTTAAAAGGGTTTACACCGAACAAACATTTATTTTCTCTTTCTCCCCTCCCTGCTTTGGGGAAAAAAAAAAGAAAAATAGGACCCTTGTAAGACATATGAATAGTCAAAGAAAACAAATTCCCACATCGGCCGTGTCTAAAAACGTATGGCTCGTTCTTCATCTCGAGCCCATTGCCTCTCTTGTAGGAAATGGGTAGCAGCCTTTATCGTGGTAGTTGGTCATGGCATTGTTTGGGAAATCATGTCTAGGTTTGGGCTGTCTCTTAAGAAAGACGTAACTTCCAGGAATAAGGGAATGATAATCAACAAGCATTTCTTAAGTGCCTGTGATAATGCACACACTGTGGATACAAATACAAGGAATGAAATCAAATCAACAAGCATTGATTAAGCACCTACTGTGCACCAGGCACTGTGCTCAGCCCTGAGTATACAAAGACCAAACAGTCTGTGACTTCAAGGCGCTCAGTCTAAGAACTTCCACGGAGGAGACGACAACTGTGTTTGTGTGTTTATGTGTAGATATACACACATGCGTATATATGTACAAATTTACAGTTATTGTTGTAGTTATATCTAGAATAAATACAAAGGAAATGCAACACCCTTCTAGGTGGGGTGGAATTGTGGGAATCAGTATCAAAGGTGCTTCTCGAAGCAAGAGAAGGGTTCTGTGAGTTAGGCATGGGGCACAGCAAAATGCCCCAAGATGAGACATGAAGCGGCATGTGCGAGGAGCAGGCAGGAGACCACTTTGGCTTGGTTCCAGAGTCTAGGAGGAGAGAGTAGTATCCAACAAGGCTGTACCAGTCAGATGGTGAAAGGCTGGAAGAGCTAAATGGAGGAGTTCCAAGTTGATCACAGAGGCCATAAGGAACCCTCGCAGGTTATTGAGTAGGGGAATAATAGTGGAATCTACACTTAAGGAAAATGACCTTGACTTCAAGGTACCCTGGGCTGGCCGAGCCACATCTGGAGCATTGTATGCACTTATGAGTGCCAAGGTTTAGGAAGAATACCGGATACGGAAAGGGGCAGCTAAGAGAGCTGAAAGAATTGGGACTGGCTAGCCTGCAGAAGAGCAGCCTAGAGCCTGGGGGGTGGGGGTGGGGGCCAGAAAAGGGTCCCAGGTCTAGAGCTGGAAGAGATAGCAGAGGTCAATTAGTCTAACTCTCTGATTTGACAAGTGGAAAACTGAAGCCTAGGGAGGTGACTTGACATACCCAAGGTTGCTCAGGTTGTAAGCATAGCTCTTTTCAAGTACTGAAGGGTTCTCTTATGGAAGTGGGATTGGCTTTGTTCTGTTTGGCACCAGAGGGCACAATCAGGATTAATTTGTTGGCCCTTGGAAAGAGGCACTTTTAGCTGTCTGAAACTGGAATGAGCTGCCTTAGGAGCATGGTGGAGACCCTCTCTGGATGAATGAATAAGCATATATTAAGCACTTACTGTGTGCAAAGCACTGTACTGAGTGCTTGGGGGTGCAGATAGAAAAGTAAGAGAGTCCCTGGTCTCAAAGCAGTTCACATTCTAGTAGGTAGAGTCCATATATAGAGGAGCTCTTCAGGGAGCAGATGGATGACTACTTGTCAGATTTATATTCTGGGAATTGATTGGGATATCTTTGGGGGTTATAGTGTGAATTCTTTAGGGATATGGATTGGATGCCATGAGCACTGAGGTCCCTTCCAACTCTCAGAATTTGTGGCAGTGTATGCACCATTCCATACCAGTAGTATCCCACCTCTCAAATAGAAGGCAGGTGGTACATTTCCAGTTGGTCCTCTTCTCTAGAGGCAAGACCATTCATTAGAATTGCCCAGCATCATGCTGCTTTTCATTCTTTTTCAATTAACTTTACTGAAGTCATTGTGTTTATAGCTTTCTTTGTTCTGCTTACTGAATTCTGTATCAGTTGATATGTTTTTCCTTGTTTCTCTGAAGTGTTCATGTTTATTCATTCTTATGACAGAGTCCTGTTCTATAAGATTGACACACCATTTGTTTAACCGTCCCCCAGTCTAGGAGCACCCACTCTCTTTTCAGTTCTTTGCTACCACAAAAATACTGAGTTGGATATTATGGTAGTTCTGAAACCTTTCTTCCTGTCTTAGACCTCCTTGGCTTATATGCCCAGAAATGAGCGATCTCTGGGTCAGACTGGGACATGAACCATTTAGTCACATATCTTATGTAATTCCAAGTTGTTTTCCAAAATGTTTGGACTAGTTCCCAGATCCAACAACAGTCTATTAGTGTAGCCTTTTAACCTACTTTTTAATATAGCTACTTTTCCGTTTCAACATGTTTTATACATCTTTTCTAATTTGTAGGAAAGTCATTGTAATGTAGTAGATAGAGCATTATATTTGGAGTTAGGAAGTCCTGGGTCCAAATCTCATCTCTGACACTTAGCTGTATAAACCTAGTGTAACTCACGTAAGGCGACTCTAAGCCCTCAAGTTAGAAGTGGTTGCAAACGGTGATGATGGGACAACGACGATGACCATGATAATTGCAATAGTTAGTGTTATTTACTGGTTTTAAAGTTTACAAAGCATTTTACAAATACTGGCTCATTTTACTCAATATTAGAAGTTCCCACCCCATTGAAATTACAGCTACTGGAGGTATAAACATACCTTATTTGGGGAGTGCTAGACTTTGAGTCAGAATATCTTAGTTCAAGTTCTTCCTCCTACTAGCTGTGTGATGGTCAGTAAGGCATCTTACTATCTATGACTCAGTGTCCATATTTGCAAAATAGGGATACTATTCTACATTACTCACAGGACTTTAGGGAGGAGGGTGCTTTGAAAACTATATAGCACCGTAGTATTGCTGTTGTCGTTATTATATATTTTCATAAAAGTTCTATGAAATGGGTAGAGCTCATTCTCTTTATTTTACAGATAAAATACAGATAATTTACAGATAACTGAAGCTTGTTGTGAAGGGGAAATGATAAAAGTTGGTCCTTCCGTATATTCTCATGAACCTGAGACCCTTCACTATCCTTTTAAAGATGCCTTTTTTAAAGTAAATTTTTCTTGATGTCTTCTGTATTTTATATCACCATAGGTTACTCCAACTCCCTCTCCCCCTCCCAGAGAGCCGTCCTATATAACAAATGGTATCGCTTTAAAGACAAAAAAGAAGAGGAAAAAAATCAGCCCTATGTTACACTTGTGGACCTCCCAGCTCTACAAAGAGGTAAGTTGGGATTGCTTTGTCCATCAAATCTCTTTCTTTAAGCCAAGCTTGTTCCTTATAGTTTTGTGGGTTTTTTTGGGAGGCAATCAAGGTTAAGTGACTTGTCCAGGGTCGCACAGCTGTTAAGTGTCTGAGGTTGGATTTGAACTCAGCTCCTCCTGATTCTGGGGCCGGTGCGCTATCTGCTGTGCCACCTAGCTGCCCCTTGGTCCTTATATTTTAAAGATGTTTCTAAAACCTTTTCTGACCTGGTTCCAACCTATCATTTTCTCCTCATCACTCATTAGTCTCCTTTCTATGCAACCAAATTGACCGTCTGTCTGTTTCTCACATTCCATGGCCCATTTCCCTGCCTTGTCACTGGGAGGCACTGCCTCCTCACGTCCACCTCACAGAATTCCTCTCATCTTTTAAGGGAAGGCTCAAAAGCTGTTCCTGAACACCTCCTCCCAGTGACTAGTGCCACATCAGACAATCAAAGATATGCAAATTAAAAGAACTGACCACCTCTTAACCCATCCAATTATTAAATATAAAGAAAAGAATGACCAAATGCTGGTAGAGTTGTGAGAAAATAGGCACAATTGTTTATTGCATTTCATAGGATCTTCTTGGAGAGCAATCTGACAGCATGGAGTGAAAGTCATAAGAACATTCATTCCTTATGTCCCAGTAATTTCATTATTGTGATATAACCTGAGAGTTTTATTTTATTTTTTAATTTCATTTATGTGTTTGTTTTTAGTTTTCAACATTCACTTCCATAAGATTTTGAGTTCCAAATTTCCTCCCCTACCCCTAGCCCACGATTGCAAGCAATCTGATATATGCCATACATGTACAATCATATTAAACACATTTCCACATTAGTCATATTGTAAAGGAGAATTAGAACCAAAGAGAAAAACCATTGGAAAGAAGAAAGAAAAAGCAAGAAAATAGTCTGCTTCGCTCTGCATCCAGACTCCATAGTTCTTTCTCTGGATGTGGATGGCATTTTCTATCAGGAGTCTTTTGGAATTGTCTTAAATCATTGCATTGCTCAGAAGAGCTAAGTTAATCATGGTTGCTTATTGCATGGTGTTGCTGTTACTGTGTACAAGGCTGTCCTGGTTCTGCTCACTTTGCTCACTTCATAAACAGAGAGTTTTAAAAGAAAAAAAATAGAACTACCTGTTTTGAAGATTTTCCCAGCATCAGTATTTGTAAAAATCATAAAAATCACGGGAGTGACACGTGTCCAACAATAGCGGAATTGTTCAGTGATGGTCCATTACTGTGCTTCAGGTGAACAGGTATGAAGAAGATAAAGAAGTCAGAAAAGACCTTTATGAAATAGTACTGAGTGAGAGACATAGAAACCAGAGGGACAGAGCACACACATACCATACAAAAGCTTGTATCAAAATAGAAATAGTCTGAATTGGTGGTATTGCTGTTAATTTTGAGTTTATTACAAACCATTTAGAAAAAAAGAAAGGGGGATGTTTTCTCTATCCTTTCAAGTGGAGAAATGATGAAGTTCAGCGCTTTACCCACAATTATTTCAAGCAAGTCTTCTGAAAGGAAATGGAATGAATTGAGGACATCTTGAAAAGAATTAGCATGGTTTGCTGCTCTGACCCTTTTGCTGAGATCAAAGCATAATTGTCATGTCTACACGCTTCAAATTAGAGAATCTTGAAGTTGGAAAGTACCTTGAAGACAACTAGAGAGGCTCTATTGTGTAGTGGTACTAGGTTTGGAGTTAGGACGACCAGGGTGTAAATATGCTAGCTAGCTAGGTGACCTTGGGCAATTTATTTACCCCTCCTCAGCCTCAGTTTCCTCATATGTGAAACGCTGGGGTTAAATTTAATGGCCTCTAAGGTCCCTTCCAGCTCTAGCTCTCCAATCTGCTGACCTAGATTTAAAAAGCAGTCCATTGTTCATCGATGGCACGCTCGTCAGATTTGCTGTGGATCCACCTAGTTGTACTTCTAACTAGCCCATATTGCTCGATCTCATCCACAGAAGACTGTGTGAGAGAATTTGTCAAATTCCTCACTGAGACTAATACACACTATATCTACAACATTTCTCTCACCTCCCAGTCCGGTGACCTCATCAACAAAGAAAATGAGCAGAGGCTGACGTGACTTCTTAACAACCCCACACTGACTCCTAGTGATGATTCCTTTTTTTCCCCTAAGGTTCCAGATTCTCCTCTGTGAAAAGCTGCATTGGTGCACTTGTGTGCTGATGCAGGGGGAACTAGCCTGGAACTCTTTATTACCATGCTGCTATTGATTTAAAAGAAGAGATAAGTGTTTTAGGAAAACACACCACAGTCTCTTGGTTGTTGCCAAACAAGCCCATGTATGCTAAACAGCCGGTTGGTATTACCAAAATAAAAGATCATGACCTTTTCAGCTCCAGGATACCTAAGCTGGTTTTCTGACCAGCCTCTTCAATATAGATGGCTTCAAAGTATGGCTTGGAGGTATTCTGACAGCCTGAGAAGAAAGTGTATGCCATACTGTATTAGTGCCATATAGTGCTATCGCAATATGGTACTTATAGTTACAGATGTGAAGAGATTAGCCACATCTTTAGGAGTTAATGGAGTGGAATAACATCTTACTTTGCAATAAGGTCCAATGAATTAATTGCCCACTAAGATTTAAATAGCGCTCACGAACTATCAATGCCCTAGATTAGAAACAACTGTCCAAAGGGCCTAGAAATATTATCCAGGTTCTGATCCTAACAGTCCATTTGTAATTCCCTTTGACATTCCCCCATCTGTCTTCTGGAAGGAGTACACTTCCTGACATTCATGGAGAACCTGAGTGCGTGCTGATGTATGCATGCGCGCACACACACACACACACACACACACAGACACTCCGAAACACCATGTGTCCGTAAGAAAAGAGAGAGAGGAAGGTCACCTGATATGTATACAATTTGCATTTCTGTGAATAGCCTGGGAAAATGGAAGTTTTGACAATAGTTCCGATGGCATTCAACATCTCTGCTGTATCTAAACTTGGGTGTCCTTTTATGAACTTGAAAGACAAAGCATGGAAAGATTGCCTGAGCAGGCTTCATCTTCTCACTGGGCATTTCTGACCCGGGTCTTAGGCAGCAGTTAAGATTATGCAGAAGATTGAAGACCTGTAGGGAGGTTCTCATCCCCGATGATTCAGTGGGCAGCTTATCTTGGTGCGGAGGCTCTGCTATCCGTGCTGAATGATGAGGATGCTGGAAACAAATTCAAGGCACCAAAGTCTGAAATCTGTCTGAAATCTGACAGGGAATAATTTCCTCCCTGTGACTCAGCTTCAGAGTAGGCCCTTGGCTTAGAGTTGTTGTGCAACAGAAAAATGGTGAGGAGCATGGGATCATACAGTAGGCTCATAGATTTTGCTCACTGAGGCCTAGGGAACGGAAGTGGCTTGTCAAGGATCACGCACAAGAACCTGGATCTTGAGCTGGAAGGGACCTCAGAGGCCAGCAGGGCCAACCACTTCATTTGGTAGATGGGTAAACTGAGGCCCAGGGAGGTGGAAGGCACTTGCTCAAGGTCACCCAGTTAGTAAGTGACCAAGGCAGGATTTAAACTCAGCTCCTCTGACACCAAAGCCTTTGCTTTTTTCCCTTTAATATTTTGTCTTTCCTGGGTCATGATGAAAGTTCTTTGAAAAAAAATGAAGATGCTACAGACCTGCAGAGAATGCCATGTAGTTGTTTACTATGTGGGTCAGCTCTGGTAGGTTGAACACACAGTGCTTAGGATGGTGCCTGACACATAGTTGGTCTTTCATAAATGCTTGTTGACTTGCTGACTTATGATGGCATTTTCTGGTCTCTATGTAAACCTATGTACATTGCACCGAGGGAAAATCAGGCCAGATGGATATTTGATAGTGGAAGGAAGGAAGGAAGGAAGGAGGGAAGGGGGGAAAGGAGGGAAGAAAGGAAGGAAGGAAGACAGGAAGGAAGGAAGGGGGGGAAAGGGGGAAGGAAAGAGGAAGGAAAGGAAAGGAAAGAAAGAAGCATTTATTAAGTGTTTACTATGTGCCAGGCACTGTGTCCCTTTACAAATAGTATCACCTTTGATGTTTATAACAATCCTAGGGGGTAGGAGCTATTATTATCCCCATTTTACAGTTGAGAAAACTGAGGGAGACAGATTAAATGACTTGCCCAGAGTCACACAACTATTAAGTGTCTGAGGCTGGACTTGAACTCAGGTCCTTCAGAGTCCCAGTCCAGTATAGTAGACATTTTGGGCAGAGAGTAGGTTTGCCCACTTTTTCCTCAGGCAGGCATATCAGATGAATGCTATTCTTCTGACTTCTCATTACTTGATTCTCAAAACAATAACCAAAGTAACTCCATGGCCCACCTAGCTTTGAATCCCATCTGACATTAGTTTGTCTCTGTGACCATAGACAAACCACACCTTTGCTTCCCTGTAAAATGGGGATACCTGAAGCCTCTCCCGCACTGAGTGGGTTAGAGGGAGTTTGGGTTATTATATTTGTTATTAGCCTCTAGTTAGCAGGCCTCCAGTCTGGTGGTGACTTCATTCTCCAAATCTTGCACTGCCTGCACCTATGCTGAGACCAAGTAATATTTATAAGGCAACACAGGGTGTGCTCCTAAATGTTTAATAACCAGACACCGTGGGAGAAAGTATATATTCACACTCTTTTAAGTTTAATCTGCTTTGTTAACACTTTCCTAAGCCTGGGCAGTCAAGAAAACAATAAACCGAACCCTCATTTGTAGTCGGTTGCCTATTTCTGAGGTGTAAAAGCTCACACTGAAAATTTCAAGTTGGTTACATGTGGTTCCAGTACAGCCCTGGTGGGAGACCCAGAAGAAATGAATGACCCCTGTGGAGGTCATTCTCCGAAACCCAGTAGTACAGAGGAAATGGCAGCTGTCTTTGTCGGGAGAGTTTCCCAAACCAGTGTGCTGGTGAGGTTCCCTTATTCTGTGTTATTCTCAGTTTGGCAGTATTTGGATTCCCTCAGTCCTCACCTTTATGTTTTTATTTTCCATTTTCCGTTTCTAGTTTCCGTTTTCCTGAAACCCTGTTGAATTCTACCCTCTGTCTCTGAAATCTTAGTGCAGCTTCAAGCTTTAATAGCTTGATATCGTTCTAACTTTTGGAACACCTTGTACTTAGCTTGCGACAGGATGCCATCCTGTTTTGATCCTCTCCTCCCAAGGACATTTTGGCTTTATACTAAATGGTGTGTGGCTTTCTTGCATGGTCTCTCTATTATTACAGTTCCACGAACAGCCTGCTTCGTGGTATCACCATTTAGACGAGTTAGAGGTGATTGTACGGGACTACAAAGCTGCCTATTAGATTGTAATTGAGCTCCAGTATGTCTCTTCAGGCACAAACCGATGTGACACCAAAGTCAGGCCTTCGGCTTATTTTGAATTCGTGCGTGACTCTTGCTTGTGCAAATCTATACACTGAACAATAGGCTTCAGTAATGGCAAACGGAGGTTGCAGCAGTGCTTTTGACTTTATTGGTCAATTTTCTTTTGGACATAGTGAGATAGTATTCAGTGGGTAAGTGAATTCTGAGTTCATTTGTTTCAACTATATGCTACTTGGGACTTTGGCTTCTGGTTGCATATATGCTGCCAGCATTCTTTGCAAAGCCACTGACCTCTTAAAGTAGCCTTAGTATAGAAAATGTCTATATGTTCTTTTTAAAGATGGGGCCAAAACACTTTTGAAGAGGGACAGGGTGAAAGGAGAGAGAGAATAGAATAAGTGGAAGAATAGGATGGAGGGAAATAGAGTTAGCAATCATAACTGTGAAAAAAAATTGAAGCAAGTTTCTCTGATAAAGGCCTCATTTCTCAAATATATAGAGAACTGAGTCAAATTTATAAAAATAAGAGCCATTCCCCAATCGATAAATAATCAGAAGAAAAGAATAGTCGGTTTTCAGATGAAGTAATCAAAGCTAACAATAGCCATATTAAAACAAATGCTCTAAATCACTATTGATTGGAGAAATGCAAATTAAAATAATTCTGAGGTACTACCTCACACCTATTAGATTGGCTAATAGGACAGAAAAGGAAAATGACAAATGTTGGAGGGAATGTGGGAAAACTGAGGCACTCATACACTATTGGTGGCATTGCGAACTGATTCAGCCATTCTGTAGAGCAATTTGGAACTATGTCCAAAAGGCTAAAGAAGGGGCCCAGGAAATTTAGCTTTAGAGTCCTAGGACAACATGCTAGCTAGTAGAGACGTCTAGCAAACTGCCTTACCTATTTGGCTTTCCCTAACACAGAATATGAAAATCACAGGATCTCAGTGTTGGAAAGGACCTCCAAATCCAACCCTCGACTGAGCAGACATCTTCTCCACAATATGCCCCGTGAGTGGTCAGCCATTCTCTGTTTGAAGACTTGTAGTGGAGTCTTCCCTCCTCTTGACTCAACATTCCCATTCTTTCAACTGATTATTCCATTCTGAATGAGTTGGGTTTTTTGAGTCCTTTTATTCTGGCCTGTACCTGGAATGTTCTGTTCGTACAACGAGATAGCAAACTGTAACGTCTAAAGCACGATTGAAATGTGGAGAATCTGTATGTGACTGCCACTGTTTTCCTTTAGCACATGAAGACTTCACCCGCTATTGTTCCTGGTGTTTATTTCCCTGTTCCCAGCCCTGCCTTGGTAAGTACCACTGCCTCCTGCTCCTTCCTGATTCCCTCTTTTCCCCTACCCTCTTCAGTTGACACGACAGATGCTTCACATGTGTCCCAGTTAATGGCCATTTTTGAATATAATTTGTAGTAGCTCCTCCATGTCAGATTTACTGGGCAAGAAGAGGAGGCGGTAAGGAGAAGACACAACCTGTATCAATGGAAGGCCTGTCCACACTGATAACTAGAATCCATGTAACTACCCTTAGTTCATACTTCATCACTTTAGGGTGCTGTGAGTGCATCAGGAGGGGGGCTGTAGCTTCAGACAGATAGTAGCTAATGTGAACTTAGTGTGCTGGGCTAAAACTCTTCTCCATTCCTAATTCCACCTTCAGGGGCCACGTGGTACAAGATGCCTTTTCACAGGTCAGCCCTTTACATACTTAAAGATAGCTAGTAGGGCCTCCCCTGAGTCTTCTCTTCTTTGGCTAACCCTTCTTTCCCATTTCCTTTATTTATTTTTTAAATAAGCTTTTCCTGATGTCTTTTTAAAAAAATATATCATCATAGTTTCCCCCATGATCCTTTTCTTTCTGCCAGAGAGCCATCCTATGAGTAGTATGATTTAAAAGACAAGAAAAGGAAGAAGAAAAAAATCAGCGTAACTGATAAGTACACTGAAAAAGACAGAACATATGTGGACCTCCCACGGTGGGTTTTCCCAGTTCCTTTAACTGCTCCTCATATGGCACGGTCTCTAGGCTTTTCCCTATTCCCATCTGCCCTCTCCAAATGCAGATGAAGTTTCAGATCTCTTCTGACCAAGGAAGTCTAATAGTAATAGCCCAAGACATGTTGGATGCTTTGAGGGTTGTAAAATGCTTTTATTTCCTTTGAGTCGCGCAATAGCTGTGGGAAATGGTTCTCAAGATGAGGAAACTGAGGCACAGGGGTTGAGTGACTTGCACATAGTCATACAACTGGTTAAGTGCCTGAGACAGCATTTGAACCCGGGTCTTCTTGACCAGAGTCTAGTACTCTGTCAAACCTACCATGCTATCCTTCACTGACCAAAATACAGTGGGAATGCCCCCCCCGACTGAAAAATAGTTTCCGAGGCTAACTCCAAAGATACTGAATTGAGGTGAAAAATGGGATCTCTTTTCCCTATGTCATTCGGGGTTTTAGATGCAGGCTGGGAGGGAGACAGGAGCACACATGTTATACACCAGAGTCTAAACATTCTTGAAGGAAGGGGTCGATCTGGGGTAGATGGTGGGGCAGTGTGACAGGATGGAGAGGACTTGGAGGCAAAAGACTAGGCTTGGCCACTTCATTGCTGGGTAACTTGGGACAAACTACTTAACCTCTCTGAGCCTCAGTTTTCTTATCTGTAAGATGGGGATAATAGTACTGCCTCCTCTATGAAACCTTCCCCAGCTCCAAAAGATTTGGGAAGATTTGACATACTCATTCTGATTTAATCACATAGAGAGGTGAGCCACCAGGGTGCAGATACAAGAGGCTGCTTGCATTCCCTTCTCCATGTCATTCCTTAAGAACGAGCGTGTCCAGGACTAGATAGGAACGTTGACTGATGCTGGCAATCAGGGACTGGTATGTTTAGCACCGGAGAGCTCAGAGTGTGTGTACCACTCAGGGCAGACAAGGCCTTCTGCCCCATGTGCCGGAATGGGGCCCTTGCTTCAGAGGAGCTCTCATACCCAGCCTGGGCTTGGTAGGCCATCATTTTCCAGTTTTTGAGGGACCTCTTGCTGCTCCCCAGGAGATCCTTGCCTAGTGCCTGATCACCTCTGGGTTTGGTTTGTGCTAGTGTTTGGGGGAATGATCTCTTTGTTTTTATCTGCCTGTGGGTGGCAGGAATAAAGTGAGGCATGCCCAGGCCTTTCTGCTGACATAGAGAGTATCAGCTTGGCTGTGAACTCAGTCTAGGTCTTGGCCTCACGTTGCCATCAGGGGCAGTATCTTCTCAAGAAGACGATCAATGACAAACACCAGGCGATGCACAAAATTCATTAGGAATTAGGAATTCCTCTGTAATACTTCAAACTGTTTCTCAGTAGATCGAACTTCCTCCTCTCTATTTATTATTACTGTTATCACTAGCTAATATATAGGGCTTTAAGGCTTGCAAAGCAGTTTGCAAATATTACCTCATCTGAGCCTTACAACAGCCTTAGGGGGTAGGTTCATTTTTTATGCCTCTTTTACAGATGAGGAAACTGTGGCAAATTGTGATCAAATAACTTGTTGGGGGGCAGGGGGAGGGGGTCACACAGCTGAGTCTCACAGTAGGATTTAAACTCAGGTCTTCTGGACTCCAAGTCTTCTGTCTACACTGCCACCTACCAGTCATGAAAAGTACTAGTGAACAGTTACATGGTGTTTTAAAATTTGCAAAGTGCTTTCTTCATAACATCTCATTGGATCCTCACAATGGCTCTCTCTCCTGGTGACATTACTCAGTCATTTTATCAATATGCATTCACTAAGCACATAATCTTTGCTGAACCTTGTGCTAGGCATGAGGGAGACAGATTGAAACAATCCCTGCCCTCAAGGAGTTTATATCCTACTGAAGCAGACAACACATACATATATAATTATGTATACATGGAATGAACACAGAATAAATACAAAGTAATTAGCTAGCTGCTAGGTAGGGTAGGAAGGCACCAGCACATAAGGGGATCAAGAAAGGCTTACAGCTAGACGGTAGTGTTTGAGCTATGTCTTCAAGGGACAGAAGGAGACATTGAGTCATTAATGCAAACATCTGTAAATTTTTTTTCAGTATTGTCTACTGAGAGCCAGTGGCGTTATCTGATTTTTACCCCTGCCTTTACTTTTTATGATTTTCTTTTTAAAATAATCTGGATTGAAAAATAGTTCACAATCTATACTTGTCTTTAATTATTTTTTTATCCGGAAATGATCCTCAGAAACACAACACTGCATCAATATTAGATGTCGATGTTTGTAGTGAGCTCAAAATTGGAATAGAATAAGAGAGTAGTGAGGTTAGGTTTTTCTTATATAAAAAGGCTGCTGATACTCTGTAGTCTGTGGGCAAATCCCTTCCCTCTTCTGGACCTCAGTTTCCTCATCTGTAAAAGTTTGGACTAGATCCTGACTAAGTCCCTATTAGTTCCCAAATTCTACATTTTATGTAATCAAATATGTCAGCACCTCGGCGGTATTAAGAACCCCTAATGATAACTTCTAGTGAAGATAAGGGTGGAATAGGACATGAATGAAATTTGGCCTTCATGGTACAGAAGCTTATACCCTCTGGCAACAATGGGGAGATAAATCAGGCACAAATACAATATTCCTTTTTATTTGGAAAAATGCCTCTCTTGGGGAAGGAGCATGTTTGGTTGGGGGTAGGTAAAAGTATTGGAAACTGAGACTCAAAACCTGCTTACTTCCATAGGGCCACTGGATGGAATGCGCTGACTGACTAATTAAGGGTTTGACAGATTTTTTGATTTATTGACCAAATCATTACTTTACATTGTAGACCTGGGTCTTCCCAACACACAGGTCAAGGTATACTATGCCAGTTCAGCTAACAAACCTTTTTATGTACCTGCTATATGCTAGGCACTGGTGATGCAAAAACAAAAAACAAGTCTCTACCATCAAGGACCTTACTTTTTATTGGGGGATATAGTGCATAAACAGGTGAGTAAATGCAAAGTACTTGAGAGCTGTAACTACTTTAGGAACCAGAAGACATTTAGAAGATGGTACCTGAGATGAAATTTGAAAGTGAAACTAGGAATTCCAAGAGGCTGAGTTGAAGAAATGCATTCTAGCCATGGGTGATAGACTAGGCAAAGGCATAGAGGTGGGAAATTGGCATGTCTAGTACATGGGTATGAGTAACACAAACTCAGTCTATAACGGGTGAGGAACTTGAGACCTCAAGGTCACATGTGGTCTTCTAGGTCCTCAGGTATGGTCTTTTGACTCAATACAAACTTCACAGAACAAATTCTTTTATTAAGGGGATTTGTTCTGTGAAGTTTGGATTAGGTGAAAGGGCTGCACTTTAAGACCTAGAGGGCCACAGGTTCCCCATCCCTGGTTTAGAAGATAGACTGGAGCCAGATTCCAAGTCAAAGATTTGGAATGCCAAACAGAGAAGTGTATGTTTTAGCCATTTGGGAGCCACCGAATCTTCTTAAGCAAGGGAGAGACACTAACATGCTGGCGATTTACAAATGTCCATTTGGCAACTGTGTGGAAGAGGGATTGGAGAGGGATGAAGCTGTAGGGAGAGAGAGCAATTATGAGGCTGTTACAGTAATACAGGTGAGAGATGATAGGTGCTTGAACTAGGGTCAAGTCATTATTTGATAAGTTAAAGCTGTCAGTTAAATCATTCATTTGACCACTCCATACACAGCATTCTGTGTTCCTGTATTAGTAAGTAATGAGTTCATGCTGGACTCTACCTACTGGACAACAGAAACTGTTCTGGTGGACTTCTGGGAGGACACACACAAGAGTCATAAGAGTCATGCAGGATTGGCTGGCATTGATGGGCTATCCTAAAGTAATGAAAGTAGTGACCTATAGGCTTACTCTAGCTAAGTTCATCGAATGACAATGTGGAGCAGTGGAAATATCAAGGGCCTGGGAATCAGAGGATCTAGTTTTCTTTGCCACTAATTAATTTTGGGACCTTGGGCAAGTCATTTCCCCTGCTTGAGCCTCAGTTTCCCCATCTTTCAAATGAGAGTATTATATCGGATGATCCCTTCACTCTCTTTGATTAAAAGAGCTCTAAGTGATGTGAAAAAAAGGATAAAAAGTTGATATGAGTGACTCTGTCTTTCTGCATCAGGGAGACATGGTGACAATGAGATGTTGACATTTGGGCAGGACACTGATGAATTCACTTGGTATGGTATTTAGCTTGATAGAAGGATGAGAAGCTTAACCCAGCTTATTTTTTTCCATTCAAGACACAGAAAATCAAATACACAGATGGAAGTTGGAGGTGGAAAGATAGGTATGAAATTTGACCACGCAGATGACTGTGATGAAAAGCATAGAAATAGCCAATATTATCACCCACAATGCATTTGGAAAGGAAATTGGCCGTACTGCCCCAGTATCATTGGGAGAGGTTGGAGAGATCCTAAAAAAAAATTAAAAAAAACTCTTCTGAGGTAATGAAAAACAAACCTGATATGTTAGTTGACTTTATGGTAACTAACAGCCATGTTTTAAAAGCCAACCAAATAAGACATTTTACCTTTAGGAAAGTATCAATATTTTACCTTGCAAAGTCTATGTTCCTGACAAGAATTCAATTACTGTTTCTGTTGGGAGGCTGCTCAGAATTACAGTAGCAAGAAAAGGGGACTGTTACCAGTGTCTTGTCACATATTCCTTCCATATAGATTCAGTAGCAGAATTAGGTGTTAAGATTTGATTCTGTAATGCACTGTGTGCTGTAGAATGACAACACATTTAGGGGTATGAGAGAAGGGAGCTCTCATAGATAGGTGGATATGTATATGCGTGTATTTGTATATATGTACATAATACATACATAACATACATTTTTTTTCATTTACCAAACATTTGTTTTCTCTTTCCTGTATCTCCCCACAATGGAAGAAAAGAAAAGAAAAAAGAAAAGAAAAGCACAAGTACCCTGTAAAAAATGTGCATTGTTTAGCAAAACGAATTTCCACATTGGCCATGTCCAAGAAGTATATTTCATTCTGCACCTTGTGTCTATCACAACAAGAGGTGAGGAGCATTCATCATCACAGATTCCTTGGAATCCGTGATTGGTTATTGCATTCATCATTGTTTTTATGTCTTTCAGAATTGTTTATCTTTAAATTATTATTCTCGCATAGATCATTTCTTGGCTCTGCTCATTTCACTCTGCATCATTTCATATAATTCTTCTCAGATTTTTCTGAAACTGTCCCTCCTATCATTTTTTTTTTACAGCAAAATCATTTCCCAGCACAATCCTATATCATGATTTGTTGAGCCATTCTCTAGTTGAAAGGCTTTCCCTTAGATTCCAGTTCTCTATCGCCACAAAAAAGGGCTGCTATAAATACTTTTGTACATATGGGTCCTTTTCCACTTTCTTTGATCTCTTTGACAGCAGCGGTATTGCTGGGTCAGAGGGTATGCCCAGTTTACTAATTTGGGAGGCATAGTTTCAAACACTTTTCCATAATGGTTCAACCAGATCATAACTCCATTTACAATGCATTAGGTCACCTTCCTTTGGTAAATCAGTTCTGCTAACCTGATAAGTATGAGGTGAAACCTCAGAGTTGCTTGAATTTGCATTTCTCTAATTATTAGTGACTTGGAGCATTTTTTTTTGTATGGTTGTTGATAGCTTGGATTTCTCTCTTAGCAAACTGGCTGTCCATATCCTTTGACCATTTATCGATTGGGGTGTTCCTGTGTTTTAAAAACAATTCAGTAGTCATAGTAAACAACCAAGATGAGATGAAAGATTCAGCCATTGCAAGGCCCGTTGCCAAGGAGTGTGCTGACTCGTGGCCCAGTATTGCATCTAGAGATGGCTGCGTTGGCTGATTTTCATACAGCCCATTTATTAAAAAAAATCCACCTCATTAAAGTGTCTGCCTCACTGTTACAAAAAGAAATCCCTTCTGGCTCAGTGTATCCTGAAATTCCCAGCAAGATCTTGAGAGTTCTTCCTCAGTAAATGACAATTTTCTTAAGGAAATGAAATCCTAGAAAATACTTTGTACAAAACATCTCTTGCTGAAGACTCAGGCATAGAATTTAAAGAGTTCCTGATGCGAACACCTGGGAGCTTTAGAGACTGGGTGGTGGGATGAAAAGAGCATTAAGCCAGAGGTTAGAACATCTAGGTTTGACTCCCATCTCTCCTGCTTACTATCCTATGGGAGTATGGCTAATTGTAAGTCTTATGATAATAGAAGCATTGACCGAGGGCTGGGAGGAGACCTCTCTGAGCCTCAATTTCTTTATCTGTAGAATGGGGATTAGAGTACTTACTCTGCCTACTTTATAAAGAGGGCTTCTTGTAAGAATCAACTGAGATGAGGGATGTAGATATGCTTTGTCAACTGCATATCTGAATGTGAGGCATGGGATTTCTTTGTAATAGAATGTGGAGCAGACAGAGCATAGCATTCACAGTCAGGAGACCCAGGCTTCTGATCCCTGCTCTAGCAATTAAGTTAGTACTGTGCCCTTGGCCACATTACTTGTCTCCTTTGGCCTCATCTTCTTCCTCTGTAAAATGTGGGAGCTGGACTCGATTATCTCTCAGATTCCTTCCAGCTCTGACATTCTGTTCTAGTAAATCGCTCTTTGGTCTGAGCTGCAGGGACAGGTGCTGATCAGCTGATTAGAAAGGAAGCATGTAATTCTCTTCCTCGTCTTTGATGGGAAAATAATGCCTAGTTCTTTTCCTTTGCATTTTTTTTTGTTCTTCTGTTTTTAAGGAAAAGTCCTTTACCATTTTTCTGTTGGATTCTGCAGTGACACAAGCTTGGGATTATTTGCAGTTACTTAGTCAAGATCTGCCTTTTCCAAGGGGAAGGAAAGAAAAGAACGGGCTTTACTGTGACTCACTTAGTTGATGACACATCCAGAGAGGCTTTGGCTCGGTCTGGTTAGGTATCTTAGTGACGCATGTGGAACACAGACATCTTTGCTCTGCCTTAAAAAAAATGAATTCAACACTGCTTATTTCCTTGCTTTTCTGAGTATGAGACTCTGTCTTCCCAGTTATATCTCTTTGTCTGATTGGGCCCCAGATGGCTAGCCACCCTGATTGTACATGCTAATAGGAATGAGGGCATTAAGGACTAACTCCATCTGTAATTTACTCATTTCATTCCAACCAATATTTTCCACTGTTTCCATTTCTTCTCGAACTTCCTCCAGGTGCTGTGCCTGGCTGTGTGAGTGATTGATTTGGGGGCTCTCTTGTCATCTAGTGCATGGGGGAATAGTAGCTGCTTCCCCAAATCAAGATTAATAAAGAGCACAGTTACCTGGGTAATTCACACATTGGTAAATCGTCACCCGAATAATTGTAAGTCGGTGGCATCGTAGGTGGAATCTCTTGTGGCTTTGCCCACCTCCTTCTTGGGTAGCATTTTTCATAATGGCAAAAACTGCCCAGGGAAAAGTGAAAAGCAAGAGAATGTAGAATTAAAATAAGGATACAGTTTCTGATATAATTTATGTTACATTTATTCCGGTTTGTAGAGCATCACTGAATATCATAGATTGGATGGAGAGCCGTAGAATGTTGGCAGCACATTTTGAATCACATTTCCATATATCGGTGGTGTCATATGAAAAATGAAAAAATGAAAAATGTAAATAATACAGTTAGTACTCCGAAAGATAATCATAAGAATTCATCTGTTTTATTGAGATGCATCAGTGTCAGTGGAAGGAGGCTTTTCTTCTTTCAGTATGCTAAATCGTCAGACTGCTTTGTGTTGAAATGTCCAAGGATAGTTTTATCAATTCAGACGACAATATGGCTGGAACGCCTCTTTAGCTTGGCTGTTTATTTTCTAGTATAATTCATATATTTGTGGGGGGGTGCTGAAAACTATTAGGATAAGCATTTCTATGATGATTGACTCCCATATCCCCTTCTGTGCTGTGAATTCTGTGAGTATAATAAATATTTGATGATAATCGTATTCTCTGTGCTGATAATAGTGCTGTAAAGGTATGTATTAATCTACATGGAGAGAGAATCTTGTTGCACAGACACCTTTCTCTTTTAAGATTTACTATTTCCTGGCTTCTGGTTGCTCCCCTTTCAAAGCCATCTGTCAATATGATCTTGCAAAAGTACTGGCATGACCACGCTACTCCCTTGCTCAAGACTCTTCCTTGGTTCACTCTTGCCTCTAGGATAAAATACAAACCTCTTGGCTTGGGATTTATAGCCCTTCACAGTTTGGCTCTGGCCTACTTTTCCTAGAAGTAGGAGAGGCTAAGCTAGGTGGCTCAGCAGACAGGGCCCTGAGCCTGGAGTCAGGACTGCCTGAGTTCAAATCCAGCCTAAGGCACTTGCTAGCTAAATGATCCTGGGCAAGTCTGTGGTTTCTTCAACTGTAAAATGAGGCTAATAGCAGCACCTACCTTTTGGGGTTGTGAGAATCAAATGAGATAATATTTATAAAGCACCTAGCACAGTGCCTGGCACAAAATAGTCACTTAATTAATGCATGTTCCCTTCCCCTTCCTGTAGACATCTATTAGCCATATTCCCTGGTTTAGCCACTGTCCCCTTTAGGATGGTTTGAAGTCAACAGGATGATTTCACATCTGGCCTCAGACACTCACTACCTGCCACGAGACCCTGGGTAAGTCATTTTACCCCTGTTTGCCTCAGTTTCCTCATCTGCAAAATGGGGATAGTAACAGCACCTACTTCCCAGAGTTGGTAGGAGGATCATATGAGATCATATTTGTAAAATACCCTTAGCCCAGGGCCTGGCACATAGTATGTGCTATATAAATGCTTGTTTGTCCCTTCTTTTCTTCATTTCACATTACACTCCTTTATATCCTTTATGTTCCAGCCAAACTGGGTTGCTTTTGCTCAGACTAGCCCTCCCCCTCCCAGGAATGTGCTCTCTCCTCATTTTCACCCCTTGGTGTCTCTAGCTTCATTCTAGGCTTATCTTGGGTTCTGTCTCCTATGGGATATAGCACTTACTGTGTGCCAAGCACTGTGCTAAGTGTTTTTTTATCAATACGATCTCATGTGATCCTCACCACAACCCTGGAAGGTAGATGCTGTTATGGTTCCCATGTTACAGATGAGGAAACTGAAGCAAATAGGGGTTAAGTGACTTGCCCAGGGTCACAGAGCTAGTAAGAGTCTAAGGCAGAATTTAAACTCAGATCTTCCTAAGTCCAGGCCTGGTGCACAGTGCCATCAAGGTGCCATTGTGATCCATAGGAAGCTTTTTCCCCATCCCTTCCCTGCCTCACTCCAAGTTGGTAATGCCTACTCCCTACTCAAATGATCTTGCCTAGATCTATGAGGATGCCGTATCTCTTGGTAGAATGTAAGCCCCTTGAGGGCGGGCACTGGTTTTCATCTCATCTTTTTATCTCCATTGTGAAGTACAGTCAGCACATTGAGATTTGTAAAATTTCGTCATCACGATTATCATGTAGATGATTGAACAAACTAAATTCAAGAGGCAGTATAGTATAACGGATGGGGAACCTGGATAGAGAGTCAGCCTCGAAGCCAGAAAAAGCTGGGTTCAAATTCTACCTCTGGCAGGCACGAGCTCGTAAGCCTTATGGTAAGTCACTTAATTCCTCAGTGCTGTATAGGCAACTCTCTAAGGCTAAACATTTCAGAGAAGGCATCAGCCTGCACTGGTAGAAGGAGCTTCCTCACTTGGGAGGAATAATTCTAATCCTTATATAATCATAGTACGAGTCCCTCTCCCTATCAAATGCTTACTATATATAGGAACCTCCACTAAGGCCCTTCTCTTTTCCCTCATTGTGGCATGAAGGTGACCTTGGAGTTCTCTAAGGCTTTTCCTTTTCCTGCTGAGCTAAAAAAAACTTCAAGTATTGGCTCATGGAAGGGCCATGTGTCTGTTGTCTGAAGACCAGACAAGGGAACTTTAGAGAGGCTTTCCACTAGAAGACTGATTGGCGACTGGATTGGCCACAATAACTCATGAAGGCCATCTATGGGGCATGGAAGGATTCTAATCTGCATCAATAGAGCAAAGGCTCATACCAGTGCCATGATGAAAACTTGGAGTACTCAAGTTTGGTGAAGGGATGGTCTCGGTGCTGAAGATACAAAGATAGCTTGGACTGTGATAGCTGGGCGGGCAGTGAGACGGAGGGCGTATAGAACGGAAACTCTTTGAAGGCAGGGACTATTCCACTTCTGTCTCTGTATCTCCACAGCCGAACTCAGAACTGTCATTCTTCGCAGGTGTTTTATAAATGTTTATTGAGTTGAATTAGATTGGAGAGAGGAGCTCTGGATTATATTTGGAAGGAAGGGAAGGATTTCAAAAGGTGAAAAGTTTGGGATTGGGTTGGGAAGAGGAGAAAAGGATCTCTAAAGATTTTTTTTAATATGATTCAGGTAAGAATCAGAGTTATTATTTGGACAATTTTTTTTCTGTGATTCTCTACTATACCAAGATGTTAAGGGAACTTGGAAGCATACCATGTAAAATTCGTTATTCAGATATCTACAGTCACGTTCAGCTCTTTGTAACCCAATTTGGGGTTTTCTTGGCAAAGATACTAGAGTGGTTTACCATTTCTTTCTCCGGCTCATTTTATAGATGAGGAAATTGAGGCAAACAGGGTAAAGTGACTTGCCCAGGGTCACACAGCTAGTACTTGTCTGAGGCCAGATTTCAACTCAGGAAGATGAATCTTCCTGACTCCAGGGTTGACATTCTATCCACTGAAGCGCCACCTAGCTGCCCATGTAAAATTCAGTTGAATAGCAATGGATTTTTGAAGGTACTGGAGATTCCTGCTCTGGAAAGGAGAGGACTTGGGGAGAAAGGATAACTGCCTTCAAGTGTTTGAAGGCCCCTCTTATATGGCAGGGTGATAAGGTTTGTTCTTTGTGGTACCACAGGGCACCACAACTGGATACCAAAACTGGGATCAATGGATGTTGAGTTGCAAAGAGTGACTTTGTTTTTGATCAGAACTGCCCTAAAGTGGAATGTGAAGCTTCCATAGGTGGATAGAAGTTCCCTGTAGCTGGAAGCCTTTAAGTAGGGGCTGGATAATCACTGGTTAGTGTGTTGTGGAGAAATTTCCTGTTCAGGCATGGCTTGAACTAAATGCTCTTGAAATCCCCTCTGACTCCATGAATGGTCATAGATGCCTTTTATGTCGTGGCTGACAAATCGACGGCAGTCTCTCTTTGACGCCCGCCTCCGTGGTGTCTGATTGGTTTCCTGCTTGCCGCTTTTTCTTCTCTCCCTGGCGTTTTGGCAGGGGGTTGGGCACATTTTGAAAAGAATGAAATCTGCCATTTGCTTTCTGAGATTTTCATTGTTATTTTCAGCTTCAGATTTTCTAATCTCTAAAAAAAGCTTCTTTTTCTTCTCGATTGCCTCTCCTCATTCAGTCTTTCTCTGTCTTGCCTCTGCCTCTTCATTTAGTCGTATCTCATGATTTCTAGCTCTTGCTCTGCCCAGCGCGTGCTCTCTCTCTCTCTCTCTCTCTCTCTCTCTCTCTCTCTCTCTCTCTCTGTCTCCCTCTCTCTCTCTGTCTCTCT
>CM053628.1:24565924-24590401 GCA_028646595.1 Phalanger gymnotis | reverse complement strand
CTTCCTTTGTCATTCATTCAATATCTCTGAGCCTCGTTTTTCTCACCTTAAATTGAGGATATTGGAGATAATAATACCTACTGTACCTAGCTACCTCCCTAGATTACTGTAAAACAAATGAAATTATATAATAATACTAAGAATAATAAAAGCTAGCATTTTATATAGTCCTTCAAGGTCTACAAAGAGCTTTAGAAATAAAATATCTCATTTATAATGAGTATTTTATTAAGTGCTTACTATGTACCAGGCTGGGACAGCTAGTGGATAAAATGCCAGGCCTGGAGTGAGAAAGACCTGAGTTCAAATCTGGGCTCAGACACTTATTACCTGTTTGACCTTGGGTAAGTCACTTAAACCTTTTTGCCTCAGTTTCTCATCCATAAAATGAGCTGGAGAAGGAAATGACAAACCACTCCAGTATTTGCCAAGGAAAACTCAGATGAGGTCATGAAGTATCAGACATGACTGAAGATGACTGAGCAAATATGGCAGACATTGTGCAAAGTGCTTTGCAGATATTATCTCATATCCTTGCAACAACCCTGTGAGATAGGTATCATTACCTCCATTTTACAAAGGAGGAAACTAAGGCAGGTAAAGGTTAAGTGACTTGCCCAGAGTCACACAACTAAGAAATGTCTGAGGCCACATTTGAACTCGAATCTTTCTGACTTCAGGCCCACCACTCTTTCAACTGCACCACCCAGCCACCTTTGCCAACTTTAAAGCTCCCTTTAAGCTATTTCTTAATCTTTCTTAATGATGTGGTATGTCTAGTGGAAGAAATCCCTTTGTAAGGTGTGTGGGGTTTGGGTGACTATCATTATACACTCTACTCTGGCGTTTGACTTTCAGTGGAGTAGACATTTTATAGATGTATAAAAGCCATGCTTGGAGGAGAGGCCCAAAAGGGACCATAGACTTGGGAGCCAGAAGGGACTTGGGAGCCATTTGTCCAGCTCTGTCACTGTACTGAGGAGGATACTGTACCCCAGATATGGGATGGGGCCTGCCTTCAACAAAACAACTACCAACCCTGATTTTTCCCCAGTCTTCAATTTCTTTGGGCACGAATGGTTTAGAAAATTGCCTTATCTTACTCTCACTCTGTGTAGATGAAGGTGCCCGCTTAGTTCGCAGTTAGTAATTGTGATCCACCCCATGGGATATTATTTTCCTCTGACAATATTAGCAAAAGGCTTGGCAGGTTCTAAATGTTGTCTTCAGTTCAGTAACCTTGGAGAACAACACACCTGTGTTTTTGTATAGTAACCCCACAAGAAACAGCATTGAAATCTTCTAGGCTGTCAGAACCAAAAAACCAAGGCCTTGCATTTCTTCTGAGTGTCCTTCTGTATTTATTCTCGAAAAGGTTTCCCTGGCCCCACCTCCACTGGCATTGTAGTGGACTTAAAGGAGAGACCAACAGCTTTGGCAGGGCCACCTTAAAGAATTGTTTTTCCACCAGTAACAACTGACACATACCGATCTCTCCATACCCTATATTTCCTCCTAGGACTGATGGCATGGGCTTGGGAAATCGCTGGCCAGGTCCTAGGCTGCAGTGTGTGGTCATGGGACCAAGCAGAGCAAACGAGCTGCCCTTGGTCTTATGAGTATGGCATTTTACCCAGGGACCCAACAGACCACCATATGGCGCTCTAGTTGTAGCCCAAGACAGCCAAGGAGACTTGGAGGGTGCTGTACATTCATCTTTTCCACTTGGCATAGGGCAGTGTTAGCCATGTATCTTTTGTCAGCGTGTCAGAGATTCTCAGCACCGACCAGCAGGCTTCCGGGAAGATAAAGAAGCTTCAAATTAGGGTTTTCTGGAGAGAAGCAACTTGGGGAATTAGCCATTCCACATTAGTGAATCTTCCTAATGAATACTGCTTAGAGCATCCATGGTTCTGTGATAGATATAGCAGGATAGGGCTTGAATTTCTATTTCATTGTACAGGGAGCTCCAAGGTAAAGAGCCTCCCTCTGCGAAGGCAGGTTAGCACTACCCTAGTACCTAGACCAAGGGTTGGTGGGGAACCTGCAGCCTTGAGGCCACATGTGGCCCTCTAGGTCCTCAGGTGTGGTTCCCCACCCGTGGTCTAGACCATTGAGAGGTTAAACAGCTTGTCTAGCATCCCACAGTTTTCCTGATTTCCAGGTTGGGTGTCTGTCCACTGTGCCATGTTGTTTATATGTATATAATATGTAGGGTGTCCCAATAGTCAGTGTACTTCCAAGGTTTAACAGTTTTACATTGCACTAACAGTTTTGGGATGTAGGCTGCATTTTTCTTAAAACAATTTTTCTTCAGGAATCAATGGTACATTTTCCCACCTCTGTAAACATGTGACCTGTGAACTCCATCAGCAGTAGGTACTCTCTCCACTGATGGCCGTTTTAGAAAGTCTTTGACGGTTGATGGAGCAAGAAAGTGGACGCCCCCACCCCCACCGTAGACTGTCCTGGGTCGAGCCTTTATTCGTTAGATGGCTTGTGGGATCTGGTTCTCTGGTGTCTGAACAAATGGTTTACTTCTTCTACCTTCTATGTGGAGAGTCTCGCATAGCTTGCAATGCAGAACCACGTAGGCATATCCACGATTAGCATCTACATTGTTATTACTGCCTTACTGGTACACCCTCCCTCATTTTACTTGTCACCTCAAGAGCATATACTAGCCACAGGAGCTTGGAATGCCTTGGAGAAAGGCTCCCAATGTAGCCTGCCATCTGCCACTGGTGTTTATTTATTGTTAATGTCATTATTACTCAGCATAATGATAATTTCAGGATGACACAGGCTCTGGCTAAGGCAGTGTGTGACAGACCAAATGTTTACATGAAACACGTGGGTTTTATGTTTAGTTTTATTCATATTAATATGATGACATTTCTCTAGCACTTGGCAGTTTGCTCACAGGAGCCCTCTGAAATGCATAATATAAGTAGTCTTATCCCCATTATACAGATAAGGAAACTGAGTTTCGAGAATTGAAGTGGCTAGCCAGGACTTAGCCCAAGTTTTCTGACTGATTCCCAGTCTGATGCTCTTCTTAAATACATACATATATGCATACATATACACACATAAATGTATATTATGTATATATACGTATGTATATATGCATATGGGCAGTGAGGTGGTATAGTGGAAAGAGTGCTGGGCCTGGAGTCAGGAAGACTTCTCCTCTGTTCAAATCTGATCTCACATACTTCCTAGGTGTGTGCCCCGGGGCATGTCACTTCACCCTATTTGCCTCAGTTCCTCGTCTGTAAAATGGGCTGAAGAAGGAAATGACAAACCGCTCCAGTATCTCTGCCAAGAAAACCCCAAGTAGGGTCACGGAGTCAGACATGACTGGAATGACTGAACGACCACAACAACAAATATATGCATATATAAAATTCTGAACTTTACAGATTCTACCAACGCATTTACTTATGCAAAGAAAAGAAAGAGCATTGCTCCTGAAACCATGAATTCTATTATGTACAGGTGTTTTGGGGTTATGTAAGAAAATCAGCACATCGGGTTCTAAGTCGTTTTGTTTGTATCTCTCTCAGAACTTTCTTCTGTTCATTTTAAGAATAATAGCAGCCACAGTTTATATAGCAGTTTACAGTTTGTAAAGGACGTTACAAATAGTATATCATTTGATCCTTAGAACAATCCTGGGACGTAGGTACTATTATTATGCCCATTTTTATAGATGAGAAAATTGAGGCAGAGAGATTCCAGGGTCACACAGCTAATATGGATCTTTAGCTAGATTTGAACTCAGGTCTTCCTGACTCCCAGTCCAGAGCTTTGTCCCCTGTATAACACCTAGCTGCCTATGAATCATTTTTTAAATGACTCAGTGACCCTCTTTTCTTTTTCTTTTTTGCATCACTTAGCATCCTCCCCACTACAAAAACAACCACATTCCTTCTAGCAAATAAACATAGTCAAGCAAAATACACATTCGCCAACTCCAGAGATCCTTCTTTCATCCTCCTTGAGGGTCTTTCTCTGTCAGGGGATAGAGAACGTGCTTTATTATATCAGTCTTTTGGAGGTTTGGTTGGCCACTACAATGATAACCACACTGATGAATTCATGAAAAGTACAGAAGTTTCCTTCCAAAGCACATTAAAGTCTTAGTATAGCATAGCTACCTATTGTAACATTACCTAACTCTTCCTTTAGGAAACTTCTCAAATAAAATTAAGATAAACTCAATGCCTTTGAAACAAAGTTTAAAAAAAAAGCATTCAAGATAAAATTCCCACGTGACACTAATCCTTTATACATAGCCTTTGAACATGCAGATGTTACCTAGTAGGTTTTGCCACCATATCTAACAATTCTTTTCTCTATAACAACTCTCAATGTGAATTTCTTAGCTGGATTTCTAGAAGGCCCATATTCTAAGTTGAGTGGAAAATAACTTTATTTGGGGGTTTGGAGGGGAATGATCTTTATGAAAACTCCCAGTATTCAGTGGCAGCATACATTTACATGGTTCCTGTGTTCTGTTCAAAACATGGTGTATCCTGCAGGAATAGTGTTATTGACATGCTTAACTAAAATTGACCATTAAATTATATGTTTAATCTTGATGCCTTACCTAAACAAGGGGAAGTATCTGAGTTGGCACATTTACTCTCATGCTTTACCTCTTGACATAAGAAGAGAGTATTTTTTGACACTAAATTCTGCTACAGAATATGACAGAACAGTCTGACCTACTGTCTTATGTTAAGGATGGGTACCTAGCTTATTGAAATCTATGGACCCTCCTGTATTTTTCCTAAGTGTCTTAGCACTATCTTTTTTTAGTAAAAAAGTTTTACTGCTGCAGCTGTTTCTATATCAGAGTTATTTTTGCCAAACTGAATCTTATCAATGATAGCGCAACGATTTTTCCCACTCAGTGGTTTCTCCCTTTGTTTCAATTTCATTTGTTTTGCTTGTGCATGGACTTTTAAATTTTATCTAAATGAAATGGTTTCTTTTGTCTTTTGTGATCACTTCGGTTCCTTTTTTGATCAAGATTGCTTCCTCTAGCCGTAATTATGAGAGCTCATCTCCTTTTATTCACCTCTCTTCTTCTTCTTTTTTTAGTGATGTGACCTTTTATTTTCAGGTCCCATATTTATTTAGAACTTCTTACAATGTACAGCATAAGTTGTTCATTTCATCCTAATTTCGGCCAAAGTATCTTGCATTTCTTTGAATAGTGTTCGACCAGTAAGTTGTCTTTCTTCCAGTAGTTATGTTGTTGCATTTATCCAACACTGGACTCTCTTGATTATATAGGTTACTCCACCGATCTACTTTCCTGGTTTTGTTCCAACTCATACCAAACTATTTTGATGATTACTGTTTTGTAATATTCTTTGAGGTCTAGTGATGCTATTTCCCCTTCATTCATATTTTTCTTCATTATTATTCTTGTGCTCCTAGATCTTTTGTTCCTCCAAATGAATTTTGTCATCATTTTGCCTAGTTCTACAGAGAGTTCCTTTTATTATTTGGTACAGCCCTAAATCTATAGATTAATTTGGGTAATATCAGTTTTATCATGTTGGCAAAGCCCAACCATGAACACCATTGATCACATATTGTGTATTTTAATATGCAAAGTATAAGCGACTCATTACTTACTGAGCTACCATATGTTACGTATTTTTCTACGCCCTTCTCACACCCACTTCTCTCCTTGTGTTCCTGTTTCTCACTCTTTGGCACCTCATTTTCTTCCCATGAATTCCTGGTTCCATTCCATGTTCACTCATCTCCCTCAGTAGCTAAACTTCGGCCATACCTTGCATTTCTTGGAATAGTGCTTGACCAATAAGTTGTCTTTCTTCCAGTAGTTATGTTCTTGCATTTATCCAATACTGGACTCTCTTGATTGTATAGGTTACTCCACTGATCTACTTGCCAAATAGGGATGGCTGAACTGCGATGAACAGCCACTGGAGACAGTTCTTGGAAATGTCTTCTCAATTCTTATGCTGAACATTACTAATCATCATGACAAAAGGTACTGTGGTATTCTTTTGGTGATGAGGCTATCTCTGGCTAATGCAGAATGAAGATGAGCAAATGAGACAGATATTTCTGCGACTTGGCTAAGCAATTTTATGCTTTGGAAAGACTGCTACATTGGGAGATTTTCTGTTGGAAAGGGAAAAGAAGCTAAAAATACAGCCATATCATGTAATCAGGTATTTACATATATACACATGTATATGCATATATATACATATGAATATGTATATATGTATGTATATATACACATATGTGTATGCATGCATGCATGTATATATATATATATATATATATATATATATATATAAAGTAAATACCTGGTTGTTGTTGTTTAGTAATTTTCAGTTGTGTCTGACTCTTCATGACCCCATTTGGGGTTTTTTTTGGCAAAGATACTGGAGTGGTTTGCCATTTCCTTCTCTAGCTCCTTTTACAAATGAGGAAACTGAGGCTGACAAGATGAAGTGACTTGCCCAGGGTTGCACAGCTAACGAAGTGTCTGAGGCCAGATTTGAACTTTGGAAGATGAGTCTTCCTGACTCCAGGTGCTGCTCTCTATCCACTGCACCACCTAGCTGCCCCTAAATACCTGATTACCCATCCAGTTTGTTCTTAAAATAATTGCTTGATTAAACCTTTTTTTACCCCACAAAAAGTGAGCAAAAGCAATGCTCATTGCCAAGATAGCATACAACATGCCAATATCAGGAAAGCTTATACTATAATGTTATATGGACATTATTGTGTATTCAAATACTAGAATTCATTGTTGTTAAGTACAGACTGTTGAAACCAATCCTTCAAATCCCTGAGAGAATATAATCATGAATACTTTAAGGATCTGTAATTTCATCACTCCCTCCACCAATATATATTACAACTCTTTTCTAATTTAATAGCTGGCCTTTGGCTGTTGCTATGGCTAAAACATTCATCACCTGATGGTTCTGGGTTTGTTTCTTTTCCCTTTTCTCCTCTTGGCCTGGTGGGAAGAGGAAAGCTTTGGCTGCCTTAAGGTATTCTGCCTTTGTTAGGTGTCTTAGGTAGTATGGAAAAGCATATCATGGTGAGTGCCTGGTGTGAGCACTTTACCTCTTGTCTGGGATGATTATACCCATACTGGAGATTAGATTCTGGTGGGAGTGTCCTTTGTGAAGCAGCTTTGTCCTCTTTCATGTATTGGATTACCATCCGTTCCTATTTTGGGAAGTTTTTGCTCATGTAACTGACCCCTCCATAAGAGTCGTGTAGGAAGTTGAATGGGCATTGTGCTATGTTGCTCATTTATTGTACTTTTTAAAACTGTCTTACTATGAATGCATTGATTTTTGTTATACCTGAAACAAAATTTCATCTTTGTCTGGTGATATTACATTCTGGGAATAGAATATTACAGTCTCCAAATAATTAAAGTTGGGTAACCAAGGAGCACACAGGAATGACCAAATTTCAATGTCTTACCAACAAAGGTTTGTTTAAAATCAGTGATATAAAAGATAGAGATCAGAGAGATAGATAATTGGAAAAGAAGGTAGTACAGTCATGCGCTGAGATGAAGGGGTCACCATTGGAGCCTCTGGGATGCTCATTGGTTTTCATATGATTTCAAGTGAGTTAGAGGAAGGCTGTTATCCCATTGACTGAACTCTCCATGGTGGAGTTATGGCAGGACACAGTCAAGAATTGTACAGTATGAAAGATCATGTATTTGCCTCATTGGAGGAAGAATCTACATTGTTGAAATTTCACATATATCAGAGTATTAATTCTATGATGTGAAACTTTTAAACCAAATTTTTCTTGAGGAAAAAAAGCTATGTTTTTGACAATAATAACAAACCACACTTATATAGTACTTTATGGTTTGCAAAACATTATTGTCGTGGAGATCCTGTAATACGGACAATGCAAATTTTATATGTTCTCACTTTAGAAATAAGGAAACTGTGGATCTGAGAGGTGAAGGGAATTGTGTAGGGTCACCCTGCATGGGGTGTGGTCGTACTAAGCAGGTTCATACCGCACAGGCTCACATCATAAGAGCCTGAGTTAGGATCTGAGAGTAGATCTCTAGACTCCCCAAACCAACAATCTTCCTGAACTTGGACCGTCATATCAGTGCTTCAATATGTTTGAGTTCCTGCACCCATCTGGAAGATGGGAAAGGACCATGGCTTTCCTGTTTATTCCCGTGTTTTCACCCCAGCCAAATCGATTGTCAGCAGGAGTTCTTCTCCTGTGAGCTGCTGCATGTTAATATGCAGAACCAAACTTGTGGAAAAGCATTTGCGATATATGGGTCATTTAACTGCAACAGCAAAATGCCAATGAAAAAGAAAATTGCTGACATCATTAGTATAAAACATTAACATCTGCAGGTTCCACGTGCCAGATGCATAATATCCGTTAGTTATCATTGCAATAAGAGACCATTGGGATGGTGAATCAGGATTTATGGGCAAGTTTAGTACATTCAGAATTGCTCTATTCTCCCACTACTGTTCAAATGAAAAGAATGAAAAAACTTCACTCTGGAATAGAAATGCAGGTCAATCAAAACTGTTTTGGCATAAATGTATTCTGTTCTTTCTCGCATCGCCTCCTTTCAATAACATTTTATTATTTCTTAATAACAATGTGGAAGCGCAGACAATGTCTATTCTATTGTTCCAAAAAGACAATGAACTCATAAGTGTCATTTGGTTGAAAATACCTGGATGATCCTCCTTCTGTCACTCTGTTCCAAGCCTTGTGACAAATGAAATATTGTTTCTCAAGCCCACGTTGTTTTGTATGAAGATGTTACCAAAATTATTTCAGACATTTTCCTCTGCTGCGCTCCTCTATCTCCTTTTCCTTTATTTCTCTCCTCTCTTGCACTTTACTGCTCTCCATAGACCTCATTTCATCTACTACTGCAATAGAGTCCTGTGGCCTTCTCAGTGTCAGGGAGAAACAAAACCCAACATTTATCTCTTGTGAGGAAAGAAGCTAAAAAATAGAGACTGAGTTGGGAATATTTGGGATTATGAAAGTCCCCCCAGCTCTAGGTGACTAGTGGTTTTCCCTGAATTAGACAGAATTGCTCATGCAGTCCCAGGTCCTGTTTATCATGGAGGCAGATAATAGATGGTGCTTGGTGTCTGTTTTTTATTGCACTGCAGTAGACAAGATATAGTGAAATCCTTCAGATGTTTTTTTTAAATACAGGCTTGATGAAATTTGAACTATTGAATATGAACTGTCTGTGTGGATTTGTAATGCATTCATGGTTTCCTATCTTTTATCTTGCAATGATATTTTTGGCCATGTTAACTCATGGGGAATGTCTCCAAGTCGTGGAAGGGGTCACAATCTGTGTCAATGGAGAGAATTCTTCTAGCATGAATCCTTTAACTGTATGATGTTAGGTTATGGATTCTCTGAAATTGCTGATTGCATACAATGAAAAAAGATGTACTTTGAACGCAGTTTCCTCAACTAATTGTAATTACATATAGAGTGAGAGGAACAGAACAAGAATCAGCAAGTGAAAATTAGGGTTGATGATAATGAAAGGTGACCCAAGTAATGGATTAGGATGGGAGGATTTGAGTGTCAAGGAAATAGTTTATCAGATAAAGTCACAGCAACATTTGTCAGCTGCCTATGAGCTATATATTCTTGGGCCAGTTGCTAAATTTCTCTGGCCCCCAACTGTGCTGCTTACTAGCTGTGTGACCTTGGGAAAGTTATATATCTTCTACTGGCCTTTAGTTCCCTATCTGTAAAGTGACCCGACCTTAAAGGATTACCCTGCTGTCTTCTTGGTGCATGTGTATACATAATGTGCCAGATAACTTCTTAAGACTTGTCAAGCCTGAAGAATGCCATCCATGGAAGGACAAAGGATGGCAACAGAGATAATCTAGAAATCATTGCTATACTCTGCTAGGGAAGAAGGGTACCTTCCCCTCAACATTCCCATCAGTTTCACTCCAGCAACTAGTTCCTCCTCATTGGCTAGAATCAAGTTCAGAATAGCAGTGTTCTCCCCCTGCCACACCCCCATCCACTCTTCCAACTTTTAGAAAAGAAAACTATCATTAAGGCAAAATAGCAGCTCTGCTTGTGTGTGCATGTGTGTGTGTGTGGGGGGGTAGACAGAGATAAAGAGACACAGAGGGAGAGACAGAGAGAGAAACAGAGAGACAGAGAGAGAGGGCTCTCCAATCCATGTCTGAATAACTGAAATCTTCTCGTTCAGTCGTTTCAGTCATGTCCAACCCTTTGTGGCCCCATTTGAGGTTTTCTTGGCAAAGATATTGGATGGAGTGGTTTGCCATTCCCTTCTCCAAACTGAAATCTAGCACTCCTTTATTGTGCTTCCAGGTCAGGCTTGTATTCTATTTCCTGAATTCCTCATCTAGTTCCCTCTTCAGTTTTTGCCTGTATTGTATTGCTTATACTTCTTGGAGTTTGTCTCCTTCAACTTTCTTTAATAATTCCTTATGTTCTGTCATTCAAACAGTCACAAAATCTGTCTACAATTTATGCATTTGTCCAGTCATCATCTTTCTATGTTGTCCACATGGAGAGTATTTGAAATCTTTCCAGTGATTTCCTGAAAGCTAGGTAGACTATGTTTGTATCATTACCTTGGTTTACCAATCTAGTAACCCTATGAAAAAAAGGAAGGACTCTGGCACATTAGCTGGGTTATCCGTGGAGGATTGATGGGTACCCAGAGACAATAATTGCCCAGGAAAAGAAGGTAAGGATGAGTTTCTATCTACATTGGAGGAGCAAGCACCCAGAGTGATGAGATCACAAGTCCAAGAATCCACCAAAGCTTCCAAGTATGGACAAAAATTATTCAGCTTCAGAGAGATGCATTGCATTCTGTACTAGTAGAAGGAGTATCCGCTTTGGGGAAGTTATAGACCTCTCAGAGTACAGTAGCGTCATCCAAATTTTCTATGGGCTTTATAGTTTGTAAAGTATATTCATCATACCGACCCTGGGTCATATGTAGTACGAGTACTCTCATCCATTTTATAGGTGAAAAAACTGAAGCTTAGGGAGGTTAAGAGACTTACCATTACCCATTGCCCATACCCGTACCCGATGATTCTCTTCCTTGATACTTTTCCTGATCACCTCCCCCCGCCCAAGTTATTAGTATTCTCTCCCTCCTACTGAAATTATTTTTTATCATATTACATTGACTTCCTTGAGTATATTTCTATCTTACCAATAGAATTTAAGCACCTTGAGGGTTGGGACCGGTTCTTTGTATTCTTGGTGTCTAGTGCAGTGCCTGGCACACATAGATAATAAATGCTTGTGGAATTGACTTGGCCCTGCTGTGACATTCTAACTCAGCTCTACAGAAGCATTGTTTTAATCTATTGTGCCACCCTTTCAGAATAATGATATTGGATAGAACAATTGGATTTCTCATTCCCAAAGGATTTTTCACTTGTGAGATAGCTGTAGTGGGGTTTTTTTTTCCTCTTTATTTTCTATTCATTTAGTATGTAAGAAGTGGGTACAGGTCTCTGGGACTGGCATTAGCTAAATATACACAGTAGATGTTTGGTAACAGTCTCACAAAATTAAATATGAAAACGGTTTGTTAACATATTTTTAACTGCCTTGGTTGCTAAATATGAGTACAAAATACCAGCACATTTGTACTAGACTAGAGCAAAAGTAAGATTCCCAGTTTTGAAATGCAGGTATCATTACTGTTAGTTCCTCTAGACCTGGGCTTCCATGATAAACCACAAAACTAGAAAGAATGGACTCTTTCAAAGACTTGGGGAACCATTATGAGCACGTGCCTCCGTATGTGCCCAATCTCTTCACTGAATTTGCCAAGTGAGAGTGGTAGAGATTCTTTTCCGTTAGTCCATGCGCTCATGTAAAGGAAAGCTGTCCGTTAGTACCCATGTTCTGCATGTGCTTTGCACTGACTGTTGATCTGGGCCAAAAATTAAATCGAACGAAGGGAGCCACTAGGCTCATTTGGGGGGAAATTGCAGTACTTTTAACGGCCTCAAATTGCTCCCTGACATGCAACCTCTTTTAACACCAGTATAGGCCCGGCGATGTGACATGGTTACAAATCTTAGACTGGTACCTGATGTGTCACTGTCAAAGGCAAGACATGATTCTAGGTCCTTGTAAGAGCTACCATGCCCCAAAGTATCTATAGCCCTCAGAAGTTGGAAGTTCAGTGGTCTCTACCCAGTCCTAGGCTCCTCTTTATCCCAACACTATGTGATACATTCTCAAGAGAAACAAGGATTTCGATCCATTCCATTTAGAGGTGGGAAGCATCTGAGAAGTCATGCAGTTCAATATGTTCCCTCATTTTTATATGAAGAAACTCAGTCCAAGGGAAATTAAGTGATTTGTCCAAGGTCACGCAAGTAGTAGGCATCAGAGATGGAGTCGGAGCTTAGGTTCTTTGATTCCAGCACCAAGGCATGTTCTGCTATATCGCCTCCCATTTGCTAAGTGTACAAGTCCCCTCTGCTAGGTGCTGGCTTTGCAAAGATTTTCCACCAAATCCTAGTTGTCTCCCCCATCACCCCCCTACCTATTACTTTCTTTTTCTTTGTAGTAGTTTTAATTTGCTCATATGTGCGCCTGGCTCCCTTGATAGAACGTAAGCTCCCTGAGGGCAGGGGTGGTTTCATTTTTGCCTCGGTTTCCCCAGCACCTGGTATATATAGGAGAAGAATTAATAAATCTTTGTTAATTTATTGCTATGCTCAAGCATTTTACTTTTACTGAGGGGTACAGGGTGTATGCTGGATCTGGCTTGAATGGCTCTCTAGGGCTAATTGTTTCATTTTCAGTGTCAGCATTTATAGGTCAGAAATTAGCAAACTCTACTAATTAAGACTTTAGTTATTGTTGTCTTAATTGTCTAGACTTTAGAAAGTGATGGTGAAAAAATTAATAATGCAAATTAAACAGGGGTCGTGTCCCCCCTCCCTTCCTCCCTCCCTCCCCTCTCACTCCACTCCCCCCCCCAGAATATGTCTGGGGATATATGACATATACAAAAGTGTGATAATAAAGGTGACCTCATTGGCAGAGTAAGGATTTGAACCCAGCCCCTCTGTTTCCAAATCCAAATACTCTTTTTACTAAATCAGCTCAGGAAAGCCTTTTCTTCCTCCTTTCATTTCTCACAGAGAGGCTTCTTTTTGTTTTTGGTTGATAGGAATCTTCTGCTTCATCAGGATAATAATAATAGCTCCCATCCCTCCAGTAGCCTTATGAGGGAGATAATGCGTGTGCTGCGAAGCCCGTCATACACCCGAGGGAACTGAGCTGCTGTTGGGCAGGTATGTAGTATGGCCCGAGGGAAAGCTCTGAAGTTAGAGTCATATGGGTTCAGATCCACCCCCAGTGACCTTGGGCAGGTCACTTAAGTTTCCCGGACCTCAGTTTCCTCCTCTGTAAATGAGATGGCCTCTGGGGGCCTTTCTGGCCCTGGGTCTATGGAGCCAGGACTCCAAGGAGTTTTCTTTCGGCTAATACCACCTTGAAAAGAAGGAAGATCTCCACAGGCAATATGAAGATGCGACAAATAATCTAATGAATGAAAACAAGGATCGGGCTACCCCAGGAATCTCTAAAGAACTTCACTTACTCCCTTTCTTAGGGGGTTGGTGGTATCGTTCCTTAAAGTGGGTATATGTTCTTTATAGCATGTTGGAGTGGTCTTCAAGTTCCTGAAACCCTTCCCTTGGAAGAGAATCATCTTGGACCTAACAAAGGTTTGATTAAGGTAGTATCTACTCTCTTTACTTCAAGTTTTGCTGGACTTGGAGACAGGAAGACCTGGGTTCAAATCCTGCCTCAAATACTTATTAGCTGTGAATCTCAAGACAAGTTACTTAACCTTTCTGATTCTTAGTTCCCTATTCTGTAAAATGGGAATGATGTTACCACTTGTCTTTTGGGTTGTTGAGGATCAAATGAGATAATGTTTGGATACTTTAGTACTATATACATGTGGATTGTTTTCTTTCTTTTCTCTTTTGCTTCCTTTTTCTTCCTCTTTCTCTTTTTTTGTTCGTTATTTATCTCTTTCTCCCTTTTTCTGCATGTCTCTGTCTACTTGCCTGCCTCTTTTTATTTTGAGAATGACTTATGCTTTGGTTGGTGCTGAACCTTTCCGCAAGTAGAGATTGCCACCCCTGAATTTAGTAAGTCTGATTCTTGAACAACCTGTCACTGGGCTTATTATCCTCCTTTGTTTCTCAGCTTAGTAAGTAAGACCTGACAGAACCTGCCCTCGCTTGGCATGGTCTACAGTAGCTAGCATTTATATGCTATTTTAAAGTTTGTGAAATGCTTTATACATGTTAACTCATTTTATCTTCAGGAACCCCAAATCACCTTCATGCTAAGATAAAGCATCCTATGAAAATTTTACTAGGAAAATAAAATTTTTAAATTATATGTAGTCTGTCATTTTTTGTCATTTTAATCAGTTTTTGTTTTTCAGTTAACAGGCGTTTATTTTCTCTCCTCCATCTTTCTAGCCCTCCCCACCATGGGGGAAAAGAAAAACAAAAACCCTGTAATAGATCGATAGACCGATAGATAGATAGATAGATAGATAGATAGATAGATAGATATTTTGCTTGAACATATGTACATATATACACATACACACATGTACATATGCACACACATGTATAGTATCAAGCAAAACAAATTCCCTTATTCGCCATGCCCAAAAGTTTGGTTATCTTTCTGCATCTTTAGTCCATCACCTCTAGGTCAGAAAATGGGGAACATTCTTCATCACTGGTCCTCTCGAATCACAGTTGGCCATTGCATTGATTAGTTCTTAAGACTTAAAATCGTTCATTTTACAATTTTGTAGTTAGAATATTCTTTGTTCTCCCAGTTCTGCTTACTTGTTTTAGCCTTTGTTTGTTTATCTGTATCAGTTCGTACAATTCTTCCTAGGTTTCTCTAAAACCATCCTTTCCATCACTTATAATATTCTAATACATTTCTTCAGCCATTCTCCTACGGATGGGCACCTCCTTAATTTCCACGTATTAGTTTTGTTCAGCATGCAGATGTACTCCCCCAACATCCTAGTTTTAGTTGGGCCCCTGCCATCTCTTAGCTGTCATTTCATGGACAAACTATGAGACCATTCTGGGCTTCAACTGGTTCATTTGTTAAATTAAGGTATTAGACTAGACGATCTCTAAGATCCCTTTCAGTTCTGATGTTGAATGACTCTGTAAATGTACCCGAGGTGATCTGAAGTCATCTACATTATCACTCGGGCCTCTGAGGGTTTCACATTCAGTGAAGAGCTCTCCTAGCTTTCTGCCTCTATATTTAGTCCTATATCAGGGTTCTCTATATAAGGCATTCTAGTCTATTTGACATGGTTATAGGGGTTTCTCTGTTGTTTGGTGATGACTGGGTAGAACTAAATAATGTTTCCATTTGGGGTTGTTTGAGGTTGGAAGGTTTCCCAATTAGATGATTGTATCAGGGGAAAAAACCCTGATCATTTATTAGTTAGATAATACCTAGAAACATAATATAACAAGCAGGGAATCAGAGGACATGGGTTCAAATCCCAGCTTCACTACCCAGTACCCATAGGACCTTGGGTGAGTTACCTGACCACCCTGGGGCTCGGTTTCCTTATCTGTAAAATGAAGCAATTTGATTTGATGTCTCTAAGGTTCCTTTTGGCTCTTAATCTAGGATTCTAAATTGGGCAAACAGTACATTGCACATTCCTCAGCTGGAAAAGTGATGGACTCATCTCCGGATAGCCTGCTGCTCTTTGTATGTGCAGTGATGATAAAAAGGGGTGAAGTCAAGTTTCCATTTTTACTTGTCTTAACCTTGGTTTGCTTATCTATAAAATGGATGTTATGAAATGGGCATAAATAACCCTTGCGCTCCCTCCCTGACAGGGTGGCCTTGAAGAAAGAGGCTTGACAACTTGGAGTGTTCTCTGCAGTGAGGTGCCCTCACTGTGCAGCATGGTGGCGTCCATATGGACGCTTTGTAATTGGGTTCGAGTTTTTACATTCGTCGGCTTCCCTCTGAAGCCCTCTTGCATTGGATCCAGAATCCTCGTTCTTCGGATCTCATTTAAGTCTCCCCTCCGTCTTTTTGTTTTTCTTTTGACTTCTATAAAGCAACTTGATGTGAGGGATGTAGTTTGAATTACTTTATAAAATGTGTAACTTTGAAATGATCCCCTTACTTAGTTTTATTTTGGTGGTAGCTTGACAGTAATCTCCAGCAGAGAGAAGAACAGCTGGTGAATACTTTCATTATGGTTACCTGGCACGGGGAGAGGCAGCATGGCATTGTGGGTAGTGGTGAACCTAGCTGCAGAGCCAGGAATGCCTACATTCAGGTTCTGCCACGTAGAATAACTGGATGACCCTTGACAAGTCACATAACCCTTCAGTGTCCCGACAACTCTCTCAGACATTGCAGGAGTTAAGGCTGAGCTGTTGATGTGCATCAGAGGAGGGAATTTTGATATCTGGCATTTCTCACATCTGATGAAATCACAGACTTCTTGGGAAGAGCAAGAGGAAGGCCCGAACCATAAAGAGACCCACAAACTTGGGGAGCAAAGTTAGGCTGGGCCCACGTTGCAGTATTTTGGTGCCACGTAGTATGGTTTGAACCACTGCAGTGTTCTTGGAATGAATAAATCTCTGGGAACAAGCGTGCCCACGATTACATTAGGTCAAGATGAATTAAAGCCACAAACTCCTAAGGAGAGCCTTAAAGGAATCCTGTGAGATGACAGTGGGTGAAGAATAATAAGGCACAGTCCCGTTTCCACAGCTCTGATCATTTGGGGAGATGTATGGATGTCTTGGTACCCTCGGAAAGGTCATTAAGTCTTCACTGTTAAACACTCAGATTTTCCTTCTTGGAGCTATTCCGCTCATGTATATTTGAAACAAATGTTAAATTAAAGCTTTCCCAAGATAGCACAATAGATTGGCCTCCTGGCCTAGAAGGCTAAGTTTGACAGTGAATTTTTTGCAAGTGTTTTGAAGTAGGAGCTGATTTTGTTGTCCTGTCGTCATGAATGCCACATTCAGGTAATAGCTACTTTGTCAAAATAGACATCCCGTGGCATGGCATTTAAGGCCCCAAGAAAGCAGATCATTGAGGGAAGCCTCAGAGGTCAGAGTTGGGGGTGGGGTGGGGGTTGAGGGGACTGTCAAGCCCCCAATACCTCCCGGCCTCTATACCACTTTGGGCTAAGATAGCAGGAGGCCTCAGCTGGTTGCCAAGAGGCCTGGCTGTCATTAACTTCCTCTGTGATCCTTAAAGGCAGGTATATTTCCTTGTCAAGTGGGAAGAAGGATCTAGCTAGATTGTTTCTAAAGGCCCTTCTAGCTCTAACCTTCCATAGTGCTAATCTGTGTGACTGCATGCAGGCTGCCTTTCAGCAAAAATGGAAATTGACTTCACCCCTTTTTCTCCTCCCAGCACACATAGCCACCTCCTTAGGAAGAGAGCAGCAGGCTGTGTCCTTTACTTTGCTAGCTGAGGGTTGTGCAATGTCCTGTTTGGCCACTAGAGGACTCTCCAGCTCCCCCTCCACCCCCACCCCCATCCTTACCTGCCCTTGTATTTGCTCTGAGAACCCTTCCAAGACAGAGCTGGTCCCCAGGTTCAGTAAAGGTGAAAAAAAAATCATAGGTCTGAAAGGGACCTCAGGGTCATCTGGACCAATCATGTCAATGTACAGACCAGAAAAGTGAATCCCAGGGAGCTCGAGATTTTCCCAGGGTCACCTGCATAGGGTGGCATCAGTTCCTCTGACTCCACATCCGACTTTCATTTCCCCTGCGCCATGCTAGAGAAATGATCGGGACCATCCCCTGAAGTCACGGAACCGCCCCCCCCCACAATTTTTCATTGCATTGTTATCCTGTAGACTGGATTTACCCACCTCAGTCACCGTCCTTCAACACTGGTCACTACTTAGAGGTTTTTAGAAAGCCCCATACACAGGTTTGTGTTATTTCTTTTGCCAGAATTGAACTTGTACACCAACGTGGCAAAAAAATGTTTCAGAAAGCTGTTACCTTCCAAGATCATATGTTAAAAGTCTGAATTGAACTTGGTAGCTCAGTCTTAGAGTTGCCATGGAGAAGCTCAGAGACGTTGAGTGATTGGCTCACAGTTGCACAGCCAAGTGCCAGAGGCCAGATTTGATCCTAAGCTTCTCAGGACTCATTCACCAGGCTACATTGCCTCTTACGAAGCTTGTATCTGTCCTTTTTTGTGAACAGAAATAGAATTATAGCTGTTTGACCTCAAGACATGTTCTATCTACAGATCACCTCAGAGGAAAGCTAAGCAACACATTAGCTAGCTTTTGTCTCATCGCAATCCTCAGAAATAAATCCTACAAGTACTGTGCCCATTTTAGAGATGAGGACATGGAGGTTCCTTCATCCTAAAGGTTCAATAGCTTTCCCAGGGTTGACACCACTGCTGAATGCTGAATGGGGACGATGCCTCAAAGATGGGGCTTTTTCCACCATACCATGACTCCTCTCATTAAGAGGACATATACAACAAGAGGCGGATGTCTACATGTCTTAGGTTTTTCCTGTTTCAACTAGGCAAGGAAGTGGAATCGGGAAAAGCTGAATTCAACACTTACTAGCTGTGCGTCACTGGGCAAATCACCTAACCTTTGTCTGCCTTGGTTTTCTCTCCAGTGAAATGGGAATAATGATAGCAGCTACCCCCTTAGGGTTATTGTGAGGACAAAATGAGATAATGTTTGCAAATCTTAAAGTACTATATACATTCTAGTTATTATTATTATTATTCAACTGAGTTGGCAGGTCCCATCAATATGCCTCTCTCTTCTGTTCTCACCACCCGTCCATGTACATTTTTGAAGGTCTACTCATTCTGCACAATTCTATATGACTTTGGGATTTTGTGAAGCGGAGGTAAGGAGGAGTAGAATTCCTTGCATGAGCCAGTACAAAGGCAGAGAGACGGGATCCTGAGTGTTGTGTGTGAGGAAAAGAAAGAAGGCTGGTTTGGCCAGCTTTCAGAGTGAAGGAGGAGGAGTAAAGTCCATGGAGGCTGGAAAGAGAGCTTGGCTTCAGGTTGTAAAGTGCTTTAAAAGCTAAATAGAAGCATTTATATTTTATCCTAAGGCAACAGGGATCCACTGCAGTTTATTGAGTAGGGGTGTGACATGAGAAATCTCTCTTAAGGAAAATCACTTTAACAGTGGTGTGAACGATGAATTAAAGTGGGAAAAGACCAGTGAAGAAGCTGTTGCGATAATCTGGGGTCAGCTGGATAATAGAATAGAGTACGGGACTCAGAGTCAAGATGGCCTGAGTTCAAATTCAGCTTCAGATATTTGTTAACTGTATGACCCTGGCAAGTCACTGAACTTGTATATGCTTCAGTTTCCTCATTTGGAAAATTGAGATATTAATAGCATCTATCCCCCAGGGTTGTTGTGAGGCTCAAATGAGATAATACTTGTGAAGTGCTTGGCAAATCTAATGCAGTGTATAATTGGTGGCTATATGTAGTGCAGAGAAAGCATCATTCATGAGAGATGTAGTCAGGGTAGAAGCTGGCAAAACTGGCAATTGACTGGACACAAGGAGAGTGAGGAGTAGTGGGTAGTGCCAAGGTTATGATTCAGGGAGAATGGAAGATCGGCGGTGCCTTTGATGACGATTCCATGGGGCTTTGTTCTTGATTTATTGAGACAGAGATGTCTCCAGAATATCCAGTTGGAAATGTCCAATAGATGGTTGGTGATGGGGAACTGAAAGCCAGGGCTAGATCTATAGATCTGGGAGTCATCTCCATAGAGATGGGAGCTGATAATATCACCAAGAGAGGGAGAGAGAAGAGAGCTCAAGGACAGCCTTGGAATCCCAAGATCCTGGGTGTCTCTGCTGCCAGGTAGATCCATTGCTGGGCTGTGTCCCGCAGGTTGCTTCCGAGGTTTGTGCTGTGGCCTCACTGGGCTAAGCTGTTGCTGCTGCCTGCTCAGGCTTGGTTCTGGACTCTACCTGTTGGCCCTCTGGTGGCTGCAGGGTCACATCCGGGTTTATTCCATGCGGATATTCATCCACTGAAGGGCATGAAAAATCAAAGAGACAGAGTCCAAAACTTGACGTGATTTGAGTAAAGCTCTGACCCATACCAAGTGGAGACAAAGAATACTTGCTCATTAGGTGTCAGAGCTGGAAGAGACCTCAGACTGTTCACTTCATTTCACAGAGAAAGATACTGATCATGGTCAGGCCCTGAGAGGAGAATATGAAACGCCCAAGCTCTCCCAAGTAGTAAAGATCAAAGCTAGGATTTGAACCCAGGTCTTTCACCAACAAATACAATGTTTTTTTTATGTGGCAACACTCATTGTTTCTGGATCCTTGCATGCTATACTCCAGTTCATCCCAGGCAGCTTAATAGTGCAGGGGAGAGTGTTGGGCTTGGAATCAAGAAGGCCTGAGTTCAGATTGTACTTTCACACACTTACTAGCTGTATGGCTTTGGGCAGTTCCTTTAATTTCTGCCTGCCTCAGTTTCCTCTACTGTAAAATGGAGATGATAATAGCACCTATCTCCCCACCTTATTGTGAAGTTCAAATAAGGTATGTGTAAAATACTTAGGACAGTACCTGGCACACAGTAGGCTCTTAATAAGTGCTTGTTTCTCTCTTTTGCTGTTTCCAAAATGATAGATTTTGGGACGGAAGAGACTTTATTTATTGATCATCTCTTCCAGTGCCCTCATTTTACAGATGAAGAAGCTGAAGCCAAGATAATTTCAATGTCTTGCTCAAGGTGACCCAGGAAATGAATGATTGAACCAGAATTTTGAATTCGGATCCTTTGCTTAAAATCCAGCACTCCTTCCTCCACCCGTACCCCACTGGTGTGTGTGTTCATGTGTTTCAAGGGTGCTCAGGTGCACACCAATGACTCATTCACACATATTATAGTCCCACTATGACTCCTAGGACATCTTCTGCTCTGCTGTAGCCCGGCCAGCTTCCAGCCCATCTCAGACTGGATGCCACCTCCTCATTATGTATGTATGTAACACGATGTGATGTGCATCGATACATGGAGATTGAGAGACGTGATTTGGTTTTTTCCAACTCATAGGTAAGGTGTTTTGTTGTCATTTTAAAAAAAGTTTCTATAAAGAAAAATACGAATGTTGCTTATGGTTGTATCTTTGTTGGCAATGGAAAATGTTTATCCAACATACCCCCGAGCAGACATTTCTGAAACTGCTGCTTGTGTTGGGGCATTGCCACCTGGTAAGTGATAGTCTGCAAAGTTGGGACAACTGGGGGATGACTGAATTGTTTTGAAAAAAATGACACAGTTGCTGAGACTGGCATCCAGTTTCAATTTCCAATCATCTATGATTCACAAGGCGTGAAAGTTCAGAAAAAAAAAAAGCCCTCTGAATAAATCCATCCCCGGGCACTGAAACAGTCACCATGTTCATCACACTCCCTAAGTGCCACCTGTCATAGCCATTTCAGGGCAGACAGCTATAAAATACATCTCACATTGAGTTAAAAAGAGCTATGGAGACAAAGTGCATTGCTAAGACCTAATAAGGAGCACAAGCGAAATATTTCAGAGGGATAAAGATGAAGCTGATAACAGTCATTAGGGAACAACATTAGGCTCTGAGATTCCATTTGAACTCAGATTTGTGGAGCCCAATTATCTAGGTGGTAATTTTCTAGCTGCATAAGATTATTGAAGGCAGCCCTAGAGCAAGATTTCACTTTTTAGAATCCAATACCGTTCTTATTTCCACATCTGTGTGTGTGTGTGTGTGTGTGTGTGTGTGTGTATAAATCTTACAAACATGAATGATAGCTCCTTCTTCTCCCTTATCCCTTAACATTTTAAAATAACAAATCACTTAGTGAATTTAAACAGAGCCATGGTATTATCCATTGGCACAATGCTAAGGCCAAATCTCCCCCAGTCAAAGACTGAGCAGAAAACAGAGGTAGGATTATTATTACTGCATGCTCTTCAATCAACCCATCGATTAGCAAGCACTTATTAAGCACCTATGGTGTTCTCAGCACTGTGCTAGGTGCTGGGGGCTGCAAGTTCAAAGAATGGCACAATTCCTACTCACAAGGAGTTTTTTTCTAGTGGAGATGATGACAAGTGTGTATGTACCTTATATACATACATCCATACATATGTATGTATATATATATATACGTGTGTGTGTATACACATGTATATATAATAAAGTATATAAATACAGATACACATGAAATATTTAAATACAATAGCATTTGGGAGGAAGACCTTTGCCTTGAGAGCTGACTATGGCAGCATTCTTACGATTCACAGAGCAGGACTCTATTGGGGTGAGACCTCAGGATAGTTCAGTTCTTCTAGCCCTTGAATCCCCTTGGCTAGGGGACAGACTCACGTATTCTGTATTAGGCATCAGAGCAAGGTGTCTGGGGGGTGGGGATTAGAGGAATAACATTACAATATTGATTCTTTAGGGATAGGGCCTGGGCTGTGATTTTATTGGAATGGGGAACTCCTGGATGAGGACTCTCTGGACTAATGCAAGCCTGTACCTTCTCTGCAATCCTTCAGCCCGCTGGCATGGAGTCGGGGTATGTGTGGGGTTACCATATCAGTTTCATACTTAGTGTGGCCCCCCAGATGTGCTTGAGCCTTAGCGCAGCTCAGAACTCCCTCACTCAGGCAACTCACCAGCTTCAGCCTGGCCGTAACGGGGACTATAGGCCAACCTGACCCAACCTGGAATCTGACAACAAGGGTTCTTAGCCTTTCTTGTGTGCTATTACAGTCATTTCGGTATTTGTGGGTCCTTTTCTTTTCTTTTCTTTTCTTTTTCATTTTCTTTGGCTTTCGTGGCCAGTAATGGATTCTCTGGGCTAAGAGATGTAGACATTTTCGTCACTTTCTTAGCATAATTCCAAATGACTTTCCAAAGTGGTTAGACCGATTCACCACTTTGCCAGGCATGTCTTCCTCTGTTTCTACATCCCCATCAACATCGAGTATCCACATAATATTTTCCCCCAAAATTTCTGGGTGTGAGATGAGACCCTAGAGTTGCTGAGATTCGCATTTTTCTTCTTAATCATTTTCACTATTCTTGCGTATAGTCGTTAATGTCTTGTAACTTCCTTTGAGAGCTGTCTGTTGATATCTGTGGACCACTGTTTTATTGGGTAAAGGCCTTTAGTCTTATTTTTGTTTTCATCAATCATCTATATATCTTGGATATCAGACCTTATCAGACATATTGGATACAAATATATTTTTCCAGTTAACTATTCCCTTATACTAGTTACATGAATTTTGTTCATGCAAAAGTTTTTAATTTCATGTGATCAAAATGATCTGTTTTCTCGTATGTAATTAATTCTATCCCATGTTTGGTTATGTTTTCACCCTCTAGCCAGAGCAGTGAAAGTTTCTCGATCTGGTTATCTTCAGTCATCAAGTTACATGTTTATTTTGAGCTTATAGTACTATCTGGGCTAAAATGTAACCTTTTATGTCATTGACTTCTGTAACAGTCTGGTAAAGTCTGTGGATCCCTCCTCTGAACAGTGTTTTATTTTAAAACAGTCATAATTGAAGGAAGTGCTGAATTTCAATTAGAGGTTAGTGAAAATAAAGATGTGTTTCTCCCCATTCAAGTTCATGGACCCCCTGATATCTATCTGTGGATCTCAAGTTAAGAACCCCTGGCCTAGACCTAATTTCTGCCAAAGGACTTGCCAGTTTTACGGCAATTCTTTTCACATAGGGAGCTCTTTTCCTGGATAATTTTTGCCTTCAGGTTTATCATACACTAGATTATTGTATTCATTTATTTCTGATTCTCCCTTATGTTGTCTGTTCTTCGGATCTATTTTTCTGCTTTTTAACCAGTATCAAATAGTTTTTTTCTGATTATTGATTTATAATATATTTCAAGGTCTAGAAGTGCTATTTTACTTTCTTCCTACTTTTCTTTTTCCTTTTTTTCCTTTGAAATTGAAATTGTATTGGAAGTTTTAGGGCTTTTGTTCCTAAAAATGATTTTTGCTATTATTTAGTTTAGCTCTCTCTCTCTCTCTCTCTCTCTCTCTCTCTCTCTCTCTCTCTCTCTATATATATATATATATATATATATATATGTATATATATATATGTATATGTATAGATATATGCCTTTGGTAGCTAGATTGTTGTCGTTTAGTCATTCTGTCATGTATGTCCCTTCACGACCCTCCTGTGGGCCAAACTGTCCATGGGGAAAGCTTGGCAGAGCTACCAGAGTTTTTTGCCATTTGCTTCTCCAGTTTTATGCAAGCAAAGGTT
>CM053628.1:24549255-24565424 GCA_028646595.1 Phalanger gymnotis | reverse complement strand
CAAAAACAAACACTTTCGAAAAGGGACAGGGTCAAGGGAGAAAATTCAATAAAGGCGGATAGGTTAGGAAGAAGCAAAATATAGTTAGTCTTTCACAACATGAGTGTTGTGGAAGGGTTATACATAATGATACGCATGTGGCCCATGTTGAATTGCTGGACTTCTTAGGGAGGGTGGGTGGGAAGGGAAGAGGGGAGAGAATTTGGAACTCAACGTTTTAAAAAATAGATGTACAAAAGCAAAAAAGTTTTTGCAGGCAACAAGAAAATAAGATCCACAGGCAATGGGGCATAGAAAGGGAAAAGGGGATGGGAAGGTGGTGGGGTGCCAGATGGGAGGGCAGACTGGGGAACAGGGCAACCAGAATATGTGCCATCTTGGAGTGGGGGGGAGGGTAGAAATGGGGAGAAAATTTGTAATTTAAACTCCTGTGAAAATCAATGCTGAAAACTAAATATATTAAATAAAATTTATTTAAAAAAAAGAAATGAAAGAGAACATAAAGTCCAGCAAGTCGTACTTCCTTATTTTACAGATGAGGAAACTGAGGCACAGAGAGGGGAAAGTGTTTTAACCAAGGTCATGACATCATAGAATTGTGATTTAGAGCTGAAAAGGGCCTTAGAGCCCATCAGATCCAACCCTCTCATTTTACAGATGAAAAAAAAATAAGGCACAGAGAGATTAAGCAATTCACCCAACATCATACGGTTAGTGTCTAAAGTAGGATTTGAATTCAGGTCTTCCTGACTCCAAGTATTGCACTCTATCTAGCAGGTTAATGCTGAACCATGGAGGGCTATGCTCTGCTAGCCTCCTTTCACCTTCTGCACCATCACTGCATCTAAGCTGACAATAAAAATGACCAGCCATCAGGAGGTTAAAATAATCAATTTCTTCACTGAAAAAAAATTGTGCCTATTTCTCCATGGTCATCTAAAATCAGGAAGTGATTTAGAAATGTTTTTTTTCAGCCATATGAAAAATTGCAATGACCGACCTAGTCTTGAGGCTGGGGGAGGGAGAGTTGATGAGAGCCCAGCTGGAGCAGAGGGTTCCAATTTACTGCTTCTCAGTTGATTATATGCTTCCCCATTTCCTGAAATTGTGGGAAGCTGTGGAGGGTTGTTAGACAAATAGAAGACAGACAAGGGAGTAGATTCTAGCACTTTGGCAATAAAAGGAAATCTGCTAGCTAGTGAGCGAGCATGAGATAGATATTGCTGCCCTGGAGTGTTCAAGGGATGTTTCAGCATTTGGGAATCTATCTAGTAACTGTATTTTCCTATTAAACTTCCCACATTCCGAGGTGAGGAGTTGGGCACAGCTGGTCCCCGACTACCCAGTAGAATACAGAATGGGAAAGAAATAAGTTGCTATATTGAATATCACGGCTTTGCAAAAATGATCTAAGCAAGGTTTTCCTTTTACATCATAGTAATTTCCTGATATGCCCTCCCCACCACTCTCCCCACGTCCCCAATGAATCCCACCTTGTAACAAAGACAAATAGGTCATCAAAACCCTCTGACACACGGCTACATGTAATGGTATATGCAACATTTTGTTCCCTACATCTTTGCTGAAAGAAGGGAGATGGCTTTTGTCTTTCTTGCAGTCTTATTGCCATGGGCTCCCATCGGCCCTGATAGGTGAGGGCTTTTGGGAGCCAAGCCATCGTGACATTTCCTGTTGCACCCTTGGCATGCCATATCAAAGGGCATGCCATATCAAAGGACATGCCGTATCAAAGGACATGCCATATGGGCGTACCCCTTCCCCCGCTATTTTCCTGCACCATTGTCTCCCTCTATTTGAACCTAAGCTCCTTGATGTCAGGAACTATCCTGTTTAGATTTATGTTGGCTCAGTGCTTGGTACAACGTTTGAAAATAAAATAAGCGCTTAATAAATGCTTTCTATATCTATCTCGTCTCTTGTCCCTCTGGTATAGACCATTTCCATCATTTGTCATCATTGTGAACTTGCTGTGTGTGCAATGAAACCTAAATGATTTTAATTGGCATTTCTCTTAATATTGGTGCTTATTGCAGGGATGGGTAGTTTGTACTGCCTATGAGCTAAGAATGGTTTTTACATTTTTAAATAAAATTTTATTGTACTTTAAAAATGTGAAAACAAAACAAAACATTCTTAGCTCGTGGGCCATTAAAAAAATAAGCCATGGGCTGGATTTGGCCCATGAGCTGTAGTTTATGGACCCCAGACTTAGGGCAGTCTTTCATGTGGTTGTTGATAGTTGGCAATCTTTATTTTGAAAATTTTTTGTTCATATCCTTTGACCACTGATTGAATAGACTTTTATAAATCTCAGATGTTACTGATGCTAGCCAGCCATGGTAACCATGGCATTATTGGTTGCTATCTGCTGGGCCTCTACTATGCACCAGATGCAGAATACAAATTAAAAGGCACCATTCCTATAACCAGCTTATATTGAGAAACATCCTGGTCTAGTGAATAGAGGCCTGGACTTGGAATCAGGAAGACCTTGGTCCAGATTCTACCTGTACCCTTAATAGTTTTGTCACCTCAGAAAGTCATTTAATTTTCCTGGGCCTCAGTTTCCTCTAAAATGTAAAAAAATAAAGCCAAAACATATCTATAATTCCTACCCCAGAGAGGTATTGTGAAAGTCAAATGCAAGAGCTATCGAAATGTCAGTTATTATTACATATAACCAATAAAGGAAGTAGAGATTTCTCTCTTTGGTAAGAAGGCTTTGTGCAAGTCTGGAGAGGTTCACGAACACATGTGTGCGTGTGCATGCATACATATAACTGGTAGTAATAGTAGCAGTGGCAGTAGTAATAGTAACTGGCATTTATGTTGTACTCTAATGTTTGCAAAGGACTTTACAAACATTACCTCAATTTATTCTTACAACAATAACAGTAAAGTAGGTGCTATTATTATCCTCCTTTTACAGATGAGGAGACGGAGGCAGACATAGGTTAAATGATTTGCTCAGGGTCACATGGCTAGTAAATATCTGAGGTGGGATAGGAACACAAGTCTTCCTGACTCTAGGCCCAGTGCTCTGTTCACATTGGCACCCTTGCCCCCATCCCCCCTCCCCAACCGTAGACACAGCTAAAAGGATTGGTCTTCCTTAGACATACCCAGAGAAATAACTTTGATATTTAAATGGATCTGTGAACTTACTGATATGGGCATATGCTCCCCTGCTACAGGCCATAGCTTACCCGAGCCTTCTTCTTCTCCATTCTCATCCATGTTCTATGGATCCTTCATGCAAGATGTACCCAGAGGGCTCAGGGCTTTCCTTCAAGGATTTTTCTTTTACATTTTGTGGGGACCAGTCTGCCCTTGGACTCTCCAGATATTAGCCCTGACTCTTGCCTCTTGGGTCAGCCTTGACCCATTTCTTTATCTGATCTTATTTCTGATACTTATTCCTTACAATTTTTCTTCTTAATAATAATAGCTTAGCATTTCTATAGTACTTTAAGGTTTGCAAAGTACTTTGTATATGTTTACTTATTTGATCTTTGCAACAACCCTATGAAGCGTAGGCTATCCTCATTTTACAGATGGTAAAACTGAGGCTGAAACAGGTTAAGTGACTTGCCTAGGGTCATACAGCTAGTACATGCCTGAAGCAGGACCTGAAGACAGGTCTTTCAGGTCCAGCACGCTACCCACCGTATCATCTATCTAGCTGATTTCTTGGGCATAGTTCATCACTTGAAATATGTTTTCCCTGCTTGTATGCATTGTGTGTCTCTTATGATTTGAGTTGCCCATGCCTTTAATTCCAGAATGAGCTTTCATTTATTAAGCATGCGGTATATGCCAGGCACTGTGCTAAGTACCTGGATACAAGTACAGGCAAAAAGAAAGACAGCCCCTGCCCCAAGGAACTTACATGCTAATGCATCCCTCCTCTTAACCTTTTATGTATCCTGGACCCCTTTGGAGTCTGGTGAAGTCTATAGTATAGACCGGGGTTGGAACCTTTGGCCTAGAATGCCACATGTGACCTTGAGACTGCAGGTTCCCCACCCCTGCAGACCCACAGAATAGTGCTTTTAAATGCATGACATAAAATAGAGAGGATTACAAAGGAAACCAAATATAAAGAAATACAGCTAGAAAAATTAAAAAAAAAACCCAGTACACAGGTACTGGCTAAGAAACTCTGTTAGATTTTGCATCTGAATATTCACCATACAGCATCACCCAGAAGAGAACATTTGTGTCTAAAAATTGAGTTTGATGCCAGAAAGCTGCTTGGAGTCATTAAAACCCTGATCAATTTCCCAAATGTAATCCAGCCTATTCAGTGATTCTTTTGAATTAAGCTGGAGATATTAGGAATTAGAACTAACTCAGAAAGAAGATTACTTTAAAGAAGAGACTTGATAAATGTCTTGAATGTTAATAAAACTTTATTTGATTTTTTTTTAATTACAGTAATAGGAATAGCAAAGGAGGTAGAAGGAAGACAATGCCAATTAGACATTCCAAGGAGGGAGACTGAAGAGGACCGGAGAAAGGAAACGCAACTGGACGAAGAAAGTACAAAAGGTTATTTGAAAACATGTTTTTAAAGCTGTGGGTCAGAGAGAATAATAGAGGCAAGCTAGAAAAATAGAAAACATTCTTGAAAAGCCATTTGAAATTATGCAACTGTCATTATCTGCGCGAGTGAAGGCCATTTGGGCCTGTTAGCAGCAGGGTTGTTATTGCTGTACACACAGTATGAGTGAGAAGTGTTTGCAAATGAGTAGGGACCCAGGAGAGAGACCACCCTGGGGCAGAGGTCAAGGATCACAGAGGAGGCTGGTGGTAATTACAACTGGGATGCTGGAGTCTGATTACCCGTATCTTCTAGAGTGCCACTGAGTCCCAAGTCTGGGTTTTGCTTTCACGTGTTTTACAGTGATGACCATGTGACCAATGTGCCTAGTATGTCCACCATGACTATTCAGGTAGGAAATGAAGAAGCCATGAAATATAAAGAAATTGTGCGATCTTTTTTCTGAAATCCCTGGCTTAGAGATCTTGCTTACTCCACCCTGAAGCTGATTTCATCTTTTTATATATTTTATATCTTTTTAATATGACAATTTTATGGGCTGTTAAAATCCGACTAAGGATGATACCATAAGTTTTTCTAATAATAATGCCACTAGGTGAGTACTTTGTCTGAATAGCTGTGACAAAGAGACCTGGGCACTTGAGAAAATCAAGTGAAATTGTTTTTCTGAGAAGCCAAATCAACGTCAAGATGCTGTCAGTTTAGAGATGAATATTTAATGAGTTTTAAGGCTTATCATATGCAAAGCCTCCTGAAAGTGATCTCAAATTGTTCCAGGAAATCTGACCTATCTATCCACATAAGAAATACCAAGTGGATGAAGAATGTCTATTGCCCACTGTATATTTGGGTGGATATCTTGTAAGTTTATTCATTAATATGTGTATCAGGAATATATCATACAGATACATGGTGAGGAAAAAGAGAGCAGTCTAGATGGATCTTGAGGGGAGGGAGGAAGGAAGGAAGAAAGGAAATAAGAATTTATTAAGCACCTGCTTGGTGCTAAACATTTTATAAATATTATCTCATATGATTTTCACAGCATCCCCTGGAAGGTAGGTGCTATTATTATCCCTCTTTTATAGTTGAGGAAACTGAGGCAGAGGTTACCTGGCTTTCCTCAGATCATACATTTAGTGTCTGAGTATGGATTTGAATTCAGGTCTTTCTTACTCTGTGCCCAACCTCAGTGCCACCTCGTGGTCACTGGGGAATTGCAAAGCTCCTTTACCAACCCTAAACTTTTTAATACTAAAATTCTACCAGTGTGTTGCTGTATGGCAATGAGACATAGAATACAGCAGTTTCCAAAGAACTCAAAATAAGTGTCCCACAGAAGGCACAGGAGAGGCACATGGTGAGTGGGAGAAAGAGTGAAAGACATCCTCAGGGGTTTGTAGGGAAGAAGGGGAGAGCTCCCAGATGGAGAACCAGAGCGTTCCACCGTCATCCTTTAGATCTTAGGGGATAACAGGGAAGCCCTCTAGCACATTACCTGGCCCCCTTTTAGTCAATTATGGGAGGGGAAGAGTAAGAATTATACACAGGCAGTTATAGATGAGTTGCAGACTACGTAATGGTGGGGGGCGGGGAGAAACCTTCTGAATCAGTGAGATCACAGATTCATTTGACAGCCTAAATCTAATGCCTATTTCAGTCCCAGATGCTAAATACCAAATCTAAGTATCAATCTACCAAAATAGATATGGTGGGGTACAGTGGGAAAAATGCTAATTCTGAGGTTAGAGGTTCATAAACTGACTCTGTGACCTTGGGTGAGTCACTTAACTCTCTGAATGGCACTTTCTTTATCTGTGAAATAAGGAGATTGAATTATATGGTCTCTAGGATCCTTTCTGAATCTACAAAACAACAGCAACATCTAAAGCCCCCATGGCCATGTCCTCACTTTCATCTGTGGAAGTTGCGTATCAGCGAGGCAGTAATCACAATACAGATGATAACTGGCAAAATGCCTATGTGGTTCTGTATCGCAAAGTATACGAGACTCTCCACATAGAAGTTAGAAGAAGTAGACCATTTATTCAGACGCATTCACTCCTCTGTAGTATGATTATTGCCTTGCTGATGCAAGTTGCCATCAGGATCTTGCCAAAGTCTCGCTCATTCCAGCTCTACTCCTTTTGGACAAGAATCAAACAGAAATCTAGGATCCTCTGAACCTCAACACTGACAATTTACTTTACTGTTTTGAAAGTATCGGGATCTTAACGAGCCCGAATAGACCTTCTTGTTATCCCAGGCAAAAGCTAGCCAAACCCTCGTTTGTCCCTTACTAATATTCCCTTCATTTCCTTCACATCCTTTTTCTGCACCCCGCTTCTTCATTTCTCTCAAGCCTTTCTTTTCTCAGTCAGAGGCTGGAACACACTTTCGAGCTGACTTCTGTTCAAAGGCCAAAATTTTCCTTCTTGATTAATTTTAATTTTTATACTTATTTATATCTACTTTGCACTTTCATAAAAATAATGTATATTTAAGGAACCAGTATAGTATAGTGGAGTGAGGGCCCCCCCCCCCTTGAAGTTATGGATAAGCTCTGCTTCCAACACATATAAATTGTGTCTCCTTAGATAAGTCACTTAAACTCTCAATGTCCTAAGTAACTACTAAAAATTATAAACTGCGCAAGAGTTTTTGACCTATATCCCTGAAAAGAGGACCCACCCTGGAAGTTTCCCATGTGTCTGTTCTCCCTCCCCCCAGTGAAATCATAGACCTGGACCAAAAAATAACAGCTTTTTAATTTTAAGGGGTGTGTGTGTGTGTGTGTGTGTGTGTGTGTGTGTGTGTATCATAGAGCAGTTGACTAATAGAGTCAGGAGTGACCTCAGAGATCATCTAGTCCCAACTTTGTTCATTTTACAGAGAAGGAAACTGAGGCCTAGAATGGGCAAGTGGTGGCTTATGGTGACATTACTCATTAGTAACAGAGCTCCAATTACACCCCAAGTCTCCTGCCCTAGTGCAGTTTTCTTTCCATGGTACGCACTGCCTTCCCAATTATAATGTAATTAAAAATTAAATTAAAAATTAATTCAATCACAGATAGTCAACGTGATATCACAGTTCATATTTATATACAACTTTAATGTTTGCAAAGTGCTTTACAAATATCTCACCTCAGGAGGGGGCAGGGAGTCCCACGGGGGAGGGGCTTTTATCATCCCCATTTTATAGATAAGGAAAGGGAAATAGATGAGGTTCTGAGGTTAAGTAGTAGCAGCAGAAAGCATTTATTTCTAATACAGTGGCAATAAGAATTAGCAGTGACATGTATTGTGTGTTAGACACCGCGCTGGGTGCTTTACAAAGGTCTCGTTTGATTCTCACAACAACCACGGGAGTAAGGTCCTGTTATTATCCCCATTTTACAGATGAGGAGGAGATGAGATGAGTTGCAGACTACGTAATGGTAGAGGGGGGGGAACCTTCTGAATCAGTGAGATCATAGATTCATTTGACAGCCTAAATCTAATGCCTATTTCAGTCCCAGATGCTAAATACCAAATCTAAGTATCAATCTACCAAAATAGATATGGTGGGGTAAAGTGGGAAAAATGCTAATTCTGAGGTTAGAGGTTCATAAACTGACTCTGTGAGAGACTAAAGGAGATGAGGTTAAGTGGTAGTAGTTGTTGTTGTAGCTAACATGTGTATATATGTAATAGCTAGCATTTATTCTGTGCCAAGCACTGGGCTAAGCTGCTTACAAAAATCATCTTATCTGATGCTCAAAACAACTACCCCGGGAGGGAGGTGCTGTCATTATCCCTTTTTTACAGATAAGGAAACTGAGACAAACAGAGGTTCATTGACTTACCTAGGATCACACAGCTAGGAAGTGTCTTAGGCTAGACAAGAACTCGGGTCTTCCTGATTTCAAGTCCAGTGCTCTACCCACTGCGCCACCTAGGCTGCTTTAACGGGAAGGGAACAAGCATTGATTCCCTGCCTTCTCTGTTCTAGGCACTTAGCCTAGTGCCAGGATCATCTCATCTTATCCTCGCAGCAACAAACCTGGGAGGTAGATGCTATTATAATCCCTCTTTTACGAATGGAGGAACTGAGGCAACTAGAGGTTCAATCACTTGCCCAGGATCACAGAGCTCGGAAGTATCTTAGGATAGACTCGAATTCAGCACTCTAACCGCCATACCACCTGCCTGCCTGTATAATACTAGTTAGCATTTATATGATGCTTCAAGTTTTTCAAAGCACATTGCACAGAAGATTGTGATTCCGTGATTGCCTCTTACACATACTAACTTTGGAACTCTGGCTAAGTATTAACTTCTCAGTGCCCTGGGCTACTCTCCAAGACCACAAGTCATAGGAGAGTTGCTAGTCTATATCTGTGGCTGGAGTTTCCCCACCTGGAATTCCCTACCCTGATGAAATGACAGGTTCAAATGCTACAAATTATCACCATCCTCACAAAGGTCTACTCTGAATTAAAGAAGTTTACATCTTTTGAAATATACCCACAATGGCGTCCAGTTGTTCCTTCTTGTGTTTTAAATGATGCATCCTGGACTGTGAATTTGGAAAGCTCAGTTATTATTTCAGAGATCCAGTTTCTCCGGGACCTGGCAAAACAGAATGATTTACAGCTGGATCTGTAATTGTTGAATATTTTGGGGTCATTGATGAGACAACATTATACCTTTGCTTTATCCCAAGCAAGGGAAACTCAGGACCAGAATGATGGCTGGCCCAGTTCTGAGTGGGCCTCCTTCTGGGAGTCTGCAATTGAGATGTGTAATTAACTCCTGTTTCCCATTTCCCACTAAAGCATTCCTTTTCTCAGAAAGCTAGTTCTCTCTTGCAGAGGAGGACATGACTGACGGTGATCGCTGTCTGTGGGTAGGGCTGAAAAGATGTTCTCCCCTAATATCCACTATGCGTGTTTGGAGTAGACAGCGGCTGGATTAGAAATAACATTCTGGGTTAGCTATTGAATGGAAGCAATGACAACATGGTAGGATTTTAAACTCTTATGAAAGATATTGTGCTCTTTCAAAAACACTTAGAATAGAGCAGCAACTTTAGCAAGCGTGATGGCGACTTTGTAAAGCTGCCTTGTGTTCTAATTATGTTAAGTGTGTATGATGAGGCATATTGTCAGGCAGCAAGGTGTAGAGGGAATTCTCATCCAAGTTCATATGCTTAGGCGATGGGTGATCCTGAGCTCACTAAGTCTCAATTTCTCCATCTAAATGAGAATAGTACTTACCTCCCAGTACTGTTATGAAGATCCAATAATATTATGTATATATGTGTATATGTCATATATAATATTTATTAGTTATAGTGCTTTGCAAACCTCAAAGCTCTTTGCAATATTTGTTATTATTTTGTTTTCTATTTCAATGGCATTTAGGTAGAAATGGTCCTGGGATAAGTTGCTGTTATATTTTTTTTTATCTTTAGTATTCTGCAAACACGCTGATGATTGTTTTTTGTAATGGGATAAAGGCATTGGAATGTGAGCTCATTTTCTTTAGGCTCATTGAAGGCATTGTTGAGATAACTCCAAGAGCAGAGAGAATGACAGGAATGATGGATGGCTAATTCTTTTCCCACCTGGTTTGGATTTTTTTGCTTGGTCTCTATGTTTTGAGAGCTTTTCGTTCCATGTAGTTTACAAATTGTGACCATTTGGTATGCGATGTCTCTTAAAAATATTGTTCTTGAATTTTTGTGGATTAGTGTTGTGTCCAGATAGTTGTGATCCACATGTTGTGTCTGCATTGATGCACTGGTTTCAGAACAATTTATTTATTGAATTACCAAGTGATGATAATAATTACAGTTGTTATTGTTGTGTTATCTCCCTGGGCAAGTCACTTAACCACTCTAAGCTGGGCAACTCTTAAAAACTATAAATTATATTCTGGTTACAGCCTGTGTTGGTGGAATGTCTTCTCAAACCAATTAAATCACGGGTCTTTGACATATTTATGGGTATTTGCAGGTAAATTGCCACCTCCCCCTTAAAAAAGAGGATGTTCTTTTAAAACTAGGCAAAGAGGAAAGGCTATAATAAAATAAGGAAAAGGAAAAGTGAAATAGAAGAAATTAAAAATATAGTAAATGATTCAAGAAGACAAATACATCAGTTGGGGGACAAAATCAATTTAGGAATGAAACCAAGCATCTTGAGATCATTGTAACACAGTATATAAAATTCTTAGAGCCAGCAAGGGTAGATAAGGTCCAGCCTCAGACACTTCCTAGCTCTGTAGCTCTGGGCGAGAAACTTAACTGTGCCTCAGTTTCCTTATCTGTAATGTGGAGATAATAATAGAGCTTATCGTCATCATCATCATTACTGACAATAATAACAAGCATTTATATGGTGCTTTAAGGTTTGTGAAGTGCTTTACATATAGTATTGAATATGACCTTCACTACAAGCTTGTAAAGTAAAATAAGCAATTATTTTCCCCATTTTACAGATGAGAAAACTGAGGCTCAGTGATGTTATGTGACTTGCCTAGGGCCATACAGTTAGTAAGCGTCTGAGGCAGAATTTGAATTCAGGCCTTCCTGACCCCGAGTCTCGTGCTCTTTGTACTATGCCAAGTGCTTTATAAACCTTAAAGTGCATAGAAATGTCAGCTTTCATTTTCAGCAGCAATAATAGTCATTTCTCCCCCCAACTGAGCCACCCCCACCTCTTTCCCCTGACCTCCCTTCATATATTTGTCCCCAAAGAGGTGTGACTGTAAAGCACTTTGCTTAAAAAAAAAGTTTTCAAATGACCTCCCAAAGTGTCACCCTGAGGTGCTGTGTACACATTCTAGTCTTTGCTTATAATGTCTGGGGTGCTCCTCCTCGGTAACTGCTCTCGGAATGTCCAGTATATTGCATTTGATTTTTTTCTCCTGATGGGCCTTTTCCCGGGAGTGGGTATTTGACCTTGAGAAACAGTCAATCGTTGCTATCTGGAGCCTCATCTGGTGAATATTTGGAGTAATCCAATTTTAAGAAGTCATGGTATGGCCCAAATCAGATGTTCCTCAGATATAGCCCCTTTCGTTGTGGGGGAGGCATGGGGATGGCTCCGAAACCATCTCCAAAGGAGGAATTCCATCCCCACTCTAGAATGGATTGGACAGCAGTGTGCGAAATCTTCAGAAGGGGCTCTGTGATGACAATAACAGTCACAATAATGTCTACCATTTATATAGTGCTTACTGCGTGCCAGGCATCATGCTCTACGTCTCAACTGGAGACTTTATTTCCAATCTAAAGTTTTGTTGGAGAATGAATTGAAAATAAGTCTGGTTCCTTTCTGGTGACCCCCTGAACAGCTCTGGTTCCTTGGATGTGTGATAGCACCACCCCATAATAAGGAGGGTTTCTTCTGCCCTGATTGCTTTCAATGTTCTGGACAGATCATCCCTTGAAAGCTTTGGCTTTGGGAAAGAATGGACCCATTTGAACGAAGAAGTTCAGAAGAGAGAGGGCACCGAGGAAGATGTAATAGGTCGCACAGGATTCCCTTCATTCCTCTCGCTCAGTCCACAAAACACCTGGGAATGCTTCCTGGTTGCAGGTCAGGCAAAAACCAAAAGCATTTTCTTAAATGCTGTCACTTTTTCTTCCTTATGACTGTTTTTTGTTCTTGAGACACTGGGGTGATGGTCTGAGCTTGAGTTCTATTTTCTTAGGCTTTTCCTCAGATTAGTCATAACCATCACCTTAGTTGCTAATTACTTGTCCTCCTCATCCGCGCCGAATGTCTGTGATCTTTCTTCCCTTACCAGAGAAGCTTTTGTACGCTTTCAGAGGTGAGGCCCCGGTTGGCATCTCTTTTAGAGTATGGCTTTAAGCCGTCTTTACAAAAACAACCACATTCCCCTAGAGCTTGGTGGTCGTTCCCAACTTAGTTATTGCCAAGGCAAGACTCTCAGCTCCTTCCTTGGAGCCCAAGGGAGAAGGAGCTGCTGGTTATTTGTATCGTCTAAGATGTTAACTTGCCGGAGAAGCTTAGATCGAGTTCGTTTTAATTACGTGCCATTTTAAGGTGATGGACAGGGATACGGTCAGAGAGGTGAGGCATGATGGGTCAAGCCTTGCTTGCTGTCTATGCTCTCTGTCCTTCCTGCAGTGAGGATGGCTTTCTTTGTCTTCATTGCACCCTGTTGTCAAAGTCAACATGTTTCTAAATTGGAAAGCCAGTGAAGAAAAAGCAGCCCTGAGGTCCTTTGTCTGCTTGAGCTTTGTTTCCAATGACAGCAAACTTATCTTTGTTAGCAAATAACAAGGTGGGAGGAATATGAGGCAGTCATTGAGGTATAGAAATCCAAGACCTCAAAGACAGGAACAGATGGGTGGATGTCTTTTGAGATAGGAAGGGAAAGAGATATACAGCATGCTATTAGGTAGGGACCAGAAAGAAAAACAAAGATAACAGGGGGAAAGGGTGACAAGCTGCTGAGTGAGACATCTGACACCTCCAAGGAGGAGAAGAACTGGAAGCATGACTCCAGTGGCAGTGTAGACGTCTCCAGAAACCAAGCCAAACCCCTGCAGACCTACTTCTGGCCCCTCCCAGGCCCCAGTTGCCTCTCCTGAGTTGTAGCACTGATGACCAATCAGAGTAGAGCATAAGAAAATACCTGAAGGTCAGTTAAACCAGGACTGCCTTAGAATCTGAAGGAGAGTTCCGTGAGGCTAAGTATCTGCAGCTACTCTCTGGAAGCTATTGTCTTTCACTATAAAGGCCCTACCTGCTGCAGGGTGGTCACCATAGGATGGACCTTTGAGTGACCGTGATGGGGGAGGCGAGACTAAGAGGAAAGTACACTCGGGAAGGAAGGAAGGAAGCCACTTGGGCAGAAGAGTTTTAGTCTCATCATCGCTCGGAGAAGATGATGTGAGCTGAGTCGGGTCACCACCAGTCACATCACCTTCTCATCCCGTGCAGTTCTTCTTGCTGTGTTCCTCTATACCCTTCCCAAATTATTTACCCAACACATGGAATACCACCAAGGATTTGTTGTGCTCAACATAAAGAGTGAGATTTCGACGAGGAGATATTGGTCAAGTCTTTCTAAGGTTAAAAGATAGGGGCACCATTGCTTATTGGACTGTGTCCTGAACTCAGAGCCAGGAGACACCTTGAATGGAATTGAATCCTGCTTCACATACTCAGTAATGGCGTGATCCTGGAGTCAAGTCCCTCCCTTCCTCTATCCCCACCCCCAGCTTTTGTTTCCTCACCTGTAAATCGAGGTAATAAGAATTATCCTACCTATCACATACTTGTTGTGAGGGTCAGACATTAATAACGAGTGGACAAAGTTTAGCTCTGGAAATGTCCAGTGGGATGAAATCTGCAAATCAGAATTGAAAGAGACCAGTAAAGATTATCCATTAAAAGCATATTTTATTAGATGGGGGAAGTGAGGCTCAGAAAGCTTGAAGGATTTGCCTGTGGTCACAAAGGTGCTCTGTGCTGAAGAGAGGCTCTGCCCCTTGATATTGCCATGTTAGGTACCATTTTTCCCAACACACTGGGTTGCCTGGCGTTCTCGTGATGTCACCAGCTGCGGAAGTCATCTGACCTTCTGTTGGGCATCTTATTTAAAAGCATGAGCTAGGGGCTTCAGTTCAGTCTTGTGCCTGCCAGGGGTGAAAGCTCGGGCACTAAGCAGGCCCAAAGTGAGGCTCATTTCCCCATCTTACCATCTAAGGGGGTAATGTCACCAAGAGCCTGAGCCCTGGGGCCTGAAAGCTGCCTTAACATCTTTACATCATTCACACACACCTGTCTGCTGCTTCCTCAAGACCAGTTGAGTGAATATCTGAATACCATCCTCACATGCCACTACAACCAGCAACCATGGTGAATTATCTGCCTGTCCCTGTGGCCTGTTTCTTCATCATGCGGCGTGTATACATTACTCTTTGTGTGTGTGAATCAGTCCTGTTTAGTTTCTCTGCATGTGTGTGTGTGTACATCAGTCTTGGTCTGTGTGTATGGATGTGTATATATTACTCTTAGTTTGTGTGTGTGTACACATGCACATCAGTCTTGGTAGATGTGCATACGTGTGTGTGTGTGCATCAGTCTCGGTGTGTGTGTGGATCACGTGTGTGCATCAGTCTTGGTTGGTGTGTGTGTGGATCCTGTGTGTGCATCAGTCTTGGTCGGTGGCTCTGTGTGTGTGTGTGTGTGTGTGTGTGTGTGTGCATGTGCACATCAATCTTGGTCTGTCTGTGTGTGTTTGTGTCTGTCTTAGTCTTTTAGGCTCAAGGTCTTGGTCTCTCATACTTGGTCTCTCTAGGACTCTGTGTCTTTGTGTGTCCGTCAGTTTGGCATGTTGCATGTTCCCTGGTCTCTGTCTGAGACCATCTGTCCATCAGTCTTGAGCAGTCTGTCTCCCGGGCTCTGAATCTGTCTCTCAGTACTGGTGTGTCTTGGTGCATGGGTCTGGTTTTTTTCTGCCTGTCAGCATCAGTCTGTCCCTGGAGCTTGGAGTCTGTGCCTATCTGTTGTTCTTTGTCTCTAGGGCTCTAAGTGTGTTTTATCTGTCTGTCATTACTGGTCAGTCCCTGGAACTTTGGGTCGAAGCTGGCTTTGGTGTGTGTGTGTGTGTGTGTGTGTGTGTGTGTGTGTGTGTGTGTGTGTGTGTATGTGTGTGTGTGTATGTACGTCTGTGGGGTAGGGATATATGAACTCAGGCCTGGACTGTCCCTGGGGTTCTGGGTCTGAATCTGCCCGTCTTCCAATCTTGGTATATCTCTAGGGCTCTGGGCTCTCCGTCTGACTTTCAATCACTTTTGGGTAGGAGGGCCATTGGGCCGTGCCTGCCTGCCTGGCAGCTTGGTGTGTCTCTGGACCTCCAGGTCTGTGTCCCTCTGTGTGTCTGTCAGTCTTGCTGTCTCCAAGCTTCTCACTGACTCTTTGCCTCTCTGTCACGTGTTACTGAGGTTCAGCTACTGTTGCTGGTGTCCTTCATGGATCTGTCTCTAGGCTATTGGGCCATCGTCTGTATCTTGGTCTCATGTATCTGTCTGTCTGTCTGCAAAGTCTCTGACTTTATGTGTGTGTGCGTGCATAGATGTGTATCTGTATGAGTACCATTGTCAGCCTGCATCTTTATCTCTGTCAGCAAGTCTCATTCTGTCTCTCTCTTGAGTTATATGTCTCTGGTCTATCTTTGTCTTTTAGTGGAACTTAGGGTCTGGGGTTCTCTGTCTCTTAGTCTTTCTTTCGTCCCTGGGACCTGAGTCCCTGGTCCCTGAGTCTCTGAGTCTCTGGGTCTCTGAGTCTCTGGGTGTCTGGATCCCTGGGTCTCTGATTCTCTGGTTGTCTGAGCCACAGCAGGCGTGGCGTGTGACTCTGGGCCAGCTGTTCTAATGAGCTCCCCGGCTATACACCTAGATGTTGAAAACTACAAATTGTATTTGGTCTGTAATTCAGGGTGCCGGCTTTTTTCCCTGAGCTGAGTGAATGATATTTGTATGATGGATTAAAGTAAGATGGTTAATCCCTTAAAGTTGCTTTCCTTAAGTAAAGCTGTGTTGGCAGCTTTCTGGGTGC
>CM053628.1:24513462-24548755 GCA_028646595.1 Phalanger gymnotis | reverse complement strand
GCATGATATAAAGCCTTGCCTAGCTCATTTCTCAGGCGATTCAGCAGCCTCTGGGCATTCCTCTGGGCTGAGTTGAGCACCAGACAAAGGACGCAGAGGTGCCAAGTCCTTCTAACATACAGGGTATCCGACAGAGCCTGGTATGTGGGAATGAATTTGTTCCCTGGGAACTTCTGGGACAGTAAACGGATCATCTGTCTGCCTGCCTGCAGCCTTCTACGCCATAAGAGACGGAAAAGATCTCCCATGACACTGACATACAGGGAGGCCAGGCGAGTCACGGTCGCAGCGATACACAGTAAGACCTTGAGTTTCGCCCAAAGCACGTGGAACAAGCACTATGCCAGGAGCACTAAACGGGAGGCAGCCGATGATTCCCAGGAATCAGGATCCATGGTGCCTCCCGCTTTGGCTGATGGACGAGGAATAAGGGCTCCTGGCCTTCTCCCTGCCCATGATCTGCTCTCTGCTAGGCAGAGCTAGGCTCAAGCCCCCAATTCACGCTAGTTAGACTTTCAGAAGCGTCTCCCTGTCAACCCTTGGCGGTTGCCTAATAACCCATGACATCACAGAGGGAGAATGGACGCAAAAGTAAGCTAGCTATTTCTAATCATTTTTAAGAGTAGTCAGGGAAAGTCTTTAGATATGTACCTTCTTGTTGCGCGAGCTCATCTCTTGTCTGTGTTCATTATTCTGATGCAATGGATTCAGACCTGAGGTTTCTTAATGGAAATTTCACTGATATTATTGAAGGCAATAGATTGATCATAGTTAATATGAAACATAAGAACTTCATACCCTAACATATTTTTAGGGGGACACCTTTCTTCTCCTCTGCTGTCATAATGTGTTTATCCCAAACTGACAAATCGGTCAGTAGAGTCACAACTTTATTAGAGGTCAGCTTTATTCAAGCAATCTATAACACTGACTCAGTGCCTACTATGCACATGACCCTCTTTTAATTGTTCTCCAGATGGGCAGGAAGTTAAGAAGAAATGTATTGGGTCAAAGGTCACAACAGCCTCTGGTGGAGTTGTCTTGGTGCACAAACTCTAACCAGTGGTCTCACTAATAAAGATGACTTTTGTATTGAGAGATCTGTGATCTAAATGAGTATTTTGGCCCTCACAAGAAACCCCAAGTGCCTTATCTACCTAGGTTGTTCCTATTAGGAGGTAATGTAATGGGGCCGAGAAAGTGTTAGCCACAATAATATGTCCATGAAGTGTCAGGGAAATATGGCAGGACCTTTGGGCATTTCCTATCTATACTAATATAAATCAACAAGGAAATCTCTCTAACATTCTCTTGTCTCTCTGTCTCTATCATTGTCTCTGTCATCTCTCTCTCTCTCTCTCTCTCTCTCTCTCTCTCTCTCTCTCTCCTCAATTTATCGAAGATAGTTTGCCCAACATAAATAATTTCTTTCTCAGAGCTAGCTCACAGAAATGATTTAACTTACACAGGAACACCTACAATTTCAAGGCCACTCAAGGCCAAATAAACCATCTTCATTTGACAGATGTTACATAGGAAAGGGTTTATGGTACAGGACTCTCGATTTGGATTTTGTTGCCTTAACCAATCTTCTTGGCACTGGGGAAAAGAAATGAAAAAAGCAATATAAAACTGCTCGCCCACATTTGTGGTTTTGAATAAATAACCAAGACTGGAAATTGGACCATGGGCACCAGGCTGAATCCTATAAAGCCTCAGGGTAAAGATGTAGGGGTTTCAGACCTAGATTTGGGGGTTTTATCCAAGTTATTGCATAAAAACCAAATAATCCTTATAGGGACCAGTTGAGAAAAGTTTGACAGCATACGAGGATAGCCCCAAAAAACTAGGGCTGTTAGTATTTTAAAGAAGCAATCACAAAAAGAAAAAAAATAGTTACTTGAGTCCAAAACAATCTTGGCCTGCTTTGGACAATAAATAAAATGAATGGCTTAGTATTCTGCAGCAATATTTATTTTTCATTCTTATACAAGTTACTTCTTCTGTTGTCTCAAAGATTTCATTTAATTCTCCCTTTTATCCTTGAAGTCGATGGAAACTGATCTGTTTTAATGATCTCAATCACTAGCTCCATCCTGGCCTTTCGGATGAGAGGCACAAAGGCCTGTTCTACTGTCTCTCTGGTTTTCTGCCCTTCTTTCAGGCCTGTGGTGATGGAAGATAAAAGGACAATCCCACCCTCAACCCCTACTTGACTGGCCTTTCTGTTTCCTGCGCCTGTCCACTCTCTTGTCTCCAGCTTTCTAGCCCTTGCCTCCCCATGGGCAAAATCTGTTATTGACCAGGAGAAGAAAAGCATGGGTTCTTACAGCACTTGGTAAATGTTGATAACCTTAGGCTATGTATATACAGCTAATGTGAGCAGAATGTTGAACAAGTGAAACACAATGAACCTAATTCATGGAAATGGCCAGTCTGGCTAGGTCAGGCTGAAGACAAATATTTAACCCAGTGAATAAGAGGAAGAGACTCTGGGCCTGCATGAGCTTCATAATTATCTAAAACCTATTTTTCTTTGCCCATAGAAGCAGAGCCTCTGGCTATGTCTAATTATACATCCCCATGGCCATGAAAACTGGGAGGAATTCTTCTTAATTGAAATGAATGTTTTTATGGACAAAGACTTAAATGGAGAAGACTTATCTATGTATATTTCACATTTTTACAGATCTTCACTGCCATTCTAGTGACATTGGCAGAAATACTTGGTGTTAATGAGCCCATCAGTGGTGATACTCCCTCCACCAGGGCAGTTCGTGGCCCATCTCCCTCTCATCCTGTGTGATTCTTATTTGTGTGTTGTGGTAAATCCTCCAGAGGTTGCCTAGGCTAAGGAACTGTTTCTTTAACTTTCCATGTGTACCCTCAGGCTATCTGTTACCTTTCCTTCTTGCCCTAAGAATGCTCCATCCTGACTGGTATATGGCTTAGGGCCTTAGGCCACTTCTTTTCACTAGCTAGAGAGAGCCATTTTTCTCATGCAAAATAACTGATAAAAAGAAGGAGCCCTCAAAAATTCCAAAGAGCTGATTTCTTACAAATGTAAACTTACCAGTAGCTTGTAGCTCTATAAATTTGATAAGTGGTTCCTATATGTTTTTATTCAATCCTTAGAACTCTATTGTAATTAGTGGACAGACATACAGTAGGAAACAGACAAGTATGAGAGGCCCAGGTAATTTCCAGCTTGCTATGAAATGTTGCTTCTTAGCATATGTTATCATTGGCTTCACAATGAAGGATAATATTTTGTTTGGGATTCATGTTCTGAATTTGCCCTCCAATAAGTAAATACCCACTGAATTTGGCAGGACCACTTGGCTCAGAAAAATATGGGCAACTTGTTCGTGATGGGTGTTTTCAAAAGGTACTTGGGCACTATTGATGCTTTTGAAAAATGCCCTAGCTCCCTTTACCCTCCTGAGTGGAAAATGTCGCCATTCCCACATACTGCTGATGCTCAGACCTAGGCTGTAGTTCCAGACCGAGCTAAGATTTCCTGGTGCTACAACGTGAGCTTTTGTACATCACCCAGAGACCAGAACAGCGTGGAGAAACTGAGTGGCTGGGTAGAGCTGATTGGCACGTGACTTCATTTCCTTGTTGTGGGTACCATTGCTCGTTTATTATCAGTAAGCCCTACAGAATTAAATTTAAGGAACATACAGCCCTGGTTCTGTTCCTGCAGAAGTAGATTTAGACTAAACTACTATCATTTTATATTCTTAAATAGCAATTTTTAGACATAGGAAAGCTTTCGTAACATGTAAAGACACTAAACACCAGCAATCTGAAAAGATTACTGGACTTGGCATTAGAGAGACCTGGGTTTAGATCCTGTTCCAACGCTTATTTTCTATGTGGTTTGGGGGAGATCATTTCACCTCTCTGAGACTCAGTTTCTTCATCTGTTAAATGAGGGTGATGTATATTTCTCCTGCATTTTGTGAATTGCAAAGCGGTGGATAAATGTGTTATCGACAATAATGAGGTGGTGAGGCGGCTGTGCTTCCTGGAGCACATGACTTCAGGAAAACTGTGTGCCCACATAAGGATGTGTCAAAGATGCTTGCGCCCCCTTCGTATAAGGAGGAAAGGGAATGAGGGACTCCCCATTCTTGGCCAAAGAGAATATGATGGCAGAATTACGAGATTTAGCATACAGGTAGGTCTTGAAGTCAGTCAAAAAGCCAGGATTTGAGTCCTGGACTAAGAGTATTTAGCTGTGAGATTCCAGGCAGTTCAGCTGGCTTCTCTGAGACTCACTTTCTTCAGTATGCGTATTTCTGTTCCCACTTAACCAAGGTGGACTCTGAAGCTTCAAGAGAAGTGACTCATCCAAAGGCATGTGGTGCTGTCAGATTTGAGATTTGAGCCCAGATCTTTCTGATTCCAGGTTTGGTCATTTTTATTAAATCTTCACCATAAAATAGACAGGAGAAAACATGCAAAATAAAAATTAAAATGTCTTAATATGCTGTTGCATCTCAAGAAAGCAACAGATCGATCCAGTTCTAGGTCTCAAGGAATTGAATCGGAACTGACCACTCCTTAAACAGAACTCTATGGGGGGTAATTGCTAAGAAACAAAGCATTGAAGGGACAAGATGGGATCCAAGGGTGCCTGTGCCAGCAAGCTCTGCCAGCCACTCAATCTCTCAATGGTCTCCTGGTCCCTGAGAGGGAGACAAGGCCAGGAAATCCTGGCCCTATCCAGAATTATGTCTGGGGAGCAGCACTAGGTGGGATGCTAACATTTCATACTCATGAAGGCAAAGGCAGCTAGTTTCTTTTTTTTAATGCATCACCAAGAGGGTCCAGACACCTTTTGAATGTCGCTATCATGATCAACATAGGTAAGGAAGATGCACCTAGGGAGGCATGACATTCATGAGCCTATTGGTCATTCTAGCTGTTTCTCTCTCCCATTCTAGTCACAGTCCAGCCGGAGCTAGACAGACCAAGGCTTGAATCTTGCCTCAGACACCAGTTTTGTGGTTCTAGGCAAATCAGTGGACCTCTTTCAGCCTCAGTTTCTTCACCTATAAAATGGGGATCATAATAGTACGTCCTCCCAGGGTTCTTGTGAAGCCCCAATAAAATAATCTATTGTATAGAAACCACTTTGCAAATAATTTAAATCCTAACAAGTGTTAATGTTATTGAGTCATATTTAGGTTTATTATTTTTAAAAATTTCCAGCACCCTCATTTGGGAGGACATGAAGGGAAAAGGCAACGTAGGGGAGCATCCCCTTGGTGGTCCCAATCGAAGCCAAATTTCTCTAACAGTTGCCTATCTCCTGATTGCTTTGCTCTCAATGTTCCCCTCATGGATTCCTTTTCCTTCTGGTCGCTCATCTACCACGGCCACATCTGGGCCTTGAGTCAACGTCTGATGAGGCCGTAGGACAGCAAGAAGAATTTTTCTTCCTTTGTAGCCAGTCTTTCTTCTCAGACATGACCCGCGGTCGTCTGAGCCACCTGGCCTTGCCATCCTCTGTGGGAATTTTGCTTCCAGGGCAAATTCACAACCAGCCTCCCAACTAAAATGGTATTCTTCATTATTAAGCATATTATATGCTAAAAAGTGACACTTCATCACAAGGGAGTAATTAGAGCTCACATATCAACTGTTCCCCTACAATTTGTCCACTCACTCACAAATAATTACATCAGTGGGGTTGTTGTGAGGGATCAAATAAATACATGTAGAGGGAACAGTTTTAAAGCACTGTGTATGTGACTGGAAGCTGTTGCTATCACCTTGCTGCTTGCTAGTTTGGGTGGAATTCAGATAGAAATGATCTTGGGACAGGCCGCTAGCCTGCCAATGATTTTTATTTGTAGTTTCTTTGGCTTACTGTTTGATGGACTGTTACATAGGTTAATACAATAAGTGCTTTTTGTAACTGAATGCGAGAATTGAGTTCTAAGTTAATCATAAATATCTGTGTGTCTTTATAATCTGTGTATGTCTATGTGTATATATACACATGGTTATTGTACTGTAAGCTTGTTATATGTTTATTATACATTTAAGTATACACATATGCATACATACATGAGATAGCATGGAAAAATAAGTCATGAGGATTGAATAAACTGAGGATCTGGGAAGTGAGAGCATTTGCCCTATGCAATGTGCATATTAAATGTGTATAATATACCTAAACAGATTTATTCCAGGTACACATGTACGTACACATGCATATATCTCCCGAGGTCCCTTCTGCGTTTAGCTGCTTTGAGAGGCTGTGCAAGGGAGTGAGTCGTTAAAAGCTAGCCAAGCCTTGCTTGGGGCTTCCACAGCTTGCCTTCTTATTTAGAGGTCTATATTTGTATGATGGAAATTTGTAATCTGTTCGTTTAGGAAAGGCGGTGAGCTTCTGATGTCTAATTCTACCTACCTACCTGATTGTATGAATGTCTTGCTGGGCATTTGGTAGGTCCTATTTTTTCTTATGCCCTGCTGGGATGTGCACAGGTCTTTACACAGGTATCTTTCCTTGCCGAGGGAGGAAGGGGAGGGGACTTTGTGGGCAAGAGGAGGAGCGAGAGGCCTGTCTTTCTTGGCCACAGAGAGTTTGATGGCAGAATTGTGAGAGGCCACGTAGCAGGCAGTAGACTCCCACTGACTGTAAGGTGGAAAGCCAGGGTCGGGGCCTTAGTCTTGACAACAAGGGGGCACAGTGCAGACTCTGCAAAACTCCTTCAAGGTAACCCTTCCATAATTTCTGTTGGCAGTTATCTGGCCTCAAATCATTATCATCAAACTATCCATTTCTCTAAAGAAATCTTCTTTCTTATCTTCAGATCTTCCTAGCTCTAGAAGGCAATTTTTATGGAACTGAGGCCCAGGGATGCCAAGTGACTTACCCAAGACTTACCCAGAGTATGTGTTTGGGGCATGATTGAAACCCAAGTCTTTCTAAATGGAAGGGCAGTCCTCTATCCACTACACCATGCCTTCTTCTCCTGAAGACTCTATTTACATTTGCTATTTCCGTTCCTGGGCAAGTCACACGGTTATGTCATTGTTTACACACACAAATGCACATGTTTATGCATATACAGATATCCTATATCCTCTCAGGCCCATCTTCCATATCGCCACCAAAGTACTCCTGAAGCACAGGCCTGACCTCGTCATCCTCCCACTCAATCACCTTCCCTGGCTCCCTCTTGCCTCTAGAACCAGATCTAAAATTCTGTTGTCTTTTTTGTTTCTTTTGTTAAAGATAGCCCAGTGATATTTTAATCTGTTTGGGGCCACACTAGGGAGTGCTGTGGGCCTCCTGTGGGCCATGTTTGACACCTCTGGCCTAGAGCACTGAGACATTAAGTTACTTGACCCGGTCACACAGCTAACATGTATCAGAGGTGGGATCTGAACCCAGGTCTTCCTGGTTGTCTCTTCACTAGGGAAGCTGCCTCATGTGTTTACATATGTGTTTGTATGGCTATGACACCCATGTATGTTTTGGTGCATGCCTATATGTGTAAGTTATGGTACATATGGCATATGTTTACATGTCAGGGCATGCATGTGCAACCCTTGTTATGGCACACTCATATATAGGCATACACACAAAAATAGGTGTGTGTGTGTGTGTGTGCGTGTGTAGATATGTGGTAAATTGTGTCAGAATAGGTCATGGTATATATCCTATATGCAGAAAGAGATATACCGTTGTATACTATAGCAAATAAACAATATGTTTGCTATGGCATATGCACACACATAACCACATCCCTCTTCTTATCAAATATACTTGAATCATTTGCAAATTATCAGAATAAATAAGTATCCCCCCGAACATTTGGAGAATCTGGCTACCAAAACCCCACAAAACTCTTTATTCCGCAGCGAATTTAACTAATTTGGGGTGCGAGGGGGTAGATGGTGTGCAGTTATTATCCTCCGTGTTTAGGCAGAGACTCAGTATTGGTGTCGCCCACCAATATATTGTTTAGCCATCTGAGCCCTGAGGCTTCATGGCCCATGTACTATCTCTTCAGCTAGTCTCTCATCACTAGGCACTGACCCTAAAGGCTTCTCTTAGGTTGCCTTGGAAACTCCAAAACGGAATTCTTCTGTGTACAGAGACACAAAGTGGTCCCAAGAAACAGCAGGGGATTTCTCCGGAAGCCTGGAGAAACTAGAGCATTCAAGAGGATGATGGGAACCTCTGTTCACATGACAGCAGCCCCCCCCCCGTAGCCTCCCTATCCTAAAGTAAAGAATTCAACATTATCTTGGGTGAAAACTAGCACTTTCCAAAATCTAACTAGGCTAATAATAGCATGGGGATCAGAAGAGATTGGAAAAGATAATCAGTAGACACAGAATTATTGATCTCAGACTTATAGATTAGGCTAGCCAAGAGCTGTTAGCCAGACTAAATCAGGCCTAACAGACAACTGTGAACCCAACACACACACACACACACACACACACACACACACACACACATGTGCACAGGCAGGTACATCCTCACAGACATTCATTCCTACGTATATCCTTACTCTATGTCACATAGACATCTCAATCTCAGCCTGGCCAAAACACACACACACACACACACACACACACACACGCACGCACCTATTGTCTCTGGCATTACAATATAAACTCTTTCTGGGAGGGAATTGTTGCATTCTTATGTCCCTAGTACCTAGTATGGTGCCTAGAACGTTATAAGTGCTTAATAATCTTTGTTGCTTGACGATTATTGCCAGCAGTTGTCAGCTTACAGTATGTCCAGAATATGTGCTCTGTGATACTACTAAAAAGAGGTACAGATGAACTTGGTCTGGTTTCTCTCTTAGGGGCCAGTCATCTCTCCCCTATACCTTATATTCACTGTCTTTATGGAGAGAAAAAGAATCCTATTACTGGAAGATCTGAGAAATGTTCTAGACCCACTTGAGGTCACAACCCACAGTTTAAGAAGCGCTGAAGGGGTCACGAGTGGAAAAAGTTTAAGAAGCCCTGCTCTAGAGTTCCAAAATACAGACTCCCTTGAGAATGGTTTCCAAAGGCTGTAGCTTTGATTGAAAGCCTCATTGTTATATTTGGATTATTAAAACTGCAAATGCCAATGGGAAAAGACTGAGAGGAGATGGGCAGCTACATTGGAAAATGGTCGAAAATTGTGTATATCAGGAGATGCTGAAGGCCAGCTGAGAAGAATGGTAAAACCTACAGCTGCCTGAAATTGAAATTGGGAAATCTTAAATTGTTTGTGAGTAAAAACTTTGGAAAATAGATTTTTTTCATAGAACGCCCAGCTTACAATATTCATAAAACTTCCCAAGGCTTTGTTTTTGTCCATCTAACTTGAGTACTTTTTGAGTACCTTTTATTCTATCATAATAGAAAGGATCACCCTAGTTACATATTTTCAGATTACTAGAAATATTATAATGAAATGGTTACTGCAGCAGTTAGTAGCCAGCCTTCTTTAAGAGCTGTGGAGGAGCTGGCTAGCATGGATAACACTGACGCCAATGTAATGTACAAGTTCATCTGCAAAATATTAAGGAAGAAGATGGCACAAGGTCAGAGAGAACAAAAACCAGTAGAAGGGAAAACAAGACTGTAGAAAGGCATGTGAAAGGTGTGAATAATCAAGATCCTCAGAACAGTTCTAGATGGTACCAGGACGACAAAGAGAGACTGTGATACTCCGACCTTTGAATCTTATGATTAGAGACACTGGAACCTCCACTCTTGGACTCGAATGCTTTACTATCCTGCCTACTCTGGGCAGAGATGGAACAGAGTCACAGAATTTCCAAGCTGGCAGGGCCCTTGGCATCCATCCAGTCTGAAAAAGCCATACCGGAGAAAGAATCCTCACTCTAACATATGTGATAAGTGGCTCATGAGCCTTTGCTAGAAATCTAATGATAGCACACCTGTCGCCCGCCTCCCAAGACACTCTATTCCACTGATGGGTTAGTGATAAACCATTAGCATTGGCCTTGTATCGATGGGACAACAGCAACAATAATGCTAATAGCTAGTATAAAGCGCTTTAAGGTTTGCAAAGCACTTTACACATGTTTCATTTTATATTCTCCCACTCTGGAGGATAGATGCCATTATTACCTCCATTCTATAGATGAGGAAACTGAAGCTGGCTGAGGCTAAGTGGTTTGCCCAGGGTCCCACAGCCAGTTAGTACCTGAGATGAGATTTAAATTGAGGTCTTCCTTCTTCCAAGTTTCATTCTCTGTTCCATTAGAGGGCCTGGCTGGGCTCAAGTATCCTTAAGACCAAGCAGACATTCTGGTGTAGGATAGGATTTAGTCACTACCTGGTAGGTGTTGTCTACAGATGAAATAGGCCTGGATAAGCAATTCAAAGATCTTCATGTTGAAAAAGTTACTGACCTCAATTATGTGGGAAAATTTGGCGTTATTCTATGAGAGCTTGGGGTACCAATGTGACGAAGGAAGAGGGAACTCCTCCCAACTAAGGAGGCCGGGTAGGGTGGGGCCACACTTCAGAGTAATCTGCTCATAACAGCTCCCATTTCTGTAACCCTTTAGGGTTCCTGAAGCACTTCACAGAAAGTAGCCCATGTGATCCTCATTTGAACTCCCTTATGGGGTTCCCTTAGGCAAGAAAGGTGAAATTATTCTGCCTGTTTTAGACACGAGACCAAGCAAGGCTCAAAAGAAAGTCTCCTAAGTTTCCGAGATGGGGGGCAGCAGGGGTGAGGAGTGCAGAATATCACTATTTGATGTGTCGTATAAATGGAACTCTGCTGTACGGAGTTGCCTTCTAACCAGATCATATTTTCAAGGTCTGGACAGTGGAGCACAAGCTCAGACAGGTTTCCAGGACAAACCCAGCGATGGAATGTCTTATCTGAGCACCAGCTATGTTGGGAGTTGGCTCCATAGGGTGAAATTTTCATCCACAGTCACTCTCTTAGACTTATACTAAGTCATAAAGGGGGTTACAATCTTCAGGATGGAGGTTCTCCACCCCACCAACCAAATCAATGCTTCTGAAAGCTGTCTCAAAGGAGAAAAATGAGGTTCTTAGTCATAACTCAGTCAAGACTCAAACTCAAGCCTCCTGACAGCTTGGAACCAGTGGGCCCTTCTACTATGCATGCCATGCTGCCCCTCCTAATTCTGCTACCAAACTTTCTTTGGCCCTTAACTCATTTATCCCTCCTCCCTCACCCCTCCCCGTGGCCACAAGGGAGCGCAAGGGTATCTGACATAGGCTAGGCCAGGGGTAGGGAACCTGCAACCTCCAGGCCACATGTGGCCCTTTAGGTCCTCAAGTATGGCCCTTTAACTGAATCCAAACATCACAAAACAAATCTCCCTAATAAAAAGATCGGTTCTGTAAAATCTGGACTCAGTCAAAAGACGGTACTCAAGCACCTAGAAGGCCACATGTAGTCATAGTCCCCACCCCTGCTGTAGGCCCACTCAGGGCTTTTCTGTACTAGTCTGTACTGGGAATTAGGGAGCAAAGGGGAGGAGGAACCCTCTTCTTTGACTTAATCTAATTAAACAAAACAGGATAACTGAGAACTGGGAATACCAGGAAATTCGACTAGACCCAGCCTTGACTTTCTGGATATTCCTGAGAGCAATACACTAGGATGGGACTTGACACCATCTTGATTTTGATACAAATGAAACTTCGGTCAACAGTGATGTTTTATAACAGAGTTTTTATTCATATGCACATGTGAGCATTTTTGAGAATGAAAATTAGACAGAGGCCCTGCGGGATACCCTTGTAGACGTAAGTGACAAAGTAAGAGCCTCGAGCTTTCTTGAGTAGAGCTGGGGCTGGCTCAGGGCTTTGGGGTCCCAGCAGCTTCTTCATCCAGTTCCAGACCCAGCTGTCAATGGCATAGAGGAAGCAGGGCACAGCACATCTGGAGCTGCCTGCCAACACAGAACTCTTGTACCATCCTTAGGAACAGCTCCCTGCCAGCTTGCAGACCAATAGACCACATCATGAAGAAACTGATTGTAAAGATGGAGATATATGGGAAGCCACAAAGCAGCGAGATGCCTTCAAGCAAAGCGTTTTGATTTCTCTCTCAAAGGATCTGGAATAAGCGAGACCCAAGCAGTCTGTGAAATGGTTGCCAACTTCTGGGGCTTAGGTCCCTGGGGTTCTCTTGGTTGGAAGAAGTGGCTGAGCCCCTTTGCTTTGGGTTTCTCAGTATCCAAACTTTTCCTAGCAGACAAAGGCTGATTTCAGACCATCGTCATGCTGCTCAGTCGATAATGAATTACTAAAATGGGTAATGTTACAGCTCTTTTTCCACATGATAGAAAATGGATCCCTTCTCTCACACTCTGCCCCTCTTGTTTCTGCCTTCCTTGACCTCAAACCAGTCCCACTCACATACACACAGGCACAGCCTTTCTCCAAACATCCATTGCCAGGCATCTTTACATGCCCTTCCTAACAATGGACGCATCTGAAAAGCCCTGGTGATGTGATTTAGAAGGACTTTGGAGGCATCTACCCAGTACTGCGAGATGGCCTTGACAAAACAATGTCTTCAGTACCCATCTCTTCTGCCTCTTGGAACCTGTGTGAATTAGGCAATCACTTCACTCGCCAATTTGGACCTCAGTTTCCTCAAACGTAAAAAGGGTGGGTTGTTCATGGATTGAAATCCTATCAGAGCTAACAGCAAGATGAATGGGAGATTTCCTTCAAGATCAGGATTTCCTATCGTTCGGTTATTATTAGAATCATATCCTACGAGAAGGAGAAAATATAGATAGGCAATAGAGACCGTACTTGGTTTTAGGGTTATTATTTGTCGTGAAATATTTAATATTCACTTTTCTTGAAGTTATTCAGCTGGGAGGTAAATTTTTCTGATTAAAATTGTTTTCCCCTTTATTTTCCTAAAAAGGGGAAAAAACCAAATTGCAAATAAAAATCACTTTCTGCTAATGGATTAAGGTTTAGGAGAAAGAAAGATCGCAATAGACCTGAGGTACTTTTGCCTTTCAAAGCTGCCTTAGGAAAAAGCCAGTTGTTCATGTTGACATCTCTCCCCTAGCAGGGTCCTGCCTTTTTTAGATGAATTTTATTGATGGCTTTTGCTTTTACATTATACTTGTTCCCATATATACTTCTGCTGGCTGCAAAATCCCTCTCTTTGCAGTATTATCTCCTATGAGGTGCCCAAAGGAACAGCTACCTCTGGGGCTGTAGCACCCCCAGTAACTTGTACTTTAAGTTAGAAATCCTCTGGCTGCTTGGCTCGGAAAATATATGTCAGAGCCTCTGAATATAACAGCCCTCTCCTAGGACAGAAGGCTATGGAGCTTACCTAGGGCAAGGTCCAGCCCCCATCTAAGGCCAGAAACCTTCTCTGGTCCCATGGAGGATGATGTCCCTCATGTCTGTAGAGGCCGATGGTTCGCACAGAAGGATAGTTTTCTCAATCCCTGCCCCCTTCCTCCTCCCTCCCCTCCAACCCATCCTCAGAATTTTTGAAGGGTTGAAGATCCGATGGCAGATCCATCCCAGGCAGTCCCTGGCACCATCCCTGCCCTGTGCTTAACAACTACTTTGGCCTCAAAATCACTTCATGTTTTCTCATTGGAGATTTAAAGCTAGCTCATGGTCTTCTATCCTTTGGAGTGGAATTTCTCTGGGCAGTCCCCCTTGTTTTTTTGTTTTGTTTTGTTTCATTTTCAAAGGAAATCAAGATGGTCCTCGAAACACCCCCTTCAGGTTAGTGGTGAAGTCAGTCAGCCAAGTCATGTGCTTAAACCTAAAATAAAGGTGTCTGTGTGTGGTGGAGGGGGTGGAGAGTAGGGTTTTCTGTTTTCAAAAGTCTCTATATTTATTCAGGAAGCACAGCATGGAAGGCAATGGCAGTGGGATGTCTTAGCAGGAAGTGCCTTGATTTTGTTAGCTGAGAGATGACCACCTCAGTAGCTTCTAAACTTGCTGGCACAGAATCCCTAATGGAACCAACCACTTGGGGCCAGATTACAGGGCACTGAGGAGTAAGTGAGGGCTGCACTCAAAGTCCCATCTTCAACACAGTAGTACTGTGTGTATGGAGAGGTACTTGGCTTGACTATATAAGCCCTTGACTGACTCAGTTTCCCCAACTACAAAATGACAGGGGTCATTTGATGGAACCCTGAAGCATCTTCCAGCTTTAGAAGTCTGGCAGTTAAACTGCCCCACCATCTAAGTGTAGGAATGGGTGATGGGGCAGAGAAGAGGGAGGAGGGCCCCAGGACTAAGGAGAATTAGAACATTAAAGTTTGGGTTGGTTCCTTTGTAGACCTCTCACCTCTCTGCCTCTCAAGGCAACACTGAAAGAGAGAACGGAGCCAGGAAGTCAGTGACATAAAAAATCCGGGTGGGGCAAAACAGAATCTTAGGACCTAGACCAGGAAGAGACCCTCAGCTCGAGGGAGGACCCTCAGCTGGAAGGGGGACCCTCAGCTCGAGGGGGGAGGCAGTAAAATGATGCTCTCTGTTCTTTCCACTGCCCTATCACATGCAATAAAACAAAAGAATTTATTAAAAGTTAACTCTCTGTGCCAGCTGCACCCGGGGGCATGTGGTACCATTCCCTAAGGGACCCTTACCCTCTGCCAGTCCCAACTGGTTGCCTTGTCTTTAAAGGTATCTGTAGTAACTACCCACCCCCCACCACCACCACACACACACACCTCTGCCCATCATTGTGAGACTCCAGGCAGTGACCTATGTTTAGAAAATACTTTCACACACCATATACTGTGCTTTAGAAAGGTCACCTCAGGCTTGTCATCTTCCCCGGTGGGGGCGGGGTTGGGGGCAAACAGCACGTGCACACAGATAGGGCAGCATAATAATATGAAAGTAGGAAATGATGAGGCGAAGGAGGGACCAATATACTCAGGAATATTTAATTGAGGGGGGAAAGAACATCACGTTGGAAAGAGCAGGGCAGTGGGAGAGCAAGGATGGTGCCTGCAGGAGGTTTGGTGGAGGAAGAGGAGGATGACTGTGAAAGGGAGAGGGGAATTTTGGGGGGAGGGCATTCCAGGCACAGGGAAAGTAAGCCTGGTACTTAGACTAGGCCCAGGCTCCACCTCTTGCCAGGCTGGCTGACTGCCACCACCTGGATGGGACTCAGGAGACCATAGTGTGAATCTGGGAGCCCAAATTCGGCCCATGGAAATGCCCACTTCTTCCTGTTAGGCTTCAGACATAGCTGGGAGTGGTCACCAAAGAGACAAAGGGGTAGCTACTTAGGACTACCTAGGTAGCCCCTAGACGCAAGGATCTCCCTTGGTTTCCAGGTTTAGAGTCAACCTTGATATCCTATGAAGACACACAAAATGAAGGGGACTGTTAGATGGAACTATTCACCAGTTGTCATGAGTGCACAGGTCCTGCTACTCCTCCTGTGCACCCCCCCCCACCCCACACACAAACATACCACCCTAGGACTTGCAGGGACAATGCAGAAATGGGATCCAAGCCAGGCTAGAAAAACTCTAGAGGGACTGAAATTAGGCAGCTCAGTCAAGCATCTGGCCTCTGGGGAACAAGTCAGAAGAGTCAAAAATGGAAAGAAATCTGGGCATTGGAACCCGGGCAACTTAACCTACCTGGTGTTTGTTTTGAGAGACCTCCAGAGGCTCCCTCATCTTTTAGACCTGGGAAGGGCCCATTCTATATCTAGAAACACAACATTCCTTTAGAGACTGGACACATACTGGGATGTCAAATGAAACCCCATTTCCACAACCCTATGCCCAGTCTGTGCCTCCTCCTACATAAATCTTCTCTTGAATCCCCCTCCCCTGCCCCAATCTCTCTTCTTATCTGAACTTTTCTCTCCCCAAAAAGAGATTCCTTGGACCAGTATTACACCACCCACTGTACTACCCCCCTCCCATGACCAAATTCAAAATCCAATGTGAGGTGTGAAAGAACATTTTTTCATTACCAGCAGGGCCCATCAGGGAAAGTTTCCTGGACTAGGGGGCTTTTCATTTGGGATTCAAAGGATGGGTCCTTGGGAAGTCAAGTGGGTAGCTCTAGCAGCCTCTCAACTATATGAAATAAACACCACAGGGAGTCTTAGAGCCGTTTCACATGGGGTCACTTTTATTCTGTGACTTGCAAGTACATGAACAAGCAGTAGACCGAGAACATCAAGATGACAAGCGCACAGATGTTCCCGAATTGCTGGTAGAGGGCCTGCATTGGTGACTGGACAGACTGCCTCCTCTTCAGTCTACCTAGTAACATCCTGCTGTTCAAGGGTATCCAGGAATGTTGGGTGTGAATGCTACGGTTCCTGGTTCTGATGTTCGGAGCCATGATGGAATGATTGTTGGGAGGGCTGTGGTGGAAACGATCTGGCTCAGGGGCGTGCTCATAACGACGATGACGATGACGGTGATGGTTCTGCTGTTGCTGCTGCTGCTGTTGCTGTTCCTGTGGCTCCCACTGTGGCTGCGCCTCCAGCAGTTGCTGATTTTCCTGCTGCTGCTGCTGATTCTCTCGCTCCCACTCCCGCTGTGGCCTCGGCTGGACGTTGTAGTTTGGGAGGCTTGGGAAATGAGGTTCAGCAGGGTTGACTTGATATCTCACAAAATTGGCTTGGGCTCGGTTGATTCTAAAGGGCTGGGCTTCCCAAGCTGGAGGAGAAGGCCTCCGCCACCGTAATCTGACACCTTCAAGATTGCGTCGACGACGCCTGGGGCTTCTGGCCCACCGATGATCATTTCTTTCCCAGAACCACATCTGCCATAATTGTCTCAGTATCCTGATGCCATGGCGAATCGTAGCCCAGAGCTGGCACAGACGTATCACGATCAAGGTGAAGAGTAGAACATATAGGATGGCCTTTAGGAGTACTTTACAACGGTTTTGGTTTTCCTGGTAAAAGAAGACCAGCCTATCATAGGTCCATTTCAGTCCATTAACTATTGGTATTAGTTGCTCCTGCCTCAGGTGTTTTAGAAGATGGAGGGTGAAAACTACAGCAATGGGCAACAAAATATTAACGAATACCACAGAATGGGTTTTTATCACAAGTAGTGCCTGCCACAGGGCACACGGGGTAAGGGAAGGTACCTGAGAATAGACATTTTGGGCCAAGATGGTAATCTGTTCTATGTTCGTTCGGAAGAGGCTGGAAACACGAACAGCAAAGATGCGCAGATAGTTGTAAATCACGTCCATAGCTGCCAGGAGATTCAGCAGCTCGATGTCAGATCTTCAACCCAGAGGGTCTGAAGCAAAAAGGAAACCATTAGCGCCAACTAGAAAAGCTGAGGTCAATCTCAGGACTTGGTTTGGCATCACCTCTGGCTAGGTGGAGCGGGGTGTGGAGGCCCTAGCTCCAGTCCCCAGCAGGGACAAGGTGAGTCTGTGAACACCAGCTCAGGCCCCCTCAATAAACATGGCCAGGGAGGTCACAATGGGTGACATCACAAAAGCCCTGAGAGTGAGGTCAGCCTGAGAGGAAGCAATTGTGGCCTTTCATGGTAAAGGGGACTTTTCTTGTTATTTTCAAATGTTTTATGATCAGTGTATTGATGTCACTGGACTCTTCCTTGTTTCTTCTTTCTGGGCCTTTCCTTTTTTGTAAAATGAGGCACATTGAACCAAAGGAACATTGAGCTTAATGACTGGGAAGATACCTTATGACCATGATAATGTTTGATCCTGTGGGGAGAACTAAACACACCATCATACACACCAGTTTGGTCCTCATGACTTCCCAGTTGATATTTCTGGGACCCTCAATGATCTAGTCTCCATCTACTCAGTCAACAAGTCCAGTTCCAGCTTCAGAACATAGCTAACATCCATCTCCATTTTTTCTTTCCCACAGGCTTTATGTTCCTGCTACCTTCTCTGGTTAATTATGGAGAAAAGGAAGTAGTGAAGATATAGAGGAGAGACCAGAGAGTCAGAGACAGGAAAGGAAGAAGGAAAAGAAGAAAGGGGAGAAGGAGAAAGAGGGAGAGTGGAGAGGACAGAGAGAGAGAGGGGGAGAGAGGGAGAGAGAGAGAGAGAGAGAGAGAGAGAGAGAGAGAGAGAGAGAGAGAGAGAAACAGACAATGAAAGAGTATGAGAGAGATAAGACCGAAAGACTTCAAGCCACCAGGCCTGGGTAAACTTGTTCTCAGAGTACAAGGGATAGCCAAGTCACTGACACTGAGAAATCTCAGTGACATAACCTGTGGGAAAGGTTGCCCTGGGTTAGAATTCTGCACATGGCACATCTTTCTTAAAACATGGAAGACATTAGGGTCTGGACATTATAGGCCAATAAGCTTCAATTCCCCCTCTCTTTCAAGATTCTAGAACAAATTCAGTGAGTTATGGAAAGTAAAGGTACCACCAGCAGGGTCAGCTTAGTTGGTTTCCATAAGCACAATCGTGACAGAGTATGGCAGGCCTCTTTGGCTTCCTACAGGTCTCTGCTAAAATGTCACCTTCTATAGGAAGCCTTTCTTCACTGGTATCCTTCCTAAGGGTTATTATCCATTCCACTTATGAGTTTGGTGACATTCTAGGAGCTTCTTGTTGGAGGGAGAACAGAGGGAAGGAAGAGGGGGGTCAGAGAAGGGGTGGAGAGAGGAAGAGCAGGGCAGGAAGAGAGGAAAATGGAGAGAGAGAGAAAGGGTGGTAAGTAGAGTGGGGAAAAAATGGTGGTGATTAGAGGGGGAGGGAAGGAGGGAGAGAGGGGGGAGGGGTTAGAGAAGTAGAAAGGGAGAGCAAGGGGAAGAGAGAGAAAGAAGGAGTGAGAGAAAGAGGGGAAATATTGAGGGAGTTGTCAAGAGATAGGCCTGGGAGAGAGAAAACAGAAGAAGAGAGAGAGAGAGAAAGGGAGAGAAAGACATCACCTGACAGCATCTTGGGAGTCCAAGTCACCAGGCCATGGTAACCTGGGTCTCAGGGTAACTTCCGCCTCTGTGACATGGCTCCCCTCTATCTCTTTTTCTTCTCCCACAGGCTTTATGTTCCTGCCACTGATTCCTCCACTTCCTCTGCCAACAGGACTGGTTGAATAGATAGAAAACCTAGTAGTGAAAATAGGAGATAATGACAGAAAGAGAGATGTGGGGTGGAAGGTTAAGGAAAGAGACAGAGACAGAAAAGGAGAGGATCGAGTGAATTCAGGTGACTCAGTATGGGAGAACCCCCTTCTCAGATTAGTGAAAGAATAGTCTGGTGGGACAGCCAAGTCACTGCCAATGAGTCATCTCAGTGAGTTAGTGAGTGGGCAAGGTGGCCGTGGGCTAGCATACTGCAAATTGACCCATTTTCTTAAAAGGAGAAGAGGGTCGAGTCTGGCCAGCATATCCAAGTGGCTGAACTTCTCTCCCTCCCGAGTCTAGAACCCATTCAAGTATTGGTCACCAAGGGAGGGTGAGGATACTTGCCATCATTGAGAACAGTCAGGCCAGAGAATTCCTGCTCTCCGGCTTCAAGGCCCTCTTAAATCTCACCTCCTATGGGAATCTCTTAATCAGTGTTAGGATCTATGAGAGTCACTGCCTCTGTGATTTTGTGTCAGCCACTTGTGTGAGAGGGAGACAAAAAGAGAGAAGGAGACAGGGAGGGGAGAAGGAAAGGAAGAGAGGAAGGGGAAGAGATAGGAGAGGGAGAGAAAGATCTGACCACCTCAGGTGGTTGAATGAATAGGCAGAGGGGACAGCCAAGTCACTGCAAGTGAGACATCTCAGTAAAACACCCTGTTGAGTGGGAAAGGTGGTCCAGGGTTAGAATACTGCAAAATGACCCATTTTCCTAAAAGGGGATGATGGGAGATTCTGGACAATGTACAACAGAGGGCTTGACACCTCTCTCTCTCTCTCTCTCTCTCTCTCTCTCTCTCTCTCTCTCTCTCTCTCTCGTCAGTCTCTGTTTCTCTTCTCTATGAGTTTCTCTCTCCCCCCTCCTCTCCTGTCTCTTTTCTCAGTGTCTCTCCCCAGTCTATCCTGTGTCTCTCCCTTCTCTGTCCCCTCCACTGAGTCTGTTTCTTTCTTCCTTTGTCTCCTCTACCTCTCCTGTCTCTATTATCTGTTCCGTCCTTCTCTCCCCAAGCCCTCTTCCCTGCATATCTCCTCCCTCTTCCCCTTCCTCTTCTCTCTCCCTCTTGCCTTTTCTCCCTCCAGCCATCTCTCTCATGCTTTTTCCCTGCCCTCGACCCCTCCCCAACCCCACCTCTCCCTCACTTTCTCTCCCACACTGTCTTCCCCCATCTCTGTTCCTTGACCCTTCCCTCTCTCATTCCCTTTCCCCCCTTTCCCTTCCTCCTACCCTGGCTCTTCTGCTCTCTTCTACCCCTCCCTGTCTTGCCCTGTCTCTATCCCTTTCTCTTCCCAGAATATCTCTTCCTCTCTCACATTCTTTGCTCCTACTCCTATCTATCCATCTTTCTTTCCTTCTCCCCCTTCTCTTCCCCCTCTCCTTCCCTCCTAATGGCTCAAGCTCTCCTACCCTGCTCCTTGACCTCTCTCCCTGGTCTCTCTCCCCTTATTCCCCACTGCCTGTCTAACTCTACCTCTCTCTCAGGAGTTAGAGAGAGACGGGAGAGAGACAGAGGAGAGACAGACAGCCCAGGGGAGGGGCGGGGAGAGATATTGAGAGAGACAGACAGGCAGACATAAGGGAAAGAGAAAGACTGGGGTGGGGGAGAGAGGGAGATACTGAGAGGTAAGAGAGGGAGGAGAGAACCTGAAAGGCCTCAGGACTAGGTGAATTCACAGGGCCAGGACTGCACGAATGCACCTCCCAGGTTAATGACAAAATTGGCCCATGGGCCAGCCAAATCACTCCCAGTGAGGGGTGGCTCAGGGAAACACCTTGGTGAGTGGGCCCTGGGGCAGAATACACAGAATGCCCTCTGATGGCTTTTGTTCCACTAGGCAGCATTAAAAGAGGCATGGTGTCCTGAAAAGGGGAGAGCAGATGCCCACTAAGGGCAAAGACAAAATGAGGGGTGCTTCCAGGATGGTGAGAGGACAGCTGGGGGCTGGGAAAAGAACTGGAAATATTCAGTCTAAAGAGCTTCTCTGCGCCTTCAAGTATTTGAAGGCTCGGCTTCGGAAGAAGGATTAGACAGTTGTGCTCTGCCTGAGGCCAGAACTAGGAGCCCTGGGTCAGAGGGAGGGAGATAAATCTGTCACTTAATGCCAAGGGCAATTCCCTCCAGTGTGCCCAGACACAGTTTCCTGGGCTGTCTGACTTGAGAAAGACTGGCTTCCTTCTCCATGGTGGTCTTCAAGCAGAGTGTGTGCAAAATTCCTTTGAATTTCACTCAAATCTCTTAAGTGCTCATTACGGCCAGACACAGTACTAGGCACTGGAGAGATCATGGCAGGTGTTTCTGTTCAGGTAGCCATCTTAAATTCTATGAATCCAAAGCAGAATTGATTGGTCTTTTTCTCCAAACTCTCTCCTCTTCCTACCTTCCTTATATGACCCTGATCGAGTCACTTAACCTCTGTTCACCTCAGTCTCCTTAACTGTAAAATGGGGATAACACCACCTCCCTAGCAGAGTGGTTGTGAAGATCAAATGAGACAATATTTAGCAGAGTGCCTGGCACATAGTAGGTGCATATTCCCTTCCCCCTTCTGCTTTACTATGGAGGATACCACATCTTCCCAGTTACCCAGACTCCCCTGAGGGTCATCCTCTAACCCCTCCCATATCCAATCTGGTTCCATCACCTTGGCAGCATCTCACGTACATACACCCATTTCTCTGACACAACCACCAACCTGTTTCAAACCCTGGTTATGTCATGACTGACTTAGCCTTCTGGTTGAGCTCTCTGCATCAAATCTCTCCCTATTTCTTCTCACAGCTGCTAAAGCAATCTTCCTAAAGCACATGCCTGACCACGTCAGCACCTCAGCCTCTGCTGCTCAATAAACTGCCCTGCTCAATAAACTCCAGTGGCTCCCTGGTACCTCCTAGATCAAATTTCCATTCCTCTATTTGACAATTAAAGCACTTCCCAACCTGTGTCCTCCTTACCTTCTCACTCCACACCATGTGCTCTTTTATTCCAATACACTGACCACTTCAATGTTCCTCCAATGTGGTGCTTCGTCTCCTGACTCCTCGCCTCTTCGCCGGCCACTCCTTGAAATGCTTTCCTTCCTTACCGCCACCTCCTAATTCCCTTGGCCTCCTTCAGCCCTCAATTCAACTCCCTCCTTCTGCAGAAGGGTTTTCCTGGTGTCTCTCCACCCCTTACCCCCTTCCGTACATACATACACACATACATACGTATAGATACATAGCTCATATGGACCAAGTTAGTTGCATATCGCCTGCTGCATTAGAATGTGATCTTCTTGAGGGCGGGGACCATATTTTTGCCTTTTTTTGTATCCCCAGCACCCCGAGCAGTGCCTGGCACATAGTAGGCACTTAATAAAAGTTTGTTGATGCACTGAAATTAGGGTTCAACTAACTGGCCTTGGAGGTCCCTTCCAGCTCTGGATTCCTGTGATCAGTGAACAGAAAGACAGCACTGTGACAGTTAGATGCTGATTATAATGCAATTATGTATATGTTATTAATTAATAGGATACCCTTGGTACATAACTAATGAAGAGAGGTCCAGAAATTGTCCCAGCTCCAGAATCACAATGGTACTTTGCAATTTTCATTTTGTTATGTATGATATTCCTGACTTGAGTTATGAATTAATAACAAAGTAATTCTTTTTTAAATGATAAATTATGTTAATAATTGAAAAAATCCAAAACATTCACCTCTTTTTCCTGCTCACTGGGTGCTGCCTCTGCGACCTTCTCTATACTCTGCTAAGTTGTTATCTGCTCGATCTACATCGCCTCACTGGGGAAAAAGCAGCCAAAGGCCTCCCCTTCCATCTGTCTTGCCAAAGGCAAAGCCAACACCTCTTTGTGTCATCTACTTGTCTTCTGCAAATTAATAAGCATGTGATGAAGTGTCAAATGTCGTGTTAGTCTCCAGGTAGACAAAGACACAAAGTAGTCCTCTCTCTCAAGAAGCTTACGTTCGGCTGGGAGAAAACAATATGTCTGCCAGTAAGTGCGTGTGTATGTGGATATATATGTGTGAATATATGTATATATATATATATATATATATACATGCATATATGTACATAAACATTCACATATGTGTATATGCATGTTTTAATAGACATGTATATAAATACATATGTGTCTGTGTGGGGAGAAAAACAGAGAAAGAGGGAACAAATGTAAAACGTAATTAAAAAGGAGAACTTTGCAGAGTTCTACAAGGGGAGAGGAAGAGAAAGAGTATTCCCGGCATGGAGGAGAACAGAGACCTAATGCTACCCAGAGAAGCACTTATTACCTGTGGGCCGCAATCTCACATGAGGTCACGGCCACAGTTTAAGAAGTGCTGAAGGGGTCACGAGTGGAAAAAGTTTAAGAAGCCTTGGTCTAGAGGACAAGCAGGTCACTTTGGCTGTGCTCTAGACTTTGGCTTGGAAGTCATTGAGATTGGTCAAGACATACAGGCTGGAGCCAGGTGCTGAAGGGCTCTAAATTCCAAACAGGAGTTAGCCTCTCTTTCTACTTGCTGGCCTTCTTGACTTCACTTCTGGCTCTCCTCCCCCTAACCCCTGGTGTTGACTGCCTCTCCATGACCGCTGTTTTGCGAAAGGCCTAACATCATCCCCTGTTTACCCCACATCTCTTCTTCGCCAGCACCTTGCTTCCCCAGGCATATCCCTTCTTTCCTCCACTTCTCACTACTTCTGGAACCATGGTGCTCAGCATACACTAAAGCCCTTAATAAATGCTTTTCCTCTTCATCCATATTTTAGATGCAATAGAGAGCCACTGAAGTTTCTGGAATAGATGAGTAACATGACCAGACCTGTTCTCCCATTTTGTTTGTATTTCTTTTAAAAGTTTTCTTATTATGAATGCAACAAACATTTCAATATACAGAGTACAGAAACTGAGTGTTTTATATGAAATTGTGAGGGGTTTTTTAATTGCATGTTAAATTTAACAATAGTATTAGCACTTTACATTGCTGATGTCATCCTCTAAACTACTGTCTGCTCGTGTGTATATTTTCAAATATTTCACTGATACTTCTCTTTTAATGTTTTTTATTTTTAAATTTACTTTTCCCCAATTAACAAGCATTTATTTTCTCTGTCTTCTACCTCCTCTTATCCGAAGAAAAACAAAACCCCTATTTACAAAATGTGCATAGTCAAACAAAACAGATCCCCATGTTGGCCATGTCCCCAAATGTGAGTGTGATTCTGCATATTTTTTCTATCATCTCCTCTTCTTCATCGATTCTCTCAAGCCACATTGGTGTCTCGCTGAAGTTTCTCTTTCTCTAGCTCTGTCCTCAATGGAAATGATACCAGGCAGGTCAATGGTTTTCATTATAATAACCTGACCCACTGGGAAACCTCATGGTCACCCTGGCCCACACCCATGCTGGGAATGCCCTCCCTCCTCACTTCCACATTCCTTAGCTTCCTTTGATATTCAGTGCTAATCCTACCTTCTGCAAGAGGCCTTTCCTCATAGTCCGTCATCCCCATCCCCACTGCCAGGATCTTTCCTCTGCCATTATCTCCCTTTTCAAAATATATACCCTGTATATATTTTCTGTGTACATAGTTGCTTGCACGTTATCTCCCTCATTTGAACCTGAGCTCTTTGAGGGAAGGGACTGTATTTTTGCCTTTCTTTGTTATCTCCAGGGCTTAGCACAGTGCCTAGCATATAGTAGGTGCTTAATAAATGCTTGTTGACTGAGTGATTGACTGACTGAGGGTGTATACTCCACTGTGGGTGCTGGGGCCAGCCTTAAAGCCAGGAAGACCAGAATTCAAGTCTTCCAGCACTTATTAGCTGTATAGCCCTGGGCAACTCACTTGACCTCTCAGTGAATTGGACAATTTTCAGATACTGTGAGTTATGGGCAGTCAATGACCTATCTCAAGGGGGAGAGAATTTCCACACTTGGGAGTTTCTTATATCAATAAAACTGCAAGTCTAGACCAAAATCAAACCAAACCAAAACACCTTCTAGAACCCGAAGCTAGCTGTTAAACACAATGTCAGCCTTATAATCTAGGATGAGATCTCATTGTTCACAGGGTCGGGATTTTAAAAGCAGTATCAACAGAAAGATCTGAATCTTTGCAGACACTTCAGAGAGTCTATAAGGTTGTGATGAGGATACTAATGCAGCTATAGGGTTTATTTATGCCCAGCCATCAGTTCTCAGCTTAGATTGTATATTTGAGTTATTATCCCACACCCCAAAATCATGTGTCCAATTATTTCTGTGGTATGTGGATTCTTCATGGGATGCAATCATCTTTCCATATCAGAGATGCTGGGTGTTAAAAGTCTAGCCAATATCTGGTGCAAATATTTGCAATTATGCTTTCCATTGGTATATGCAGAGAGTAGTTTTCTAATATATTGTAGAATTAAATGAACAGACCCCAAGATTCAGAATGTTTAGAAGTAATGCCACATTATCTTGATAACTCATCTCTTGCTCCTAAGCAGGCCATTTGTTTTATAGAACAATAAGGTTGAACACGAAGCATACAGATCTTTGGAGGGGACAGTTTAAAATATTGATTTGATGCTAGCCTGAGTTTAATTTTACCCTGTTACCTTAGAAAATAAACCATTTTGAGCTTTGAAGAAAACATACTGTGCTTCACGAGTAGCTATGTATGAGTAGCTGTAGGTTTCATACAGAACACATTCTAATAGCTTTTGTGTTTCCTTGTCATACAGGAAACTTGAAATAATGGTGCAAAATAGGACCTGTACCCAGATCCATTTTCTTTTGGAGTCCAGGGGTTAGAACGGAGTAGTCGCAGGCCTCTAAATTAAGGACAGAGTGCTGGCCTCAAGAGTTAGGAAGACTTGGGTTCAAGTTCTGGTTCTGACATTTGACCTTTCTTGATTGTGCCACTTAATCCATCAAGCCTTCCTAAGAAGCTATGAAATCTAAGTTGCTGATTGACAGGGATTGAGAATTGAAATACTAATACAGTTATTATTTGAGAAATAGGAGAAATACCTTAGATGGTGGTAAACCCTACCTTGAATGCTCTGAGAATTAGAATGACCAAACAGAAAATGACCAGTACTAGACAATAAGTAATAGTAAAACAAAATCAAAAGATTAAGTGGAAATACCAGAAGAACATGTAAGGAATATAACATTAAAAATGCACCTGGAAAAGAAGTCATGGAGAGGTAATCTAAGAATCATTGGGTTACCTGAAAAGCATGCTAGGATTACAACCAAGAATGACCTAACCAGCAAAACTGAGTTATGTTTTCCTTCAGGGGAAAAAATGGACATTCAGTGAAATAGAGGACTTTCAAGCATTCCTGATGAAAAGACCAGAGCTGAATAGAAAATCTGACTTTCAAATGCAACACTCAATAGAAGCATAAGAGATTTAATGAGGTTAAACTGTTTACATTCCTAAATAGGAAGAACTTTATCATTATTAGGGCAGTTAGAAGGAGTATACATAGAGGGCATGGATGTGAATTGACTATGATGGAATGATTTCAAAAAAATAAAATTAAGTAGAGGATGCACTGGGAGAAGGGGAAAGGGAGAGGAAGAATGGAGAAAATTATCTCACATAAAAGAGGTGCAAAAGGAAGAGCTTTTACAGTGGAGGGGAAAATGGGGATGGGTGGTGGTGGGCAACACATGAAAATTATTCACATTGGAATTGGCTCAAAGAGGGAATAACATCCATACTCATTTGGGTATAGCAGCAATCTATCTTACCCTACAGGGAAAGGAATAAGAGAAGGGGGGGGGGGGCAAGGGTGGCATCACTGATAGAAAGGAGGGTGGATTAAGGGAGGTGGTGGTCAAAAGCAAAACACTTTTGAGGAAGGACAGGGTGAAGAGAGAGAAGGTTTTAAACAAGGAAGAATAGGATGGAGGGAAATACAAAGTAATCGTGATTATGAATGTGAATGGGATGAATTCACCCTAAAAACAGAAGTGGATAGCAAAATGGATTAAAAACCAGAATCCTACATATGTTATTTACAAGAAACACACTTGAAACAGAGAGCCACACATAGAGTAAAAATAAGGGGCTGGATGAGAATCTATAAGGCTTTAAAAAAATGTCTAAAAAAGGTGAGGGGGAGTAGCAATTATGATCTCAGACAAAGCAAAAGCAAAAATGACCTAATTAAAAGAGATAAACAGGGAAATTACATTTTGCTAAAAGGTACCATAGACAATGAAGTAATATTAATACTAAAAGTATATACACCAAATGGCATAGCACCCATATTCTTAAAGGAAAAGTTATATGAGTTATAGAAGGAAATAGACTACAAAACTGTAGTAGTCGGGGATCTCAACTTTCCACTCTCAGAACTAGATAGATCTAACCACAAAATAAACAAAAAAGAAATTAAGGAGATGAATAGAATTTTAGAAAAGTTAGATGTGATAGGCCTCTGGAGAAAATTGAATGGGAATAAAAAGCAGTATACCTTTTCTTCTCAGCTATACAAGACACCTTCACAAAAATTGATTATGTATTAAGACATAAAAACCTCACAAACAAATGCAGAAATATTAAATACATCCTTTTTAGACCAGAATGCAATAAAAATTCAATAGAGGGCTGTGGAAATAGATTAAAAATTAATTGAAAATTAAATACTCTAATCCTGAATAATGAGCGTTTCAAAGGATAAATCATAGAAACAACCAATAAGTTCACTAAAGATAATGACCACAATGAGAAAATATACCAAATTCAAATGGTATATTCATTGATTCATTGAGAGCTTGAATTGAAAGTAAGAAAACCATTGAACAAATAAATAAAACTAGAGGCTGGCATTATTTTAAAAAAAAACAATAAAACACAAACCATTGATTAATTTGATTTTAATAAAAGAAAACCAAAATATCAGAATCAAAAATGAAAATTCACTACCAATGAAGAGGAAATTAAAGCAATTACTAGGAGCAACTTTGCCCATTCATATGCTAATAAATTTAACTATCAAAATGAAATGGATGAATATTTACAAAAATACATATTGCCCAGATTGACAGAAGAGGAAATAGACTGCTTAAACAACCCTATCTCTGAAAAAGAAATAGAACAAGCCAGAAATAAACTCCCTAAGTAAAAGTCCCTAGGACAGATGGATTTGCAAGTGAATTCTTCCAAACATTTAAAGAACAATTAATTCTAATACTATATAAGCTATTTAGAAAAACAGGTGGAGTCCTACCAAATACCTTTTACAATGTAAATATGGTGCTGATACCTGAACCAGGAAGAGTGAAAACAGAAAAAGAAAACTATAGACCAATTTCCCTAATGAATATCGATGGGAAAATTTTAAATAAAAGAATAGTTAGGAGATTACGGCAATGTATCACAAAGATCACACATTATGGCCAGGTGTGATGAAGGCAGGACTGGTTCAATATGAGGGAAACTATCAAGATAATTGACTATGTCCATAACAAAACCAACAAAAAGCATATGATTATCTCAATGGATGCAAAAAAAGCTTTTGACAAAATATAACACTTATTCTTTATAAAAAAAACCTACAAAGCATAGGAATCAATGGAGCATTTTAAAATAAGTTGTATCTATCTAAAATCATCAGCAAGGACTATCTGCATTAGAGATAAGTTAAAAACCTTCTCAATAAGATTGAAGAAGTAAGGATGCCCATTATTACCACCATTATGTAATATTGCACTAGGAAAGGTAGCTATAGCAATAAGAGTAGAAAAAGATATCCAAGGAATTAGAATAAGCAACGAAGAAACAAAATTCACTCTTTGCAGACGCTATGATAGCATACTTAGAGAACCCTAGAGAATCAGCTAAAAAACTAGTTGAAATAATTAACAACTTCAGCAAATTTTCAGGATATAAAATAAACCCACATAAATCATCAGCATTTCCATATATTACCAACAAAGTCCAGCAGGAAGACGGAAATTGAAATTCCATTTAAAATAACTCCAGACAATATATAATACTTGGGAGTCTACTTGCCAAGGCAAACTCAGGAACTATAAGAACACAGTTATAAAATGTTCTTCATGCAAATAAAGTCATATCCAAACATTTGAAGAAATATTAATTGCTCATTGGTAGGCCAAGCCAATATAATAAGAATGACAATTCTACCCAAATTAATAACGTATTCAGTACCATACCAGTGAAACTTACCAGAAGTCATTTTATAGGACCATAAAAAATAACAAAATTCATCTGGAAGAACCAAAGGTCGACAATATCAAGGGAATCAATGAAAAAAAGTGAAGGAAGGTGGCCTAGCAGTACCAGAAATCCACATGTATTGCAAAGCAATAATCATTAAAAACAATCTGGTACTGGCTAAGAAATAGAGCAGTGGATCAATGGAATAAATTAGGTACACAGTACACAGAAGTAAATGACCATGGTAATCTACTGTTTAATAAACTCAAAGATCCAAGCTCTTGGGACAAGAACTCACTATTTGACAAAAATTACTGAGAAAACTGGAAAGCAGTTTGGCAGAAACTAGGTATAGACCAACATCTCATACCATATACCAAGATAAGGTGAAAATACATAGATTATTTAGCCATAAAGGGTGATATCATAGGGAAATATAGGGGAATATAGAAAATTTTACCTGTCAGATCTATGGATAAGGGAAGAATTTATGACCAAACAAGAGATAGAGTGCATTGTGGGATATAAAATGGATAATTTTGATTACATTAAATTAAAAAGGTTTTACCCAAAACCAATGCAGCCAAGATTAGAAGGAAAGCAAAGAAAAATGGGGAAAAAATTTCATAGCAAGTTTCTCTGGTAAAGGACTCATTTCTCAATTATAAACAGAACAGAGTCAAATTTATAAGAAAACAAGTCATTTCCCAATTGACAAACAGTCAAAGGATATGAACAGATAGCTTTCAGAAGAAGAAATCAAAGCTATTTATCATCATATGAAAAAATGCTCTAAATTACATTTGATTAGAGAAATGCAAATTAAAACAACTTTGAGGCACCTCTTCACACCTATCAGATTGGATAATGTGACAGAAAATGAAAACAAAAATGGCAGAAGAGATGTGGAAAAATTGGGACACTAAGATACTCTTGGTGGAATTATAAATTGAACAAACTATTTTGGAGAGCAATCTGGAACTATGCCCGAAGTCCTACAAAACTGTGCATACCCTTTGACCTAGCAATACTACTATTACAGCTGTATCCCAAAGAGATAAAAGGAAAAGATCTAGATATACAAAAATATTTATAGCAGCTCTTTTTGTCGCAGTAAAGAATTGGAAATTGAAGGGATGCACATCAACTGGAAAATGGCTGAAGAAGTTGTGATATATGATTGTGATGGAATACTATTGTGCTATAAGAAATAATGAGCAGGATGCTTTCAAAAAAATCTGGAAAGACATATATAAACTGATGCAAAGTGAATTGAGCAGAACTAGAAAAAACACTGTATACAGTAACGGTATTACCGTATGATGATCAGTTGTGAATGGCTTAGCTATCCTCAGCAATGCAATAATCCAAGACAATTCTGAAGGGCTTATGATGAAAAATTCTCTCCACCTCCAGAGAAAGAATTGATAAAGTATGAATGCAGATCAAAACATTTTTGAACCTCATTTTTCTTGTTTTTGTTTTGGGGGTTTGTTTTTTGCTCTGCGTACTCTTTTGCAGTGTGGCTAATATGGAAATTTGTTTTGCATGACTTCACATGTATAATCTATATTAATTGATTGCCTTTTCAGGAGAGGGAAGGGGAGAAAGGGAAGGAGAGAATTTGGAACTCAAACTTTAAAAAAAATATATGAATTTTTTATATTTAATTGAGAAATATTTAATGAAATAAATAAAAATATACTGGGGAAAATGCACTATCTTATCAAAAAAAGAAAAGAATCATCTGGTCCATCCCCCTAATTTCATAGATATGGAACCTGTGGTCCATAGAGGACATATGACTTGCCTAAGGTCATACTAGCTAAGTTAGTATCAGAGCTGGGCCTGAGCCCTATGAAAAAAAATGCATCGTGGCCATAAGTGCAGTCTGGGGAATCAAGTGACCATCATTCTTTGCTCCTGGTTGTGCTTTGAACTTACTGTAGGACAAGTTCTTTCCCTTCTCTGGGACTCAGTCTGCTCTTTCTATCAAAGAGCATTGTAGACTGCGTGGTCTCTCAGTCCCCTTCTGGAGCTTTATGCATCAGTGAGTAATAAGGTCAGTTGTGGTGACAGTTTAGATGACCAGATGAATCTTGTCTGAGACCAGTTTGTCAACTAAAATATAGACTTGAACTGTGCCTATATGATGTCAAAACACCCAGTCAGCATGTTCATTTCTATTAAACAATGGCAGAAGCAGGTGAATCGGTAATCCCGTGTCTTATAAACAATAAACAAAGGTTGTTTTTACTTCATTTTCACTTGGCAAATGCTTTTCTTCTCTTGCTGTCCCCAAAGCTATGTTCTGACTGGTTTGTCCAATGTGATGCACCAAGTCGGGGAGATGGAAAACCCGAGTCCCAACTGCCACTGGCCTGCTGTGTACATTTGGCCTCCTACGGCCTCAGTTTCCTCACCTGCAAAGACAGTTGGCCTAGGTGGTTGTTGAAGTCCTTTCTAGCTCTTTGATTCTATGAACCGATTTGGCAATATCTGCCCCACATTCTCTTCCATTCAGTAAATTGTCCTCAAGAGCTTATGCCATCGGGCCTGCCTCACACTGATTGGTTCTCACATTGTTTCCGTGAATATCTTGCTTTAGACTACATGGACTTTGGCCTCCCATCTGGTGTGATCTCTGGGATTTATGTCCTCCGGATTTCTATTGCTCACTGGCTTCCGACTTACTGTTGGCTCTGAGCTCTCAAGTTTTCATGTGGCCTCTGTGGTTCTTTCTTCCTGCTCTTGGTCCCAACCCAATTCAGTGCTTCTTCATTCCTTCAAAAAAGCCCTGATCCAATTGCACATGTATAAACTATATCAAATTGCTTACTGTCTTAGGGAGGGAAGGAGGGGAAGGAAAGAATTTGGAACTCTAAATTAAAAAAAATGAATGTTGCAAACTGTTTTTACATATAATCGGGGAAAATAACATATTATTCATTTGAAAAAAAAGGCCTCATCTCCTTGCTATAGGTCTAATGTTCACTCCAGCCCCTTGCCTCCTCTCTGTGGCCAGAGAAATCTCTATGAGATGAGCCTTAGCCATTTGAACTTCTAGAGAGAAGTCAGTGAGCAAGCCTTTATTAAGTACTTAGCATGTGTGAGAGCTATACATATGCAAAGAAAGGCAGAAACTGGAGCCCTGCCCACAAGGAGCTCCCAGCCTAATGGAGAAGACAACTTGACCTTCTTGGGCTCCAGAAAGTTGATGGCCGGTGATAACATGGAGGTATAGACAAACGATTCCGAGTTAAGCCTGCAGTAAACAACTAGCAGACTTCCTGTGCTTTGCCCGTGTCGTGTGTGTTGTGTATGTTCATAGGGCGTCACTTCTATTTATCTTACTAGCAAAATGAAGATGCTTTCTACATGAGCTAAGTGGTTCCATCATCCTCATTTAGTTCCTTTTACTTCGAAACCAAATTTGGAGCCTAAAAGAGTCTTCGATGGGACCATTTGTGAAATGAACAGATTTTGGGCCTTCTTGGTCTCCATTTCTCTGTGACCATGCTCCTCCATTTGTACAGGAGTTACAGGTAGAGTTGGGGATGAGGGTGGGGGGAAGGCACCACTTGTTATAGTCCATAACACCAGGTGGTAGCTCAACAAGCGTGCCAAGCCATTAGAAATCCTCTTGCCCCCTACTCTTCTCTACTCCATTACCCACCTCCACTGAAGGTTACCAGATTCTTCACGTCAAACCCTTTCTCTTCAGTTAGAGTAGCTAATGACCCAAGCAAGGTACTCTTGCGAAAAGAAGCCATCTTTCTTTCACAAAAGTCTGCTGCTAATTTTTCATTTTTATAATCATGAACAAGTCATTCTATCCTCCCCACTCCCCAGCCAAGAGGAATGTTTTTGCTGACTCACCAAGTCTTTCATCATCTTAATTGGCAACTTTTGGGGAAGATGCTATGTCATGTCTTGCAAAGTGCTAGCCTTGACTATACCCCTCACTCAAAGCGTCACATGAGATGAATTACTTCATCTCTCTAGGTCTCAGTTTACCAATTTGTAAAGTAAGTGAATTGGATTAGATAACCTCCAAGCTCCCTCTCCTAGTGTACATTCTATAGAATGGGGTGTTTTCCTATGTAATAGCATTTAAGGCAGCTGATAGAGCAGTAGAGAGAGCGCTAGACCTGGAGTCAGGAAGACCTGAGTTCAAATCCCGTCTCAGACACTTACTAGCTGTGTGACCTTGGGCAAGTCACTTAACCTCTCTTTCCCTCGGTTTCCTCAACTGTGAAATGAAGCTAATAGTAGTACCTATCTCATAGGGTTGTTATGAGGATCAAATGAGATATTATTCATAAAAAGAGCTTAGCACAGGGCCTGGCACACAGTAGGTACTAAATAACCATACTACTACCTAACGTGTAGCACTTTGTGCCAGGCGCTGTGCTAAGTACTTTATAATTGTTATCTCATTTGAGCTTTACAACAACAACATATATATATATATATATATATATATATATATATATACACACACACAGAGAGAGAGAGAGAGAGAGAGAGAGCCATATTAACAATTCCTCTTATGCTTCTCTTATGCTTCTCCCCTAATGTGCTTTTGAGGGTTTTTGGTGTGAATTGAGAGGTGGCTTTATGCTCTCCAAGGCTATGCCAGTGGAAATAAGCTATAGAAGGTCCTCCCAACATACAAAAAGCTTTAGGTACAAGTTGTGGTGACAGAGCATGTGTATCACCAAACTAATTGTCTAAAAAGCTGTAGAGGGGATGCAATCTGCATCAGTGGAGGGACTACACACTCTGACAAAATCATAAAACTTGAAAATAATGAAACTACCAATTTTTACCTGAGCCTTGAACTGTATTAACTATTAATGCTTAAAGCTCTGTCTCCACCTTGCCTGTCCCTTGCTTTAGTTCTCATTAGACTATGGGCAGGAAAAATTCCAAGGTATGGGAATTCTATAGACTTCCCATTCACTCTGAAAAACAGAACTCTTGACTTCTTTTAAGAGTAGTGTTCTACCCTCAGGTTATTTACTGATGCGAAGAAAGTGTGATTAGTTTTCAGGACACACATGTCGCCATCCAAGGGCAGCTCCTTGCTAGGATTTTTTTAAGGACTCATCCTGGCTCCTCTCCAGTAAAGCTGAGCTGCCCTCAATTGCTTCCCTACAATCCTTTGCATCACCCCCAAAAAGTAAGAAATCATCCTGGTAGGGAGCTGTGTGAAAGAAGAGACACTATAAATTGCTTCTAATGTGGAGGAAAATCCAGAGGCCCAATGTATTAGAGCAGGAGCCCAAGAAGACAATGGCCCTGTTACCAAGCCTGCTACAGTTTATGACTGAATCCTAGAATCAGCAAATGGACCAACGGCACCATCCATCCTAGGGGTTCTTAACCTGTTTGGTGTCCCAGAGCCCTCTGGCAAGCAGTTGAAGTCTATAGATCACTTCTTGGAATAATGGCTTTAAATATATAAAATAAAATACATGGGGTTGCAAAGGAAGCCAATTATATGGAAGTGCCATCATCAAAATATTTGTTTAAAAAATCCCTGACCTAGTCTTTTTAATAGAGGAAGAAACTAAGGGTCAGAGTGATACCATTGAGCAAATGGCTGAACCAATAAAACTTTGTCCTGGTCCCTAATCTGACTTTTTGGTGCTCCTAGACTGTGTTTTTAATTATCCATGTAAACTGGCAAGTTGGATGCAGTAACTCATAGGATCATAAGGTTAGAGATTGGTCATATCTTTTTTTTTAATATGTTTAGTTTTCAGCATTGATTTTCACAGGAGTTTGAATTACAAATTTTCTCCCCATTTCCACCCCCCCCCACTCCAAGATGGCTTACACTCTGGTTGCCCTGTTCCCCAGTCAGCCTTCCTCTCCGTTACCCCATTCCCCTCCCATCCCTCTTTCCCTTCCTTTCTTGTAGGGCAAAATAAATCTCTACGCCCCATTGCCTGTGTATCTTATTTTCTAGTTGCATGAAAAAACCCTTTT
>CM053628.1:24481097-24512962 GCA_028646595.1 Phalanger gymnotis | reverse complement strand
GAGCCTGCGGCTGTCGCCCTGGGATTTGAACCTAGCTCCACGATGAGTCGGGCTTTCGGGCTTTGGCCAGTCACTGTCACGCCCGGCCGTCTCCATCTCCTTCCCTAGTCCAGGCTCTCATCCATCACACCTGCCTCCAGGCCCTGGCCCTGCTCCCCACGGCTGCCACGACGATCCTCCTAAGGCCTGCCCGTGGCACTCCTGGGCTCAACGACTTTCTGGGATTCTCCCATTGCTTCCACAGTAACGCATAAGCATCTTTGCCCATAATGGGCTCCCCCTCCCCTCTCCAGCCTTATGTCATAGCAAACCCCCTTCAAGCCCTCTGCAGTCCCCACTGATCTCCGAGCTGTCACCCCACGGCCTTCCTGCCCACTCCTGCCATCGTGTAGTTCCCTCCCGGAACCCTTCGTGCCAGGCCTGGCTCAGGTGCCACCTCCTCCCTTAAGCCTTCCTTGATTGCCTTCAGAACCAATCCCGTTAACACAAGCAAGATTTAGAGAGGCAGGAGACAAGCGCTGACTAGCCACTCACTCCCTCTGTGACCTTGGGCACATCTTCCCCGGGGCCTTTGTAAAAGGGGGCGGGGTGGGCTGGATGGCTCGGAAGTCCCCATCCACTTTGCACATTCTACCCAGTCCTGTACTCTCAATGAGATCTTGAAGGGAAGCAAGCTGCCTTCTTAATGCTGCCACTATTATATAAAGGTATCACGGCTCCCTGCCCCCAGTCTTAGCACTGTGCGCTGGAAGGAAGCTTGAACTTGGAGTCCAAGGACCTGGGTTCGAATCTCAACTCTGCCATTTCCTAGCTGGATGACCTTGAGCAAAGTCACTTAAGGGAGTAGAGCTAGGTGATCCCTGAGGGGCCGAGGCCATAGATGGATGTACGTGGAGATGCCACCATTCTGCAGGCCATGTTTACAAGTCAGATATATTGATGATTACCCCGCAAGCTCCTTTGTGGCCAAGGACTAGGTTGTTTTCCACATGGGGTTTTGCCATAGCCAAGCACTGAGCTCTGCACCTAGTGGGAGCTTCCTAAAGTCTTATCGGCTTGAATGGAAACCAGAGACCTAGGTAAAGCCAAACCTGTACCAAGTGGCACTGAACAGAACACTGAGTCCGGAAGGAAGCCCCCACCCCTATATGTCTGCTGATTTGTTTGTACATTTGGGGCCAAATGAATAAAATAAAAATCTAGATGAAAGTACATCTTTCAGGAAATTGGTGTGACCAAAGACAGTTTACCTAACAAAAGGAAAGTATTTAAACTCGCTCCCCCCCCCCATGTTCTGTGATTAAAAGGGCTGGTGATAAGGACCAGAGCTGTGATTTCATGACCATAGGGAACACTTAGCTGAGGTCTCTAAAACTGAGTCTTAGTTGCAGAAAGTAGAGGTAGCAAACTCCAGGCATGCCTGCAGGATGCTGCAAGTCCACAACTCTCCAGTATGCAGAAATCCAATTAAACTATCATTGGGAGATATTTAACACAACAAATAAAATAAAACATAGGCAATATTGCAGATTCAAAACTAAGTCCATCTGCGGCCAGCAGGGATCCTGGTGTAGGAATTATCAGCATTTGTGTTTGATACCACTGCTTTAAAACGCTGAGACGTTGACTGACTTGCCCAGGGTCACACAGCTAGTATACATCAAAGGTGGGATTTGAACCCAGGTTTTCCTGGCCTTGAAGTGGGCTCTCCATGCACTGTGCTGTGTGTCTACTAGGATTAAAAAGTGATTAAAATGCTGCCAATACTTTTTGTGTGCCACAGACAGATGGCATACTGCCCATTGTCCCTCATCCAGTGTAAAAAGTCAAGTGTTTTTTTTTTTCTGGGAACCTTAGGGTAGTACCACTTAAGAGACTGGAGGGACCTTGGGATTTCCTAGTTAAACCCACTTATTTTAAAGAAGAGAAAATGAAAGGTCTGAGAAGTTAAGTGATTTTCCCAAGATCACAAAGCAATCAGAACCAGAATTCCAATTCAGGTCTTCTGAATACAGATGCCATGTTCTTTTTACTAAATCTGCTTGTCTTCGTGATCTACAAGGAAGGAAGCATGTGACCACACTGGAAGTGGAGGAGAGAACAGGTTTCCCTGCCCCTCCCCCACTTAGCCACCACCATCCGCTATACATGGAGGTTGGCATCTTTGATTCTGAGAGCAGAAGGGGAGGGATCAAAGGTAATATGAGAAGGGCTTAGAGAGGCACATAAAAGAGGCTCTGGATTTTCCAAATTGTTATTTTAGAGCTTAACGCTGCTCTGAGACTTGGGGCTGTAGGAGAACACTTCACTTCTGTATTGAAAGTTTGCCCCATACAATCCAACAAGACGAGCTTTTTGAGGCAGCACCTAAGATATGTAAGGCATTAGGTCGGGTGCCAGGGACCCACGGACAAAATGAAAAATGGTCCCTGCCCTAAAAGGACTCATAGGCTACAAGAGGAAACAACAGAGAAACAGCTAACTAAGGGAATTTGGAAAGCCACTCTGGAGAGGATGAACTGAGCTTTGAGGGAAACCAGGGGATGGTGAACATTGGAGTAAAGAGGGAGAGCATTCCAGGCATAAGAGCGAACCTGCACAAATACACAAAGGCCTTCTGAGTTTGAAGATTGAGAGAGCCATGGCTCCATGGAAAGCAGTAATGTTTAATGAGCCTGGAAATAGGTACAGGCTGGAGGGTGAAGAGCTTCAAACACTAACTCGAGGAATGTATCTTTTATCCTAAAGGCAATAAAAGAGGCAGCAAAGACAGCAGAAGGAGAGGTGACCTTAGAGCCAGGAAGACCTAGGTTCACATCCCATCTGGAACGTGTACTGGCTGTGTGTCTGATGGGTGAGTCACTCAACCAACCTGTCAGTGCTCTGCACCACAACGCTCCGAAGTGGAGCCTGAACCAGCTCAAAATGTAATTGGGAAATAATCAGTGAAATAAATACAAATACAATAACATATAGATAATGGTAAGATGTGGTTTTCTAAGTCAATATGCTGCTCTCAGGGATCCTTATCTGTGGTTTAGTGGCTCCCCCATTTCTATCTGAGTTTGACATCACTGCTCTAGACAATTCTCTAAGACCAAGACCAAGTTGAAGAGGCATTGGTAGAGAGAGGTTCCTCGCTGGGATTTTTCTATGCTAAAGAAATCATTGGTCCAGTCTCTATTCCTGGAGGAAAAAAGCAGCCAGTGAAGATGATTGTGGCAGCTCTCTGAGGGTGTACAGGCGGGGTGAATGGGCAGGGAAGAAGAGCCTTTAGGAACTGTCACAGAAGTTCTTTCTAAGAGGACCAATGACATCATGGGTGATATCTTGATTCATTCCTGAATTGGATTCGAGTGGGGCAGAGTTGCACAAAGTCATCTGCCTCTCTTCCACAGACATCCAAGTCCAGTGGCAAGAGAACAGTCAGGAGACTGGTGGTGACCCAGGATGCAGTGGATGACCTTGGCTTCTTTGATGTCTGATCAAGCCATGAGGCTCCATGGAGCCTGCTTCAGCCGCCTTCACAGCCAATGGGACAAATTGTTCTCACCCGCCCATTCTGCTGGGTATGCATAGATACCCATGCATAGATAAGAAGGAGAGAAAGGACAAGAGTGTGGTATCGCTAGGATGAACAGAGGGCTGGGAAAAACATGTCAATATTTCCTTGTAAACTAGGTTAGATTTAGATGGTCCCATACCCTGAGTGGGCCCTTGTGGGAAGGAAATTGAAAGACCCTTGTTTGAAAGCTCCTTCAAGAATCATAGCTTCAGAACCATGAGCAACCTTAAGAGTCTAACTCACCTGCCCCCAACTCACTGATGAGAAAACCAAGAACCAGAGAGGTTGAGGAGTGACTTGTCCAAGGTTACACAGCTAGTAGGTACATGAAATAGGATTTGATCCCAGGTCTTCTGACTCCACATATAGCATCCTTTCCATTGTGCTGTGCTCCTTTTGGTGGGGGAAAACAATTGAAAACAAAGAGGTATGATAAAAAAAATATTTTAGTTCCTGGAACCCTCTTAGAATGCTCAACACCCTTGATTCCCCATAGATCAAGCCAAGTCATGCTGGCCCAGGCGAGTAGCCAGAATTCCTTAAGGCCCTCGAGAGTGCCCAGAGCTTGCCTTGGAAGGAGCAATGTGGTACTGTGGGTTCGAAAGTTCTGAGGTCTCCTCTAGCTTGACAGCCTCAGAAGCCAGGAGTACAAGGATGGGGATATAGTGTCTATCTGTGAATGAGGACAGACCTAGCCCAAGACAGGGTTGTTTATAAGGGGAGACTACACTGCCCTCTCCAGTGTACCTCTTCTGAGAATCCCTTATAAAATTGAGAATGATAATCATTCGCCTACAAATAATACTTTTTACTTACATACATAATCTTATTTGATCCTCAAAACACCCTGAAAAGTCAGTATGATGAATATTATAATGCCCATTTTATAGATGAGCAAATGGAGTCTCCAAGATATCCAGTGACCTGCTCAAAGTCCCATAGCTAGTGTATTCACTCAATGATTAACTTGGAAACAAAGGCCCTGGCTCAAGAACAACAAACTCCCAGGTCCAATACAACCAAAGCATTTTTCTGTTGTCTAAAAGCCATGTTGCCTTTGTCCTTGCTTACACTTTGGCCAGCGAGGTGGGTAACATTCCTTTGGCTCCCAGGATTATCTAACTTTCGTCATCTCTTCTGGGGGTTTCAGTCCTAATTTATCCAGTCACTTATCTTGGTCACAGCATGAGGTCTCACAGCTGATCAAGCCTCCTTGGCACAGAGTCCAATACGCTGAGACCCTGGGCGGCCAATGGGGAACTGTTTGGCAGGAGGCCCAACTACCTCCAAGGCCGACCGTGAGAAGCTGGTTAATCCTGGTCACTTAGATAGATGTTAGCTACTTCTGGCCTTGATTGCCAAATGGACTAAAGACATTTTGGTCACTCCTGAACTCGTCATAGCAGGGAATGGTCATTTCATTCATCTCACAAGAGAAGAGAAAGTTTGGGGGGGATATTGGTGGTTTCTGTAGGATATTGGTTTTGTGGCCTTGGGGATCATGAGGCAGGAGGGAGCGAGCTGTGTTCCTTCAGTGGCTAGGTGCATTAAATTAGCAGTTTAGCAGGATGTGAAGAGCTAGCTGGAATGGAAACATCCGGAGGAATGTGATCAGGAGATGAAGAGAGAGGAGCTGGGCCCTCAAAGTCTTCCTCACTAATTCAATGATTCAATATTTCAAATATGAACAGAATGGTATTTCCAAAATCAAGTCATTTCTGATGGATGGTAAGCTTCTCAAAGGCAGGGATGACTTTATTTTATGCCTTTGTTTCGCCAGCACCTCCTATAGGGGCGAGCACATTTGTTGGTGTGGGCACCCCCTCCACTCATGCTGATACCAGGCCTGCAATTGCTTAATAGTCTTTGAGAACTGCTGTGGCTGAAATATTTCTCCCCCGAGACCAACCTGGTGATAAGATCCCCTGGATTCAGACAAAAGATTGTCATTGGGCCCATCCTCAAAAGCTCTCTAGCTTGGTAGAGCATAGGATTGTAGAACCAGACTCAGAGGTCATTTATTCCAACCCCCTCATTTTACAGATGAAAAATTTGAGGCCCAGAAGGGGGAAAAGACTTGTATTTTGATACCTTGTAAATATAGTGTCTCTAAAGTCTTTGTGCAGTTATAAACTCTACTAGCTTCGGGGGACCCACACTCGTGTGTGTGTGTGTGTGTGCGTGCATATGTGTGTACATATATGTGTATATATGTATATTGTTTTCTTCCTTTGTTTTTAAAGGACCAATGGCATCATGGGTAACATCTTGACTTTTGAATAAACTGGATTTAAGTGAGGCAGAGTTGCCCAAAGTTGTCAGCCTCATTCTGTCTTCCTGAATCTGGAAGTCCAGTGGCAAGACAGAAGTCAGGACAACTGCTGATAGCCAAGGATGCAGTGGATGACCTTGGCGTCTTTGATGTCTGACCAAGCTCTAAGCATTCCACAGCGTCTGCTTCAGGTGTGTGGCCCATGAACGTGCTCCAGCTTCTATGAACCACAGGGGAGAGTTATGTGAAAGATGGACACCAAACATGGATGAGCAGCCCTCATACCAGAGGGTCTAATCCCCTCCACCCCGAATACTGTCTATTCACACACACACACACACACACACACACACACACACACATGGTACATCGTAAGTGCTTAAGACTTGTTTATTTATTAATAGACTTTCCCAAGTCCACCAAGGCATTAAGTAGAAGGCTTTAATTCCATTGATAACAACCTACCCATGGGAATCAAGAGTCTTTTTGTATCTTTTCTTATGTGCACCTCAGTCAATCAATAAAGATATTTTTAAAGCACCTGCTATATGTCCAGCACAGTTCTAGGCACTGGGAATACAAATACAAAGAATGAAACAATCTCTGTTCACAAGGAGCTGGCATTCTAATGCAGGAGACAACATGTACCTAAGTAAATATATACAACGTAACTATAAAGTGAATAAATACAAATATGTCCAAAGTATCTAATGAATACAAAGTAGTTTAAACGGCAAGGCTCTAGCAGCTGAGGCGGAGCAGCTACATGCCAGAGATAGTGCCTTAGATGTGTCTAAAGAAAGAGATGAATTCTGGGGCAGTGCTAAGAAGGGGGCGCATTCTAGGCATGGGAAACAGCCACTGGCAAAGACGTGAAGATGGGAAATGGGAATTCAGCGTGAGTAACGCAGAGAAGGTCAGTTTGGTTGGACCGCAGAATTAAGGATGGGGAGTAATATCCAATGAGACTACAAGGATAGGCTGGGGGCCCAAACCTGAAAGGTTTTTAAGACTAATGTCTTATTTAATGTCATATTTAATAATGGAGGCAATAGGAAGCCAATGGAGTTGGTTAAGTAGGAGAGTCAGATGGTCAGATCTGCATTTAGGGAAATTCAATTTTGTAGATGCAGATAGGATGAACTGGAGTGGGAAGATCTATTTGAGGCAGGGAGGCCACTTAGGAGGCTGGTGCAAGAATCTAAAGGAGAGGTGATAAAGGCCTGAATCAAGGTGGTAACTGTATGAATAAAGAAAAAGGACAGAATGGGAGAGGTGTAGGTGTAGAGGTAGCCATGGCAAGAATAGATATCTGATGTGAGAGAAAGTGAGGAGTTGAGGATAATGCCAAAGTTAAATCTGGGAGACCGGAAGGATGCCTGGGAAAGGAGTCCGTATATCTGATCTGGTTATCTGTTATATATGGTCTACTTGCCTCTTCTACATGATCGAGCTGTTTTTAATGAAGCAGATTGCTGAAAATTTCATATTAAACATCACTACTTTTGTAATGGCATACGGCCTTGGAGAGAAAGACAAGTTAAAATTAAAGAGGTCAATTTCTAGAAATCATCTCTCTAGTTCTGCTACCAAGTCATCTGTATGGTTGTAATTCATTTGATCTCTGTAGACATCACATCTGTGACTAGATTTGTTTGCAAAGGCCCTGAAAGGCGGTAGGCCATAGTGCCTACCATCTTGCCTTGACGGCAAGAAGATTTGGGTTCAAACTCCTGCCTCTGTTTACGGGAAAAGATGAGTTTTGTATATGTTGAGTTTGAGATCTGGGACATCCGGTTTGAAATGTCCGATGGGCCATTGGTGATGTGAGAATTTCCTACTACCTTCTCTGCGTTCTGCATCTTCAGTGTCTTCTGTTCTTTTGATCCTTTCCTCTGCTTATAAACGTGAATGGAACATTATTATCTTTTGAAAATAAGTTTTTTTTATTTAACCTTTTTGTTTCTAAATCACGGTTATTTCTGGATGTTACCCTCCCCCCCTCAACAAACAAGCAAACACAAAATGAGGGCTTTCTTGCATCAAAGAAAACCAGTTAGGCAAAATCACTTGACCCAGTGACTGCTACTGACGTTGTATACACCATTCTGTACTCATAGCATACTTCATCTTTACCAACCAGAAGGAGGTGCTTCCTCTTCTGGGGGCCAAGATATGTCATTATAATTAGTCAACATGCAGCTTATACCTACTGCACCCAGTTCCAATCTTTAGTATTCTCAATCCCCTTCAATTTTGTTTCTGACCTAAAAGTCTACTGAAATGTCTCATGCTGATTTCTGTTTTGCTATGATTTGGATAAATGTGTTTCTTTGCTTAAAAAAAGTCACCAGGTACCTGTAGTATAATGGAAAGGTATGAATTTGGAGTTTGGAGACCTAGGCTCCAATTCCATTTCTTTTGAAAATGAGCTTGGCTAAGTCACCTAACCTCTCGAGGCCTCAGTTTCCTTCTCCCAAAAATGGGTATAAATTCTCCTTCTGGCTTCTGTGGGAGAAGGAACAGGAGAAGAAAGAGAAACTTGCGCTGAATAAAGAGAAGGAACTCATATAGATGAATGGGAAGGGTTTAGACTAGTGAGAAAGGTTGGAGGTGAAATTGGGGAAAAGAAACAGTGCAGAAGTTTGATAGAAATTAAATAAAATCTGGAGGAGAATAAACTCTAGGCCCAAAGACAAATAAGGAGGATATCCAAAGGACCAAGATGGGTTCTATAACTCAACTAGAACCAAGATTTGAGAAAGAAAAGGAAAAGGCATTGGGCAAGTCAAGGCAAGATAAGGAAGAAAAGGTAAGTAGAACAATTGATCAAGGAGACTGATGGGCAGGGCAAAGTGGTGAAGCAGATGGAAGGGGGTGACGGCTCAAGGGGAGATGGGTGTGGGAGTGAAGTTGTCAAGATCAGGAAAGTTCTCAAGTAATTAAGAGGTGATAATTGGCTGTAAAAGTTTTAACCAGGTGCTTAGGTTTGAGGTGTAAAAACACACAAGTCTGCAAAAAAGAAGGATGAAAATAGGGAGTAGGGAAGCTGTACAGTGCCGTACAGTGAGTGGGGGGGACTGTTGTCAGTGTCCCAGTGAAGGCCGATCCCCTGCCTGAAGGAGAAGATAAGGGTAAAGGTATAGACACCTGCCCATACTCTCTGTTTGCAGGGAGAATGAAGCATCCCAAAGGGATACAGAAGTGGTGCTTCAAAGGGACAAAAAGGGATTTGTGGCAGAGGACAGGAAGCCTGTTCCTTGTTAGGATATTGGAGAGAAAAGTGGTAGTCAGAGGAGAAAAGGGGGCTTTTCATCGAAGCTCCAAACCTGGTCTGAGGCCCTTCCTGAAGAGGAGGGAGCTAGGAGCCAAATATAGTAGGACCAGAGATGCCAACCGGCAAGAGAAGAGAACATGGGCCAGTAAAGGACAGAGTTAAAAGGGGAAAAACAGAAGGGGGTTCTGGGGCTGCTTTTTAAGTGAGGTTTTTATGTTTTTTTTTAATTAATCTTTATTTTTATAATTAGGTATTGATTTTCCCTCCCACTTTTCTCGCCCCTCCTCCACTCAATTGAACACCAATGACAATAACAGAAAACAAATATGCATAGCCAAGCAATACAAATTCCACCATTGGCCATGTCCAAGCCTGTCCAGCTTGCTCCTCAATGAGTCCTTCATCTCTCTTTCTAGAGACTCATAGCCTGCTTCATTTTGAGCCCCCTGGAATTGTGGTCGGCCATTGCATTGATCAGAGTTCTTGAGTTTTTCAGTTATTTTTTCTTTATAATGTTAGCACTATTGTATAAATTGTTCTCCTATTTCTGCTTACTGTATATCAGTTTGGTGTTTGTTTTTCTTTTTAAAACAACAATGATGTGGTATCAACAATGCCCGTTATACGTGATCTTTTGTTGCCTCTTACGTGGGTCTCTATTTGGGGCAGTTAGGTGGTTCAGTGGATAAGTCAGGCCTGGATTTAGGAAGACCTGAGTTCAAATCTAGCCTTCATATGCTTCTGAGCTGTGTGATTCTGAGCAAGTCATTTAACCTCAGTTTCGTCCTTTGTAAAATAGACATAATAACCGCATCTGCCTTCTAGGGTAATTGTGAGGATCAGGTGTAAGGATGATAACTGTAAAGTGCTTACATAATACCTGACCCATAGTAAGCATTATATAAATACTAGCTATTATCATTCATCATTTACATTATTGTACTAATCGCATGTGCAGTTTTTTAAAAAAATATTTTTCAGGTAACAAGTTTTTTTAGTTAATTTGCCACTCTAACTGCTCCCCTCCCCATTGAGCAAATTAAAATAAAAATTCCTCAGTACATATCTGCATAGTCTAGCAAAAAAATCCACATTTTAACGAGGTCCAAAAATAAATATCTCTTCTTGAATTTTGAGCCCACTAGCTCTATGTCAGGAAATGAGTGGCATGTTTTGTCTTCATTCTTTTGGATTGGTTTATCATTGCACTGATCAGAGTTCTAAAGTTTTCCAAAGTTGTTTTTCTCTATAATAACATCATTGTTTAGATTATCTTCATTCTACTCACTTTGTTCTGCAACAGTTCATAGAGGCCTTCTTGGTTTTCTCTGAAACTGTCCATTTCATCATTTTCTACGGCATAGTAATATTCTGCTATATTCATACACCACAATTTGTTCAGCTATTCACCAAGTGGAAGATGCCCCCTTAGTTTCTGATTTTTTGTTACCATGAAAAGAGCTGCTGCATAGCTAGGGCTAGTGATGGTATAGCTGGGTCAAAGGGCATGCACAGTTTGGTTACCTTCTGATCAGACTTTCAAAAGTGCTCTCCAGAACAGTGTAAGCAATGCTGGATCATTTCACTTCTCCAACAGCAGTTCGCTAGTGTACCTGATTGCCACAGTCCCGCCAACATTTGTCATTTTCCTCTTTTGTCGTCCTTCCAAGTCTGAAAGGTATGAAGTGGGATCCAGAAGCTGCTTTAACTTGCATTTCTCTAATTCTAAGAATTTAGAGCTTCTTTTCATATGATTGTTGATAGCATGGATTTCTTCTTTGGAAAACTGTCTCATTGTGTCCTTTGACCATCTATCTCCTGCTTGGCCTTACAAATTCAAATTAGTTTTTATATATCTTAGAAATGCAACCTTTAAGAAAAGACACTTGTAAAGAATTTTTCTCAGTTACCCGTTTACTTTCTGTTTTCTACTACATTAGTAGAAAACTGCGCAAAATCTTTTAAATTTTATGTAATCCAAATTATCCATTTTATCTTGTGTCATTCATATAGATCTTCCCAGTTTTCTTGGAAATTGTCCACTTGATCATTTCTTATCTTGCAATAATATTCCATTACATTCATATATCATAATTAATTTGTTTAGTCATTTTTCAGTTGACGGGCATCGCCTTAGTTTCTAGTTCTTTTCTATAACCAAAGGAGTTGCTATAAATTTTTTTGCTCATATGGCCCTTTTCTTTCTTTCTTTGATCTTTTTAGGGTATAGGCCTTGCAGCGATATTGCTAGGCCAAAGTTTAAAAACTTGGTAGATATAGTTCCTTACTGTTTTCCAGAATGGCTGGACCAATTCACAGCTCTGCCAACAGTGCCTCAATCTACTTGTTATCCCTAATCATCTCCAACATTTGCCAGTTTTCTTTTGGTCATTTTTGCCAGTCTTATGGGTATGAGGCAGAACTTCAGAGTTGCTTTAGTTTTCATTTCTCTGTTAGTGACTTAGACCTTTTTTTTTCAATCTGGTTGTTCATAGCTTATATTTACTTCTTCCCTTGAAGTAAATATATATTTACTTCTCTTGAAGACTGCCTTTTCATCTGCTTTCACTATTTATCTATTGGGAAATGGCTCTTTTTCAAAAATTTTGTATCAGTTTCTTATGTACCTTAAAAATGATACCTTTATCAGAAAAAACTTAATACAAAGATTTTCCCTCCAGGTAACTGTTTCCCTTCGGATTTTAACTGCATTTGGTTTTGTGTATGAAAAATCTTAAATTTTATGTAGTTACCCACTTTATCGTCAGAGATCCTCTATAGCCCTTGCTTGATTCGTGAACTCTGTCCCTGTCCGTAGATGCAAAAGTTCATTTTTATCCTGCTCCTCTCTCTAATTCACCAATGGTGTCATTCACCCCTTTGCCTATGTTGTGTGTCCATTTGCAGCTTATCTCAGAATACGCTACGAAATGTTGTTCTATACCTAGTTTCTGTAAGGCAGCTATTTGTCAGCCAGATGACAACAGAGAGGCTTGCTGTCTTCCTAGGGCATAGAGCCAAGATGTAAAAGAGAAGCTCCCCAGAAATTAGGAAAATGGATGACAACTACCTACTTCTGGTAATTCACACAGACCCAAATGATATTGCCAGAAGGAACCTAAAAACTCTCATCAATGATTCTCAAGTCTTAGGGAAATAACTAAGGACCGCAGAGCATTGGTTGTTTGCCTCCCAGTTACTAGTTGAAGACAAAAGATTCGGAAGAAAACAACTAATTTGGAAAGTGAACAGCTGGCTTAGGAAGTAGTGTCTGAGAATGGGATTTGGACTTCTGGTTCATGGCTTCAAATATAGAAATGACAGATTCCTAGCCAGAGATGGAATACACCTAATAAAAATTGGTAAATACTTGTTGGGTTTCTTGCAAATCTAATAAAAAGGGCCTTAAACTAAAAAAGTATGGGAGAGGGAGAAGGCATCGCCTATGTCAATTTCCCAAATTAGATCCTATAGAGAATATGTACAATGAAAGAAGAGCCACAGAAGATTACAGGAGAACAAATTCAAGAAACAAACCAGCAGCAAAATCTAAGGCCTCCAGTGTCTATACACAACCGTCCAGAGGTTAGGCAGCAAATGGTCTTAACACAAGCAGACAAATTTTGAAGGAGAGGAAATCTAGGCATGGTCTGATACATCCCCTTGATCTGGAGAAAGTAGGTATCAAAGAGCTTAGAGAAAAGATAAGTATGTTTCTGTGGATTAGATTTTTATGAGGGAGGTCAGCCCAGGAGGGATGGGAGACGCTGAAGAAAGAAATTCTGTAGACATAGAGGCTACCTATACAATAGACACAAATAGCGTTATTGAGAACTGAAAATAATGAAATTTGTTTAAAGAGCCAGGTATGGATGAACAGAGAGTTTACTGGTTTGCTTAGACTTTTCAAACAAGTGTACAGAAAATGGAAGTAAGGCCACTTAATGGAAAATGAATAGAAGACTGTGGTATGCTTTTATAAAAAATATCGGGAATGCTAAAGCTCAAAGTGACCTGAGGCTGGGAGGTCGATGACACCAACTAAAAGGACTTTGAAAGTTACATTAGGAGGAAAAGGAGGATCTAAGAAGCTGGAAGACTTTTGCTTTTGGTGGAGGGGAAAATGATAACTGACAATAGAGAGAAAATCCAGCTGCTCCATTTGGATTTTGCTTCTGTTTTCTCTCTCAAGGAGAATGACTTCACTGGAGGAGCAAACTTGATTTAGAGGGTATTGCTACCTAAAAAAGTAAAGAGATCGCAAGACACCACCTAGATACCCTTGGTGAAAGGCCATCATGTGGCCCAGCTATAACCCACCTGATTATATAGAACTATGTCTTAGCACTTGATATGATTGGATTTTAATACTGAAAAATATTTTGGTGTGGAAGCTTATGGTGAATTTTCCCTGTAGCAGAGCTTCACATGTCCAAAGGGTTGCCATGAGTTAGAAGGATTTGACGTTTTTGGTTTGGAACAGGACAGCAGGAACAGGGACAATGGGTGGAAGCAGCAAAGAGGAGAGTTCTATGCTGGATGTCAGAAAAAAAAACAGTTCCGGACATTGAGATTGGTCCTCGAGTACAGTGGATTGCTTGGTGGTAGTAGGGGGAGAGGCTCAGTGACCACTTGTCAGAGTGTCAACAACAACCAACATTTATTAAGCACTTAGGGCAGCTAGGTGGTACAGTGGATAAAGTGCTGGGCCTGGAGTTAGGAAGAACAGAGTTCAAATCCAGCCTGAGAAACTTATTAGCTGTGCGACCCTGGGCAAGTCACTTAACCCTATTTGCTTCAGTTCTGCATCTTCAAAAAGAGCTGGAGAAGGAAATGGCAAACCACTCCAGGATCATTGCCAAGAAAACCCCAAAGGGGGTCACAGGACATAGCTAATGGACAAAAAGGGGTGGGGCCAGCCCCTGTGCTAAGTACTGGGGATACAAAGAAAGGCAAAAATAAGTCCTGCCCTCAAAGAGTTTACAATCTAATGGGACAGAGAAGAAAAAGAAGGCTAAAAAGTAGGGGGGGGGAGGTTGGGTTTGGGCAGAGAACATGGGGGGGGATAGGAAATGTTGTTCCTTAGAGTGGAAGGTAATCAGAGAAGCTGATGCATAATAGAATTACCAGAGTCCTGTGAGCCCTTTGTAAAGGACGGCTTTAGGAGGACCTCCATTCTCAGCCCTCCAATCCTTTAATCAGAGTGAAGAGGAGGCTGAGGGGGAATTGAGAAGATTTATCCAAACCTGAGTCATTCTTAATGGTGATCAGATTTCAGGTGATCTGCTTAATCAGGGTGGGAGGGGTTGGGGCGGGGCCAAGGGCAAAGACTAATGGATAGCAGCAATAGAAAATGAGAAATGCTCCGCCAAATTTGGACATGGGGCAAAGTTTGCTTCCTCTCTGTCCTCTTATAGCCACTGCCAGGCTTGGCTTCTTGCAGCCCAGCCAGGTGTGGCTGGTGTCAGCAGCAGGCCAGGGCAGAAGTGCTATGATTCCTAGAAGGTTTTGATACTTCCTCCTTCTCCCAAATCACTGCCAAAAAAAAAACAGACTGAAAGTAGATGGTGATGGCCCTTGAAGTGTACATAGGAATGGTACAGTCTCTTAGGCCTTCAGTACCAAGGAACTGAAAGTGGGACTAACTCCATAGACAAGATGTTGAAACTTTCTAATCCTGTTTAAAAAAAAAGTGAGTGCATAGCTTCAATATTATGTAATCATTATTGCTAAACCAATCTGCTAATGTCGAAAGGAGAGATTTGGAGGGAGAGGGCGTGTGGTTTCCTGGAAGTAGCATTGAGCCCCTTCTAGAAGCCTGGGTCCTCCACTTGGCTCTGTCAATATCTTGCTGCTTAACTTGGGGCAAACCTTTGCCTTTCTCTGGCCTCAGTTTCCCCTTCTGTCAAGTGAGGGTTTTTACCTAGATCATCTCATCAAAGCCAGGTGCATTTGACTTTCAGATGCATCTGATTCTAATTAGGAGTATTGGGCTCTGTAACTTCAGATGCATTGGCAGAGGCGTCCTCCCTGGCTCAGAGAGTGGCCAAACTTAAAAGAAGGTATAATAATGGAGCATCTGGCATCCTTTGAGAAGACAGCTAGTACTTACTTTGATGAATTGAACAATTAAAATAAGGTTTGAAGTTGTCACATGACACACCAACTGCTAGTCTTCTAGCAAGAAGAGTTTTCAAAGCCTTTTTTTGTGGCGGATAAGGAGTGAAATGCCAAATTTTTAAGATTTGGTGGAAATTACCAATTTTCTACCACTTATTGGATCATTGAACTATATAATCATCCTGTGTGGATGCTGGTTGGCTCAAGGACAGTTTCCTTGAACTGTGCCTACCCCTTTTTATATCCTTGGCATGGAACATGAGTGCCATCATGGCAAAATTGCTGCCCTGACCAGTGCCACTTGTAACTGTACCTCTTGGTCTTCATGCACCAGAGAACCGAGCCAGCAGGGGGTCTGGGTAAGACAGGAGAGTCACGTCCATCACAGGATGCTAGATCTGGACCTGGAAGAATTCTCAAGCCTTCTAGTCCAACCCCATTTTACAGAGGAGGAAACTGAGGACCAAGGAGCTAAGTAACTTACCCAGGATCACACAGGTGTCAGAGACAGAATTTGAAATTAAGTTGTCTAACTAAAGAGTCTGTGTTTTTTCTACTGTACTACATCATCGTCATCATAGAATAATGACAACTATAATTTATATGGCACTTTAAGGTTTGCAAAGCATTTTACAAATGTTATCTCATTTTAGCCTTGCAACATCCCTTGGGAGGTAGGCACTATTATTATCATCCCCATTTTACAGATTAGGAAACTGAGGCAAACAGGTTATTTGCCTAAGGTCACACAGCTGGTCAGTGTCTAAGTTAAATTTGAACATAGGACTTCTTGACTAGCATTCTTTATACTTTATATCTATATATCTATGTCTATATCTATCGTCTAGCCCAACATTCTATATACTTTCCCACTTAGTTGCTTATCAAGGTTGAGAGTAACCAACAGGCTTCAAATCTGTTGGTGAGTTGGGGGGGGGGCAGTGTCTACCCTAAACACGTGAAGACTTCCCCCAGCAGAACGGGCGGAAGAGAACGATTTGTTCCAGTGGCCACGAAGGAGGCCGAAGTAGGCTTTGTGGAGTTCTTAGAGCTTGGTCTGACATCAAAGACTGCAAGGTCATCCACTGCATCCTGGGTAATCACTAGTTGTTCTGATTTTTGTCTTGTCACTGGACTTGGCTGACCACTTTGTGCAACTCTGCTTCACTTAAATCTGCCTCACTAGCAAGTCAAGACATTAATGTCATTTGTCCTCTTTGAAAATGAAGGACAAATGATAACTCGGTCCTACAACTTGCATTTACATTCTGCTTTATATGCCTTGTCTCAATTCATTCTCCCAACAGCCCAGTTGAGTAGGGCTATTTTTTTTCTTTTAGCAGATAGGAAAAGTGAGATTCCTAGAGATACAGGGATGTATCCAGGTTCATACAGTTAGGAAATGTTCGAGACTGTATCTAAACCTAGATTTTCCAGTATCCGAATCCAGCATTTTATGTGCTTTGTTAACATATACAGACCACCTGTGTACAGAGCAGCATGTTGGAAGAGAAATAAAAAAATATAGGTAAGATGTGATCTCTGCCCTCCTGGAGCTTACAGACACCAACACTGACACCGATATGGACACCGACATCTATCACACACACACACCATTTCCTTGATAAATACACTCTGTTGTTGCAAACTGCTATTGGTCCTAGAGCGAAGGAGGATAGGTACCTATGAAGCAGGGTAGGCTTCATGGAAGAGGTAGCATTTGCACTGAACTTTAAACAGATGGGTAAGAATCCAAAAGGCCAAGAGAAGAAAGGAGTTTTGTGATGGGATAGCAAATGGTATGAGCAGAGGTCTAGAGATGGGAGACGCCGGGGATATTTAAGGGATAAAGAGTAGGCTAGTTTGTTTGGAGCTTTGTGGGTTCAGATGGAACTAAAAGATGAGGCTGGAAAGATAAGGCTGCATCAGATTGCAGAATTCCCTGAATGCTAGGAAAAGGAGTTTGAACTTTATTTTAGTCAGTAGGCAATAGTGGGTGGCAATAAGTGGGGCATAGGTCAGGAGGCCACGTTCAGAGGTTGGCTCATGCTCCGTGCCCTTTTCGGAAGTGGGTTATAAGCAGCGTCCCTATGACATACTGGATCTATTCAAAACCTGAAACCACCTTGTGCATTCAGACATGGCTGAATTCCAGTTGGTTATGGCTTTGCTTTGTGACTGTGAATGATGTCGCTTATGAATGATGAAGTTGCGATTCGTTGTTTCAGCAACTTGGAGGCTTAAGAGCTAATTAATGAATTTGTGAGATGGAAAAAGATAATGTTGTACTTCTTTAAGTACTTAACTGCTACTTTTCATGGCTGCCAGAGAGCCAGGTAAATTTATAAATGGCTTGCTTAAACAAGATGTTTTTAGTATTCAAAGGCTGTGAACTGGATAACCATGATAGTGGAAGCCAGGCTGGTGGAAAGCTTTCTCCACTAGGAGTTATGGAATCATAGATTTAGGGTTAGAAGGGACCCCAGAGGCCATTTGTTCAACCCCTTCTTTTATATATAGGTGGGTAAACTGAGGCTCAGAAAGGCATGCCTTGCCCAGAGTAATATGGTATCAGAGGCAGGATTAGAAACCATGTCCTTGTCCTTTATATTGTTCCGACCCAGCCTCTTAGTACCTGTGGGACTTGAGGCGAGTCAGGCACCACCCCCATCCCTAATCATAAGCCTTAAATTTTTCATCTATAAAATGAACATAATGTGCTTGAGCTACATTTTGCCCAAGTTATGAGGCAACATGGCATGAGGGCTAGAGACTATTTTAGGAACCAAGAATAAGAAATGGGCAGAACATTGGCCTCATGGATCTGGGTGCCATCAGCAAGTCCTTTCCTCACTCTGGGGTGGGAGAGATTTCTGTTTTATGCCCTACCCCCAACCCCATATGGTAGTATTAGGACAAGATACTACATACTATTTGTGATAGAAGAAAGGGATGAGACTAATAGCGGCATAGGTCCAGGACTAGTAGGGAACCCAGAAACTGTCTAGTCCACCTTGTCCTCATTTTCCATAGGAGCAAACTAAGGCCTAGGGAGATTAAGCAACTTTCCTATGATTTTATTTTTAATATCATTTATTTATTTATTGGGCCAGAAAGACCTGCATTCAAATTCTGCCCCAGACACTTCCTAGCTGTGTGACCCTGGGCAAGTCACTTAACCTCTGTCTGCCTAGGTTGCCCCTTCTATAATGATAGCACCTGGGGTCACAAAGAGTCAGACACGACTGAAATGACTCAACAACAACAAACACTGTCACAGAGCTATTTCAAGGTTCAAATCAGATAGTGTATATTTACATTAAACGAAACACTATTGGATCAACAGGGACTGGAATATGAAAGCACTCCCTGCTCCGTGTCCCAGAGAGCCTGATCTCGAATGAGAGGAGTTTGGCTCCCCTTTCTCCCAGTCTTGTGCTCGTTAAGCCCTCCCCCAGAAAGGAGTGGGGGAGGATTACTTGTAGCTTAGATACTTGCTCACAAGAAGGGTTTTCTTAAAAAGGGGGAGTAAAAAAGATACTCATTGCAGACTATGAATCAGTTATGAGACAGTATTTATTTCTCCACACAAAAGTAATGATAAATGTTCTATTAGACCACAAATGTGACCGGGGGGGGTCCCCTACTTGAGGTGGGGTACAAGGTTCTTGTCTAGCCTGGCTTTCTACCAATGGATTCACAGAACTTAGCTTGTCTGCACTATGTGTGGCTGCGAACAAATAGTCCCGGCTTGGTGCCCTCGATTTATGGCTTAAGGGAAGGAAGCCACAAAGGGGTCCTTGGTTGGGTCAGGGTGAATAATACTGGTTCTTTGGATACTCACTGGGAAAGATCACAAGGCAGCAATTGAGGAGTCATCAATAAATCACAATTTAATAATGTACAAAAGATACTGAGGTACACGGTTCCCTCAGGGAATGGGGTGATAGAGGGAGGCCGAGTGGGGAAGAGCGGGGGAGGAGAGGGACAGATAGAGTCACTTCTCTAGCTGGGGATTCGAGTCGAGGAGAGCCCTTGGGCAGCATGGATTTGTAGCAGGTGGAGGAATACTCAGAGTGCAGGGTTTTGGGGTCCCGTTCTTATAGGATTCTAGTGGTGAGGGATGGCTTCTTACCCAGAACACCTTGGGGTTCGCTCATTAACATATTAGTGAGATCTCAAATTTATCAGTGCCAAATTAGGGATCCCTTATTAGTATATCCCATTTTTAGCATGATGGTTCTTTGGTTTTACTGCCCATGTCTAGGGCTTATCTGCATCTTACAAACTGAGAGATCATTATGGGGACAGAGAGGCCATTATATTGGGGGTCTAAGTGGCTTCTCTTAATTTAGCACATAGTCTCTGGATGTGACCTTAATTAATTTAGGGCAGTTTTTGCAAATGGCTTCTATGTTCCCCTTTCTACTAGAAATTCCTATTTACTGTTACTTTACACTACTAACTGGTATGGTAGAGACACCATAATAAGATATATTTTCAATACAATAAGCATAAAAGACTCAAAGTATGCAGTAACAGAACAACTTACAACAGGATTTAGTAACAATTTATTACTGACATAGTCTTCTTCCAGGCAGATACTTAAACCTCTTCAGAACACAAAGCAATTTGCAGCATTGTTGACTGGACATTGTAATCTTGCCTATGCACTATCTAAATAATTCTTGGTGTGTACTTGCTGGTAAAACAGGCCAAGCTTGGGTCTATCGTCTTCTTGTTGGAGATCTTCAGTGAGGAAGAAATATTCCTTGTAACCAGGTAGTTTTACTCAATGGCCCTAGGATTTCTGGCCCTCTCAAACTCACAGGACTATCTCCAAACCTGGATATAGCCGGCTGAAAAGAGATGCTGGATTGCTTGCTCAGGAAAGGAGATATAAAGGAGAAAATGCAGCCATGGCTTCAGGTCCAAGCAAGCTCCCCAAAGTAATGGCAAGGAACGGGGAATCTCTTCTCTCTTCCACTCTGCCACCTCAAGAAGTCCAGAGATAGAACACACTGCTTGCCACGCAAATAGAAGCAAAAAGACCGTGCTAGAGGCTGTCTCTCCTTTTGACTGAAAAATACCCTGCCCTCCTCACCCCTTTTACTCTCTCAAGACAGGGAAAGGCCCAAAGGATTGCTCCGGGTTTGCCTCCTCAAACAGTACTGGGTCACCACATGACCGGAAGCAGCTCCCAAAGCACCCATGTAGCAGATCAGAACCAAGAAGGGCAGTTCGGAGCCCGATCCTCGGGATGGCTCCTCTAGGTCAATTTTCAAACCTCAAGGCATTATTATATAAATGTCACACTTGTGTTTAAAGTAGTTTGTGAACTCCAAAGGGCCACGAGAGTAATCTTCTCTGTACTAGTTCCCCCTTAGGGTTGCTGTGAAGAAAGCGTCTTGTACTCCACAAAGCGCTTTGGAGATGGGAATGCTCGCTGGTATTAGTACTCTTTGTTATTCTATTCAAAACGCTAAGTGCTTTGTGAATTAAAAATCTATTGCATGGCAGTAGGAATGTGCCAAGCTGGGCAGGGCCATTTTGAAAAATCAATTTAACATATTTAATTAGAACACGATTAGATCATACAATCTGCTTAATTTGAAAGTTGGAATAGTATTCAATAAATTGATTAATTGACAGTTTTTAAAGCCCACACAAGGAAACTTTACAGCTGTATCAGGCTTAGAGGAAATGAGCCATGTACCTAGTAGAAAGAGAAAAGAGCAATGAATTTGAAGGCAAAACATCGGGGTACAAGACTTGTTTTTAACACTTACCTCCTCTAAGGTCTTCATCAAGTCATTTGCTCTTTCTAGGCCTCAGTTTCTCTCTCTGTAAAATGAATATATATTTATATTGGGAGAGGAGGGTCAGACTAGAGAGTCTCTGAATTCCATCTCTCGTATTCTATCATTCATAGATGAATAACCACTATGACACCGTCAGCCCATTTCATAACCTCTAGGCCCGCAATGCTATCTGAGCTCTTCCCTGTGCTGTCCCACCCAAGCCTGCTCTCCGTGTTCTAGACTTTTCAAACCATATTCTCTTATAGCACCCCCTCTCCCCATTCCCTCAGGACCTTGTAAAGTAACAGAATTCATTCTGTTAGTGAGCAAATTGCTCCTGTCTCTGAGCCTCATTATTCTCATCAGTACAATAAGAGAGTTGGACTAGGTGACTTTTAATCTACCAGTATTTTTTCCTCTCTATGCAGGTGGTACTTCGTTTTAACCAAATTAATATGCATCGATACACATTTGCACAAAATAATAATTAGTGACTATTCATTTCATAAAAGTATTCATGATAAGTCCTTTAAAAAACAAGCAAACCCCAAGCCCCAAAACTGGTTGATGGTAGAACCAGAATCTGTAAGGATCTCGCCCATTTCCTGCGACACCAATTTCTCTGGTTCCTAAATTGGGAACGTGGCCCATCTTTGTCTATTAAGGAAAAAACCCAATGTCCCAGACATAAATGTTTGTTCGAGTCTGAGACTGAGCTTTTAGTTTTCAGGTCCTCCCTAGTCTGTACGTGAAGGTCAGAGCTCCCCTGAATCATCATGCCTTTTCTTGGTTAGAAAATCACAGCTTCCCAGAGGGGAGGGGCTCACTGTCTTCTCTTGGTATAGTAACATGAAAATGGGTGCTTGATGAAAGTTTTTTGGTGGTGAAGACCCAGAGAAGAGAAAGATAAAATGGTCTGATTGGGTCAGTGTGAATTAGATTCTAAGCAAACCACCAAGGTTTATTTTGAGTTCTATTGATTTTTTTGTCTTTACATCATTTTCAGTTTTGAATATGCCTCTCAACCTTCCCTTATCTGGTGAGCTTTCTCTGTTAACAAAGATTAGTAAAGAAAAAACAGTTCAGTTTCAAAAAACCAAACCAAACCAAAGCAGAATGATTGACTGTGTCTGTCCCCATCTGAATCATTCCATATCGGTTGTCCATCGTTTCTCCATTTACTGGAGGGATGTTGACTCTTTCTTTTCCTCTTTCCTTCCTTCATTTCTTTCTTTTATTCTGGCTTGCTTAGAAAGGAAGTAGTTGTTTCTATTTTTTTTTCTTTTTCTGGGAAGGCTGTATCTCGTCATTCAAGTGATGGAACAAAAAGGCCCATGGCTCAAATAGGGATTTATAGTCACAAGGAGGAATGTGTACGCTGTTGGCCAGAAAGCCTAGAAAAGTGAGGATAAAGCATAGAGGCCTCAAAACATATCTGGGTACATTCAGCTCCTCACTTTACTGAGACTGTAGTGCAAGGGTTTTAACCGAGGTCCATGAATTTTTAAAAATGGATGGCTGTATTACAATAGAATTGGTTTTTTTCCGTGATCGTGTTTTTTTTTTTTTTACTGCATTTAAAGACTTGATTCTGAGAAGAGGTCCAGTAGATAGTCAAAGAGGGATGAGGACACAAAGGCTCAGAAGGCCTAAGCAGAAGGAAGGTAAGAGCACCTGACTTGGAGTCAGGGAAGCCTGGGTTCACATGCCACTTGTGCTACTTAGTGGCTGTGTGACGTGGAATAAATCACTCCTCTGACACTCAGCTTTCTCCTCAAAAAATGAAGGATCTTCCTTTCTCATGATTCATTCCATTGGTTATAATTCTTCTTTACAACCAGACCATTATGTAAGTAATTTCAATGGAAAGGCATATGTAAAACCTTCATTAGATTCCATGTTGGATTGGGAGGAAGGAGGGAGGAGAGAGAGTGGGAGAGAAAATTTGGAACCCCAAAACTTGTGGAACTGAGTGTTGTAAACTAAAAATAAAAAAATTGTATTTATTAAAAAAAAATGAAGCACCTGCTCTCAATGACCTCTAAGGTCCCATCACGAGTCCAAAATCTGGGCTAATAGCCCTGCTCTCAATGTGTCCTAAGGCAGCAGGAGTAAGGCTACACCGGGAAGTGAGACCCCTCTTACCCCCCACGCCCCCACTCCCGTTCCCAGCAGGCCTCTGGAGCAGCACTGAACGTTGTTCATAGGAATCAGAAGTGAGAAGGGGGGAAAGGGGCCTGGCCAGTGGCTCCTGGTTTTCTTAGAGTAAATGAATAGAGGCTGTAGGTGTGGTTGAAGGCGGTTTCTTCTTGCTTCCCCGGGGGAGCCTTCCTTCCCTTCCCAGTATGACTTCCAGGGCACCCTCCGGGTGGTACTATGGCCACACCTCAAATGTTTGTCTTCTCTGTGCTTAGGAGGATGACCAGATATAGATATCCAGCTAGAACCAGGAGAGGCCTAAAAGGCCTTTGCATCTGACCTCCTTTTACTGAAGAGAAAATTGAGGGTCAGGGAAGGAAGTGACTTTTCCAAGATCACTCATAGAATCCTAAATCTAGACTTGTAAGGGACCTAAGAAGCCATCTAATCCAACCCATCCTCATTTTACAGACAATAAACAGAGACTCGGATTGGTATGGCTATGAGGAGTTTACAATAGGACTCTAGCGTAGGATTATATGGTGGGCTTGGAGTCAGCAGTACCTGCCTGACATTAGCCATTTGAACCCGGGTAAGACTCTTCCTCTCTCTGAGCTTCATTTCTCTCATCTGCAAAATGGGTACAATAATGTCTGTGACAGCTATTTCACTGAGTTGTTGTATGGAGAGTGTGATGCAGTCTTTAATTTATTATAGCTATGTGAGTTACTATCTTAGCTTAGGTGCCCTTTCTGGTGTGGGCATTGCACACAGCAGTACATAAAGTCCAATACACAAATAGGGACAGCACTCTCAGTTATATAAACAGAACAAAATTTATTTTGTCAATCTTGCCGGTAATCTGTAGCTCAGGATCATTTAGGTCACATCTACTGACGTACAAGAGATCTGTTTTCTGTCCTGCATCAGCAGTTACATCTTAAGGTCTTTGTGACTTGGAATCATTGATATTAAAGAAGAATTTCTAAGGTATTCAAAAAAGAAACAGAAAAATTCACTATGACTTTTCTGAAAAGTATTTCTTAGAATTAATCGTTTACTGTGGCCTTTATTTGCGAGAGACTACAATTCTGCCAAACCAGATGCCCATGAGGTAGAACAGAAATTCAAGAAAAATCTTTTTGATTTTTTTTCATTCTTATAAAATGTAAGTTTAGGTAAACCTTTTTATTTCTGATCAAATAACTAAAATGATATTGATGGGGAAAGATGTCATGTCATGCCTTTGACATACTTGCTGGTTTGATAACCCTGAGCAAATCATTTACCCTTTCAATTGTTGTTCAGTCATTTTCAGTTGTATCTGACTCTTCATGACCCCAATTTAAGGTTTTCTTAGCAAAGATACTGGAGTGGTTTGCCATTTCCTTCTCCAGCTCATTTTCCAGATGAGGAAACTGAGGTAGACAAGGTTAAGTGACTTGCCCAGGGTCACACAGCTAGTAAGTATCTGAGGCCACATTTGAACTCATGAAGATGAGTCGTCTTGACTCTTAGGTCTTGCACTCTATCCACTGGGCCACCTACCTGCCTGCCACCTCCCTAACCTCTCAATATTTTAGACAAATCTCTAAGACTTTAAATAGTAGAAAAGGTCCTAACATGGACGGATAGGAGTTTCCTCGTTGATAAGTTCCCTATACTAGTGAAATCACAGGACCTTTCCCTATCCATAACTCAAATATGTCAGCCTTAAAGTGATTCAGATTAATTGAGTTGTGGTCTCACTGTAGTAAATGTCAGAGGCAGGATTTGAACTCCCTTCTTACTGGCTCCAGGTCCTACATTCTGTGAATTATTCCATGCTGTTTATAGTTAATTTTTATTGACCATAAAAATAGCAATACAAAATGTTCCCCAAATTTCATTTTACAGGCAGTCGTATGAAAGCCCAAGCAATTTTTTTCCCATTACATTATGCTGATGACCTAAATACCTTCTCTTTTGGCCTCATCTTTAAAATGAGGAGTTTGGTCTAGAATCTAGATGATCTCCAAGATTTGTTTTCCAAAATGAAGAGGCAGGTCAGTTTCTCTTTAGGGTCCCTGCTTGCCTGTTCTAAGCCCACTTTTCCTTCAGGCATCCAGAATCCTCATCTGCTTAACACCTCTAGTCTTAGGAAACTCATTCAAATTCAGGTATAAAGGACTGATAACAGTTTAAAGTAGAAGTGACTGATAGCCTCTTCCTTTCTTCCTCCCTTTCTATACATATTGAACACTCCCTTTAGGACCCTTCTTGTGAAGTTGTACATAGGACCAGGATCAAAGCCTTAATTGAAAGGAATCAAGTCTATATTATGGATTTCTAGGTCACATTTGTCCTGCTGAAGAGATTTGGAGGGAGAGGAGGGGCAAGCCGAGCTTTCCATCATAGTAATAACTGACATTTATAGAGTGTGTGCAAAGCATTTTACAAACATTATCTCTTCTTTAATCCTCACAAGAGTCCCTATAAAGTAGGCCCTAGAGATATCATCTTCATTTTATATGGAAGCCCAGAGAGGTTAAAAAAACTTTCTCTAACACATGGAAATGTCAGAGATGGGATTCCAACCCTTCTTTTCCACCGCGACCACCTGGAAATCACACAGCATCAAAATACCGCTGATTTGACCCCTGCCTAAAGCTATCTCTCTGTTTATGGGAAGAAACTTTGCCATCCTTAGAAGATATCCCCTGCAGGCCGATGCTCATGTATTAGCAATAGGTTATAATAAAAATAGGCTATCGTGATAGGCATAAAGAATAGATTAAGCATAAACTAATGTTCCGTAAACAGAAAATGATTCTCAACTGAGAATGTGTTTTTAATTCCCTTGTACATTTTAACTTATTCTATCCATACTATAAAGGCAGCTAGGTGGCATGGTAGATAGAGCTCTAGGCCTGGAGTCTGGAAGACGTGAGTGCAAATATCATTTCAGACACTTACTAACTGTGCGACTTTAGGCAAGTCACATGACTTTTGTTTGCCTCAGTTCCCTCTACTGGAAAATAGAGCTAACCATAACACCTACCTTCTAGGATTGTTACGAGAATCAAATGAGATAGCCCAGTGCCTGGCACATAGTAGGCACTTAACAAAGGCTTTTTTTCCTTTCCATACGTGTGGAATACCCCTTTTAGGGCTACTTGTATAGGCAGGCATCCCCAGAGAGTGGCTGACTACTTATTGGTCCCTTTAAGGTGTTTTGGTTCACCCTGATGAGCTGAGGTTTTTCTTATGAGCCCATATCTGGTATGTTCCCAACATCCATTAACCAGCTGATATCAAAGAGCTTTTTCTGTTTGTATATATTTTTCAATATATTTTATTCCATTAAATATTTCTCAATTAAATATAAATTTTTTTAACATTCCTTTTTTTAGGTTTTGAGTTCCAAATTCTCTCCCTCCTCTCCTCCCCTCTCCCTGACTTGAGAAGGCAAGCAATTTATCAGTGGAGTTTTTTAAAGGCATGTTTACTGAGAAGGTATAGCAAGCTGGAAAGTACTAAACCATTCTGCCAATGTGCCAGCTAGCAACATTATTATAATTTTCCACAAACCAATGTGCCAGGAGGCACATTCTCTTCTCTACACACCCCTGGTTTCTGGGGAGGGAGCGCTCAGACTTGGACTTCAAAGGAACTGAGGTACCTGGGTAGGGGACATATGTGGCCAAGGAAGATCTGGCCCTGAGAAGCCCTTTTGTTCTTTGCAGAGTCCTCAGTACTTGTGTGGCAAGCCAGTGGATGAGTCATTCCCTTGCTCAAATGGGCTAGCTCCTTGCAGGATGCAGTGTCTGGGCTGCGGGGTCATTCTCCTGCCAGGCAGGGTCAGGCAGTTTTCTCCTCCATGGACTTAACTGCTGCTGCTAACTCTGGTTGCTAAGGGAACCTCTGATAGCTCTTCAAACCTTTTAAAATTCGCACAGTCATAACCTGGTCTGTTCTGTGTCTGGGTTTTCTTTCACCTAAGATCAGAAGAAAATAAACACAGAATCAAAGAAATCGAGGTGCCACGCATTTATGACTAGACGGCAACAGGGTGGGACATGGGACCTGACACCCCCTTCCCCACCTCGTGGCCCATAGTAATTCTCACTGGAAAGATGCTAGGGAAGAGGCACTTTTTGCACAAAAGGGCTGAGGAAGGGCCATATTGATTCTTTTGTATAAGAATACAGTCTGAGCTCTGCCATCACAACTGGCTCTCAAGTCACTTAGAAAACCCATCACCCTCAGTCACTGAGGGCTAGGAGGGTCACCAATCTTCCATGATTGGCAATGGGCAGGGAATATGGGCAGGCTTTGAGGACTGGCTTCTTTGACCAGCTACCCATGATACATTCAGTCAGATTATGTTCAATTTCATGGAAATTGAGAAATTCCAAATATGAAAACAAATGACTTCTGTTAATAGTGATATTATTTTGATATTTTGTTTGTTTCTTTTTTTGCAGGGATTTTGTCTGACTACATATATGCCATCTCTCCTTTCTTAAAAGGTAGGATCCAAGTGGGAAATTTCTTAAACTTGATTGCAGTTCTTTTTTTTTTGCTTTCTTTTTGGCAGGGCAATTGGGGTTAAGTGACTTGCCCAAGGTCATGCAGCTAGTTCATGTGTCCAGTGTGTGAGGCCGGATCGGAACTCAGGTCCTCCTGACTCCAGGGCCAGTGCTTTACTCACTGCGCCCCCCTTGATTGCAGTTCTACTGATAATTTGTATGACAATTGGAAAGTAATTTTACTTTTTTATTATTAATTAATTGATTTTTAGTTTTCAACACTCATTTCCACCAGATTTCGAGTCCCAAATTTTCTCTCCAGTTCTCCCCTCCCCCCACCCACAGAAGGTATGCATTCTGATTAGCCCTTCCCCCAATCTGCCCTCCCTTCTATCACCCCCCCCATCCCCATCCTCCTTACTTTCTTGTAGGGCAAGATAGATTTCCATACCCATTACCTGTATATTTTAGGAAAGTCATTTTCCATCTCTGGACCTCAGTTTCCTCATCTGTAAAAAGAGTCCAACCAGATGGTCTTCCATGTCTGTCCCTTCTAGCTCAGATGCCTGATGAATCTGTGTTCCTGTGTGGATGCTATTATACTAACAATATTAATATAATAGTAATAATTTTAGCTGATGTTTATATGCTTTCATGTTTTTCAAAGCATTTATATGACTTCCTTTGTCCTTAAAAATCCTGTGAGGTCATATTTTCGTTTTTGGACTGGGCCTGTGATTTCATTGTTTTATTTTGTTTTGTTTTGTTTTTCATTTGTTTTTTCAGTTGTATCTGACTCTCCATGACCCCATTTGAGGTTTTCTTGGCAAAGATATGGGAGCGGTTTGCCATTTCTTTGTCCAGCTCATTTTACAGATAAAGAAACTGAGGCAAACAGGTTGAAGTGAAGGCCCGGCCCTCTCTTCACTGCGCCATCTAGCTGCCCCAATTTCATTGATATAGGGAGCTCTATATGAGGAATTTTCTTTGATAGTGCTCCCTCATAGCTTCAGAGATACCTGGAGGTCTGAGAGGTTGAGGGCTTGGCCAGCAGGAGTCAGAGGTGAAACTTGAACCCAGGTCTTCCTGGCTCTGAGGCTGGCCTTTTCCCTATCCACTGTAGCATGCTACCTTTAGAAAGGTAGTCCTAGCAACATTATTATCATTTTACACATTCAGAAATGGATTTTCTGAGAAGTGACTTGCCTGTCACAGCCAGATCCGGATGTCGGGTTTGAACTTAGGTCTTCCTGCTTGCCAGTACAGCACTCTATTACTCTAATTAGGAAGCCCGGATATTGATTTCAACAACCTGTTTTAACCAAGTATTTGTTTCAATCTGTTGTACTGAGGCAAATTTTCCCTGTGACTCTAATTACAAAAAGAAGCTATTTTGGCTCCTTTGGCTTTGTCATTAGTCACTGAAATTATTTTTCTGAGACTTCCCTGATAGCTTGGAATAATTCTGTCTCAGGCATAACCCCTGAATGTTTTTCATAATTTCTAATGAGACTACCACCATTGTCTGCAGCAGGGTAAGTAGAGGAAAAGGGAAGGCAGGGAAATAGGGGCAGACTCATAGATAATAGTCACTCCAATCAAACAACTGTGTGGTTAATTAGTTTGAGCCATCATTCTGGGTGGAATAGATTTAGAATAATTCTTCTTGAGATAAGAATAGCAAAGGACTAGAGGAGCTGCAGAATCATATAATCTTCATTTTGGAAGGTCATCTTATGATCTGATACAGTGTGCTTATTTGGAATCAGCAGGAGTGGGGCTGAAGCCTTGTCCCTGAGGGGTAGTTGGGAGGATTCCAGCAGTTTGAGTTGGAGGCGGTACCATTCTAGAGCTTGAGAGCTATCTGATTGGAGAGAAACAGGGCTGAATGCAGGGTTTTCTGATGATGGAGATCCTAGTAATCAATGCAGGTGAACCAGAGCCAAGGATGCAGAGAAGAGCTGGCATTCAGAGGCACAGGGGTGGAGACCCAGGTGTTCTCGCTTGGGGGGCTGCCCTCCCCACCCCTGTGCCTCTGAATGCCCTCAGCCCCTATGTTAGCGCCAGTCTAGGGACACAGGATTGGGGACCCAAAATATGTTTGATAATCATAATAATACAAGAACAAAATAATAGAATAGCCATTTTTCCCCTGAAGCATATAATACTAGAATGTTGCTAGATAATAGTGACAAATAATAAGTGATAGTGCGTTAAGATTTATACATCATCTCGTGCACACTGTCTCACTTAATCCTCTGGTTTTATTTGCATCTATAGATTTTAGGCCTTTTGTCAATATAGACATTGTCAGCATGCAGTGAGTAGGCAAATATGCGATTTTCTCCCAATTGTGGATTTCTTTAAGCTAGTGTTCTTTTCTTTAATCTCCTGGAGGCCCTGCCCCTCTGAAGTAGCCAGCTTCTCTTGCTTCCTCCATTAACAGCCTAGAGAAAGAGCTTCACTGAAAAGCACCATGACAGCCCCCAGGCTCTGGGCTTCATTGGTTTTCTGAGGCAGCAATTCTTCTGTTCTCTCTGCATCAATGACGTCTGTCTCCTTTTTATACAGATGTGCTGCGAGGTTGACAAGGACAGGAAAACCTCATTTAAAAGCAAAAGAACATCTCTCTAGACTTGAGCAGGCCTAATAGAAAGCCATATTGTAAATGTACTCTAATTCTGAAGGGGGAAAATGTATTCGTGCCACTCTTATTCATCTATAGTTTTTAGGAAAGGACAGTGCTGCCCTGATTCTCCTAAATATGTGTCTCCAAGTAGAAAGACCTGTAAATCTTGCACTAAAAGAGCTTATTCATCCATATGGCATATCGGAGAAAAATTAAACCTGGAGTCAAAGGAGCTGGGTTTCATTCTGGGCTCTGATACTTACTCATTATGTGAATAATAGGTAAGTCAGTTTATCTCTGTGAAACTCAGCGTCCTCATCTGTAGGATGGGGTAACACTATATGTACTATCTACTTTCAGGATTTTGTGTAGGTTCAGTGGAAGGAGTGTTGGATAAGATCTGGGTTCCAGCTCCGGCTCTACTATTTATTAGGCATGTAACCTTAAACATGATTCTTCTGGTGATGTTACGTGGTTGTGGATTATGGAAAGATTTTATCCAGGAAGCCTATGATTAGCAAAGGAAGTGGACTGGTCACATAGTGGGAGTAAGGGATAGCCAGTGGATAGCCCAAATGATACATGGGTACACATAGAAAGTTAAGAGGCTGAAACGAAGGCTCTCTAGCATGCTGGGTAGATGTTCCAGGGAGAATTCATGGAAGGAGAGGGATGAGAAACTGCCAGATGACAAGGTGTGGATAGGCTGGAATCTGCAGTATCAAGTATTAGACAGGATGTCCATATTAATCTTATCACCCATCTATTGGAGCAAACCCAGGGCAAAACACTTCCTGTTTCTGAACCTCAGTTTCCTCATCTGTAAAATGAGAGGAGGTCGGATTAGATGGTCTCCATAATGCTCCTTTCAGTTCTAAAGCTATGATCCAATGATTCATTTTTGTAAACCTTAAAGCACTATGTAAATGTGAACTGTTATTATTAATTTTCGATAGATATTTATTGAAAGTCCAAATTAGCAGTATTGGGGATGGGATGATACAGAAAAGAATAATAATCCATTCCTGATCCTTCTCTTCAAAAACATTAGAAGCATTTGTAAGAACCTCCTTCTTCTAGTTGTTTTTCAGTTGTATGTGACTCTTCGTGACTCCATTCGGGATTTTCTTGACAAAGATACTGGAGTGGTTTGCCATTCCCTTCTCCAGCTCATTTTACAGATGAGGAAACTGAGGCAAACAGGGTTAAGTGACTTGTCCAGGGTCACACAATTTGTAAATGTCTGCAGGTAGATTTGAACTCGGGTCTTTCTGACTCTAGGCCTGGCCCTCTCTACCACCTAGCCTCGAGGTTGTCTAATATGTCTAAGTCCAGAAAGAAGAATTATATGTAATGATTAAAGAAGGTTAACAGCCCCTGTGGAGCTGAAAGCAAGTGTTTTATTATGGGGCAGAAAGGGCTTCTAAGTGGTAATTATTTATGGATGAGCTTTGGCCCGTGCTTAAACCCCTCACTGCCAGGGGCTTAACCTGTGGGACAGCTGAGATCCTTTTAGGGGTAAGGAGTTCAGAAATTCCAGAAGCTCCTGGT
>CM053628.1:24464533-24480597 GCA_028646595.1 Phalanger gymnotis | reverse complement strand
ACAAGAAAGGAAGGGAAAGGGGGATTGGAGGGGAGTGGGGTGATGGAGGGGAGGGCTGACTGGGGAACAGGGAAACCAGAGTGTATGCCATCTTGGAGTGGGGGGGTGGAAATGGGGAGAAAATTTGTAATTCGAACTCCTGTGAAAATCAATGCTGAAAATAAACATAAACAAGCCATAAATGATCTCCCTAAGGAAAAAAAAAGGCCAGGATCAGATGGATTTATGAGCAAATTCTACCAAACATTTGAAGAACAATTAATTCCAATGCCAAATTAGGTATTTGGAAAAGTAGATAGAGTCCTACCAAATTCTTTCTATGACACAAATATGGTCTTGAGTCAAAACATAAAAAGAAAACTATAGATTAATTTCCCTAATGAATATTGATGCAAAAACTTTAAATACAGTATCGGCAAGAAGATTATAACAATATATCACAAACATCGTACACTATGACCAGGACAGATTTATACCAGGAATGCAGGACTGGTTTGATATTAGGAAAACTATCACTGTACTTGACCATATTAATAACAAAACCACAGAATCTCACAATTATTTCAATAGACAAAGAAAAAGGTTAGGTTTTTTAAACAGAATTTAACACCCATTCTTGTTTTAAAAAAACACAGAAAGCACAGGAATAAATGGAGCTTTCCTTAAAATGATAAGTAGTATTTACCTAAAACCAAGAGCAAGCATTATCTGTAATGGAGACAAGCAAGAAGCATTACCAAAAAGATCAGGGGTGAAACAAAGAAATGCCTTATCACCTTTACTACTCAATATCATACTAGAAATGCTGGCTATAATACTAATACAATAAAAAGAAATTGAGGGAATCGACATAAGTAATGAGGAAACAGAACTATCTTTTTTTATTGGCAGTTATGATAGTCTACTTAGAGAACCTTAGAAAGTCAACTAAAAAACTAACCAAAACAATTAACAACTTCAGCAAAGTTGCGGAATATAAAACAAACCCATACAAATCCTTAGCATTTCTGTATATTACCACCAAAATCTAGCAAAAAGAGAGAGAGAGAGAAGAAATAACTATAGGGAATATAAAATACTTGGCAGTCTATCTACCAAGAGAAACGCTGGAATTATATGAGGACAATTACAAAATATTCTTCACATAAAGATCTATATAATTGGAGAAATATTAAATGATCATGGGTTGGCTGAGACAATATAATAAAACTGACAATGCCATGTCAATTAATTTATTTATTAAGTGCTACAACTATCAAACTACCAAATAATTACTTTATAGAGCTAGGAAAAATAAGAAGAGATTTTATCTAGATGAAAAAAATGTCAAGAATATCAGGAAAATCAATGGGGAAAAAAGGTAGGAGGGGGACGAGCAGTACTAGATCTCAAATTATATGACAAAGCTATAATCATCAAAATAGTATGCAGAAGCAAATGAACACACTAACCTAGTGTTTGATAAACCCAAAGATCTCTGCTATTGGGGTAAGAACTAATTATCTGATAAAAACTGGGAAAACTGGAAAAAGTCTGACAGAAACTAGGCATAGAAGAACATCTCACACACCTAACATCAAGATAAGCTCAAAATGGGTACATGATTTAGACATAAAGGGTGATATCATAAGCAAAGTCATGAAGAAGGAAAGAAATTACCCATCAGATCTTTGAATAAGGGAAAAGTTCATGACTAAATAAGAGATAAGAGTTCATGGGAGGGAAAATGGATAATTTTGATAGTAAAAGTTAAAGTTTTTGCACTAACAAAACCAATGAAGCTAAATTAGAAGAAAAACAGAAAACTAGGAGGGAGGAATCTTTGTGACAAGTTCCTCTGATAAAGGCTTCATTTCTAAAACATATAGAGAACTGAATCAAATTTGCAAGAATAAGAGCCATTTCTAAACTGATAAATGGTCAAAGGATATCAATGGGCAGTTTTCAGAAGAAGAAATCAAAGCTATTAATTGCCATATGAAAATGCTCTAAATCACTAATAATTAGAGAAGTTAAAATTAAAACAACTCTGAGGTACCACCTCACACCTAGAAAATTGGCTAAGATTATAAAAAAAATGAAAATGATAAGTGTTAGAGGGGATGTAGGAAAACAGGTACACTAATACATTACTGGTGGAACAGTAAGCTAGTTTAACCATTTGGGAAAGCAATTTGGAATTATGCCCTAAATGCTATTAAACTGTGTATACCCTTTGACCCAGTAATATCACTACTAGGGCACTACGAACTAGAAAAAGAAGAAGAAAAAGTAGAAAAAATACCGTGCTCTGTTTAGATACGTTTCATCAAGATGAAGAGGCTTCTATCAGGAAGAAATCTTTGTGGTTCTTGAGCAACAAACTTTGCCTGATATCTGCACCGGAAGCAGAGGTTATCAATTAAAATTCTCTATTTTTTTTTTTAAAAAGTTAAATAAGCTTTTATTTAAAAAGAAAAGAAAAAAACAAGTCCAGAGCCGAGAAGATAGTTGGTAGAAGAATCGAGAGTTATTCATAGATTCCCCTTGGAAAAAAATCATGGGAACAAGGGGAGGAAAGCAGAATGTATGGGGTTTTGTGAGCTTGGTTCAAGTCAACAGGTATTTCTAATGGACATACTATGGGCCAGGCACTGTGCTGGGTATGGGGATTTCGGGTGATCAGTTATCGTGGGTGAAGCTTATATTCTTGGAGATACAAAGACAAGAATGAGACTCTTCTTGCCCTTAGAGAGCTTAAAGTCTCTACTGTAGTATGTGTGTGGGGGGAGGGGGAAGTAGGGGACGGGGCTGTTGAAATGAGTACCCAGACAACATAACGCAAAGCAGTTTGCGGAAAAAGAGAAGACTGGTAACTGAAAAGATCAGAGAGGGTTTCACTAAGGAGGTGACACCTAAGCCAAACCTTAAAGGAAGAGAAGGATTCTGAGATGCCTGGATGAGGAAGGGAATGTATTCCAGATACAGAGGATGGCTTGTGAAAATTCAAGGAGGCTGGAGATAGTGGAGAAACCCACCACCTCTGCAGGCAACTCATGCCACTTCTGGACAGCTCTAGGTGGTAGGAAAATTTTTCTTGACATTAATCCTAAAGTTGCCTTTTTGCAACTACAACCAAATGTTCCTCGTTCTGCCCTGTGGGGACATGCAGAAGACAAACGTGCTTTTCTTGTGATAGTCTCCCATATACACAAAGATAACTCATATTCTCCCTGAGTATTCTTTTCTCTGGCTAAACATTCATAGTTCCATCAATCAATCCTCATTGTCCACACTCAAGGCTCCTCAGGATCTTGGTTGTCGTTCTCTGGATGTTCTTCCTAAACCATAATGTCTAGAGCTGAACACAATACTCCAAATAAGGTCTGAGAAGTTCAGAGCACAGATGGACTATCCCTTTTTTATTCCTGGAAGTTATATTTCTCTTAATGCAGTCTAAGGTCACTTTCATATTGTCCTCACCACACTAAATTTCTAACTTACATTGACCCATAGGTCTTTTTCAGATGAACTGCTGCCTAACCAAGCCTCCCATATCTTGTACTTGTGAAGTTGATTTTCTGTATTTTGATTCAATAAATATTTATTAAGCACCTAGTATGTGCCAAACACTGTGCTAAGCACTGGGGATACAAATAAGAAAAAGAAAGACAGTCCTTGCCCTCAAGGAGTTTACAATCTAATGAAGGAAAACAACATATGATAGGAAGCTGAAAAGTGAAGGGGGGAGAAGGAAATACCAGGAGATACCTGGCACAGGGGTAGAATGTTCTGTGTAGGCAAAACCAAGCAGGAATGCCGATGGAAAGTAACCTAGAAAGTTCAGATTTCAACCCTCCATAAAAGGATACGTACACACACACACACACACACACACACACACACGCATTCATTTCTCTCATTCACCGATAAAAATATCAAACTTCACAGGGCCAAACACAGATCCCTAGGGTACTCCTACTGGAGACCTCTTGCCTTGATGCTAACCATTAACAGTTACTCTTTGAGTAGGACCATCTAGCCATTTCTGAATCCTCCAAATTGTATTATCATCTAACCCACATCTCTCCATCTCCTCCATAAAAATAGTATGAGATACTTTATCAGATGCTAATTGATTAATCAAATAAATGATCTGAAAAGAAATTTTGATGAAACTTCTAAGAGAAGGGATGAGTTCCATTATTCATTTTAACTGACTGCTCTTATGGAAAATAAAGCCAGAGCCAATTTATGGACATAGAACAAAATCGAGTTTGGTCTAGCAATCCTAACAACTATCCAGGCACCAATGCCAACCCAGGTACCTAAGGAGCCATAATAATACCAGTAGGCAGAGCCAGCATTTCTGCATAATAGCTGCCCACAGATCACAGAGTCCTTGACATTCAAATCTATCCTCAGACAGTAATAGAATCCATGTTCTGCCTCCTACTATGACTACCTCCTCCATGCTTAAAATCCTTGGCTTTCAGGCTCAGTTTCATCCTCCAACTCGTCTCTTTGGCAACCCTGTACTCACTTCCTTGTCTGTGTTCCAGATGTCAGTGTGCCTCTTCCCTTGGGGCAGGGCCAGTATCCTACAAGCTACCTTGTGGCCTGGCCTTGGCCCTGCCCTCGCTGATCGACATGAACTACAGTAAGAGTCACTTCATACATAAGAAGGAATGAACAGCCAAGCACAAACTCCATTTATCCTCTTTAGGCCAGGGTAATATCCTCCTGAAACATTTGACTTCCTACTACATGAATCTCTATCTCCCTCCAGGAAAACAATGACCATTAAATGAATTCAATGACAACACATAAAGAAATCACAATCTAAATACATATCCTATGAAATATTTATTCCAAGTCCCAAGAACTAACTTGGATTTGGGATTTTAGTGTATTTCAGGAGTAGCAGCATGTCAGCGTTTGGGGAAGAATTGGGGGATTGAGGATCTAGTCCCAGGCCTGCGTAACTTTCAACAAATCACTTCACCTCTCGGTTCTCTCTTTACTTCTATAATAAAAGGAGAAGTGGATTAAATGACATCTTGGGAAGCTCTCAGATTGATGGCTCAGTGGCATTCTAGTAACAAAAGCTGGGTAGAGAGTTCTCAAAAACCATGGCTCCATTTATATTACACCCAAGTTAAAGGAGACAGAAAATAGAAGAGTATGAAGAAAAGCAGGAAATCAAATAAAATAGATTCTCTAGTTATTAGCCATAGGAAGTTGTGTATCACCAAGAGGCCAGTCATCTTTTGTTCAACAATTTCTGTCATGAATGTTCATAGAGCCAACTCCCCTGCTGGGTCTAGAAAGAGCAAATCCAATGAGTTAATACTTACCACCAGATTAGATGTTGCCATTGGCTTTAGCTCAAACATTTGCATTTGTGAATAATAACCAGAAAAATCTTAATTTTGATGGGTCTGGCCCCTCTTCAGTATCCCTGGGCTATTTTCTGGCTATAAACAAGAACCTTGACTTCGTTACTTCCTGCTTCTTCTCTAAGCCTTTCCCTTTGGTCTGGCCTGAGAAGTAGTGAGTAGAACACAGGTGTGACAACCTTCACAATGCAGACTTAGCATATTCTCATGACGTGAGGACACTAGGAAATGTCCTCAGAGGCAGTAGACCATGCCAGATTCTATCTCCCCAATGGAAAAAGTGACCAAAATGTGTGTTCTCTCATTGGACACCCACCCATTCGAATAAATGATCAGCCACTGAGAGTGACCTCAGGATGTAAGAGAATGGGATGTTGCCTTGTACCACGTGATTTTACTGACACAGAACAGATATGTGGACCCCACTAGTTAATAGCCTCACTCTTTTTGGAAGCTGAAAAAGTATAGCAATCATGCATAGTTTAAAGTCAAAAGGAGAAGATCGGAACTAATGCTGAATGTGGCAAAAATGGTCATTACAGTACTCTGTTCCCAGTTTATTTTCCTTGGCTTCTCTGACCTTTTGGCTTACATTGATGATTCATTTTTGGCTCAGTTCCTGTCCTTGGCAATCCGTTCCATGGCTGATGCTCCCAACGTTCCCACTCATTTCCCTTCCCTTGGCATGGTACTTTTGTTCTCTTGAATCTTCTGGGTTATTGACATTGGGCCCATTTCTGGACCAGGGCTCTATTTGCTCCATTAACTGATTTGGAATTGGCATCCCCTCCCTATGTCACATACAGCTACCCTGGGACCCTAGTGCCACCCCGGTCGACTTGACTTGCAATTCCCACCACTGGACAACTGGATGTATAACTCGCTCATTGCTGAAAGATAAAAATAAGTAGATAATGTCTTCTCACGGTAATTAAGTTAGCTGTGCATTTCAGACAGGGCACAAAGATCCTATCAGACAACGATGCTGCTTTTATATTTATAGCCGTAGGAAATGACCTTAAATGATCATAAATGAGCAGGTAATCAAAATCTCAAGTGACCCAGAGGACACTTGAACAATAAAAGATTGTTGTCAGTAGGTTGCAGCATAATACCCACAAGCCTCACATGTAAGAAGCAGCACAAAAGACATCAACAAGGATATTCACGATCAGAAAAGGGAGGAGACCGATCATTTGGCAGGAGGAAAGGCTAACAGATGGCAATCCTGAGTCCAGCAGAGGTATCCACAGAATATTCAAAGATCCAGAGGAAGATCTCCAACACGTTAGGTAGATCCTCTGTGGAAGGTTTATGGAAAGGCATTAATAAGAACGGCACGTCATCGTGGGGCTCATCATGGATGGGGAGCCTCGATGTCAATCCAGAAGAGACCTTTTAGGCCAGCTAGTGCAACTCCTTCATGTGAGCGATGAAGAAACAGTCCCAGAAAATGGAGACATCTTTTATTTATAAAATGTTGGGCTAAAGGGAGGCATTAATGAATTGCTGCTCAAGAGCCAGTCCTGTGAGCTGGCTATCTCAAAGTCATTACTCCTTGTTGCTTGCTAGCAACATTTCTGTCACTTTAAAGTCTGTGCTAATGAAAGAGCAATAAAACCCAGGAAGGACGAGCAACTTAGGTATAAACATAAAACTGGAAAGGATGAAATTCAGATGGGATTTCCTCTAGACATTTCCTGTGCAAAATCCGAGCTCTCATCAGACATGTATTACACTTGTATTATTCTTAGTCATCTCCCAGTTTGGTGGTATTGTATTTCAGAGAATAGCATTTAAAAGAACCAGAGAACAATCAGAAAAACTAGCTAGAGCTTTTAGGGAGATGCTGTTAGCAGCCTGACATATCAGCATTAGCTGGTTCTATTTCCTCCAGTGACATGCATAACTAAATTTGTCCTTCACATTTGAAGGTGATTTGGCTGGCATTATTAGGCACATCTGTGGATCAGGCTAAAAGGTACTCTGTGAGATTAGCAGGGATTTGCATGTTCTATAAAGGGGAAGTGAATACTTAGGTCTGAGACTGTATCTAATTGGGAAGTATCTAATTGGGAAGAGTGTTTCTTGCTCCAAGGGATCCCTCCCCATTTCTGACGTCTGTACCCTGGGTTGGTTTATCTGTTATTTCCCAGCAATCTGCTGTTCTGACACAACACTGTAGTTGTGTCTTGTTATACTGGTCAATCGTGTCCTGTCACACTATTGTATGTCACATCCGTGTCTTATTGAGGGATCAGAATAGGACTTCATAGAATACTGAATAAAGATATAATAAAAATAATCGATGTGGATAATAATAGTTGGAGTTTACATAGGACTTCAAGGCTCATAAAAGCACTCTCCAAATATGACCTCATTTCATCTTCTCAATAACCCTAGGAGGGTTATTATCTTCATTTTACAGATCGAGAAACTGAGGTAGAAAAAATTTAAGTGACTTGCCCAGGGTCATACAACTAGTAAGAGTCTGAAGCCATATTTAAGCTCAGGTCTTCCTGACTATAGGGCCAGCACTCCACCTACCATGCCACCTGGCAGCCTCTAATGTACGAATGTATATATACTATATTACATGCACCTGGATGTATGTAAAATTTTAAGACCAGGTTTATTAATTGAGATGCATATTTGCCAATACATTCTGCTGAAATGGAAGTCAATAGCCTATTTCATCAACGTTCTACACATGGGATTCCAACTTTAGTGTCTGCTTGCTCATTGACGTGTCTAAGGGACCCTAAAGCAAGATCAATCGCTGTGAATGGCTTTCTAGAATGTCTACAGGATTCGCAAAGTTCTTTTAACAATCCCAAACTTCTCCTTGAAATAAAAGACTAATTTTTTAATGATGTCATTTTACCAATGTTGGTACAAGGCTGCAAGATAGAGAAAAACCTAATTTCTCAAGAATTGAAAATAGGCATCTGGCAGAGGGCAAGAAATCAGGAAATGGTGGGTGTAAGAAGGCTGGAACACACTGTAAGTAAGGAACTACAAAGGAGACTGGAAGGAAAGATGTCATCAAAGTAATGGTTCAGAGGAAATAGAGAATTTGGTCACTTGGTCAGATTTAGAGATACCCAATGTATTGTTCCCGTGCTCTGTTGTCCTGATGGTGTCAAAAGACCCTATCCTCTGCTCCCCCCATCCCACCCCAGCATGATGACTGAATTGCATGTAGCAGAATTATGGGAAGACATGGCCCGGAGTCATAGAGCACGGGCAGGAAGAGGTGGGCTGCCAACTGCATCACTGAAGGCAGTATCCACATCGATGAGAGCCATTTGAGTATTTGCTTAAAGTTCTCTGGATAAATGAGAGTTGACCAATTGGTCTGCAGGACACTGGCCGTGGTGCTTGAAATGCAAAGATGAATAAAATACATAATCCCTACCCTGGAGGAGTCTACATTGTAGTAAAGAAGATAAAACAGAAGAACGACAAGTGTATTGCAAAGTCAAATCTTTTGCATTTGGTATCAAAGCCCCTGAGTTCAGTTGTACCGTACAACTTATTACCTGCAGAGCCTTGTTCAACTTGTGGAATCTCTCTGACTCTCGGAGTCTTCTTCCGTACAAAAAGAAGGTTGGAATCGGTGGACTCTAAGTGCAGCTAGGTGGCGCTGCAGTTGCTAGAACACCAGGCCTGAAGTCAGGAATACTTCTTTTTGTGAGTTCAAATCCAGCCTCAGACACTTCCTAGCTGTGTGACCCTGGGCAAGTCACTTAACCTGTTTGCCTTAGTTTCCTCATCTGTCAAATGAGCTAGAGAAGGAAATGGCAAACCCCTCCGGTATCTTTGGCAACAAAACTCCAAATGGGGTTGTGAAAAATCAGGCACAACTGAAAATGACTCAACAACAACAGGAAGGACCTTTCCAGCTCTAAGTCTATAATCTTATGAGCATGTGATACTACATCCTGGCTAAAAAGCGAAGCCGACTTTATATCAACAGCTGTAAAGACGGCTACGTAAACTCACTGATATCAGGTCTTGGTTTGCAACTGTTATCTGATAATTAAGAAACATCCATTAAGGGCCTACCATGTGCCAAGCCCCATGCCAGGAGTTGGAGATACAAATAGAAAAAGTAAGTGGCCTCATGAAGTTTGCATTCTATCAAGGCAAAAAACACAAATACACAATTTGTAAATATAAAGTATATGTAATATAGATATGAAATAATTTTGAGGAAGGCCCCAATAGCCAGGGAGAACCAGGAAAGGCCTACTGGTACTTGAAATAAGATTTGAAAAGAACAAGGAATTCTAAGAGGTGGGCTGAGAAGGGAATACACTCCAAGTACGGCCAGGGGAGACAGAATATTCTGTGTAGGTAACAAGGAGACCACTTCAGCTGGACCAGAGAGTGCACAAAGAACAATAACAAATAGAAAGACTAGGAAGGTGGGCTGGAATCAGAGCTGATTGTCGATTTGTCAGTGTGAGCATTTCCACTTCAGAAATCCACAAATGCTAGAAATCAGCCCTTCCTTTTGTCTACACTAAAGAAAGTGATGTGTTTTTGCAGAGCAGGATTTTAGACATTTTCCAGCATACCCCTGGCTGGAACCCAACCGAGCAGGGCTTCAAATGCCAACAGAGCATTTTGGATTGGATTCCAGAGGCAGTAGGGAGCCACTGCAGGTTTTCGAGCCAGGGTACACCACTGGCAGACCTATGTTTTAGGAATATCGATTTGTCAAGTGGAGGCTATTTTAAAGAGGAGAGTGATGGCAGAAAGGCCAATCAGAAGGCGAGAGGTGAAGAGAGCCTGAAATAGGGTTGTGGGCTCAGGGGGAGATAGAAGGGAATGAATGTGACAGATGCTATATAGGTAGAATCAACAAGAATTGGCAAATGATTGAGCATGGGACACGAGTGGAGGTGGTGGGGAAGAGTTGGGGATAGACTCTCCTGCACAAGCAGCTTCTATGAAGGACTTCTGGCTAAGATGATAATGTGAAAGGATGCAGAGGAGCCCAGTTTTCTCACATATGCTCCAGAAAAGACATCTAAAAGAACACCAGAAAGAGCGAAAACCAAGGAGCCTAGAAAGAAAAGCAGTGACCCAGGCCTGGCCTAGCAGATGAATTTGAAGCAAAGGCACAGTGAGTTCTGCTAAATGACCAGAAGTCTACAAGTATTCTGAGCAGGCCTGGGGTATTCCAGGGGGATCCGAACCCAAGCCATATCACTGGACCAGAAGCCAAAAGGACCTTGGCCTTGGTCTACTAACAGCAATGGGGGACAAGGCCATTCCCCAAAGGTCACTGCTCTGGGACAAAGAGTTTGGCAGAGCCCCAGGAAATAGCAGGAGACAAGGGCAGCTTAAGGATCAAGTGCACATTCTGTAGATTTCCAGGAGGCCTGAAACTACTGTGATGATTGGTGCTTGTTAGGGCCACAGCTGGGAATGGACCTAATCCCATCTGGGAATCATGCAAGGAGAAGGAGCCAGAGAAGGGGCAAGGTCAGCATGTTCACTGTGCCACCATTGGACAAGGCAAAAGGTAGAGCTAGTAGCAAAGAGTGGGGCCTGGCCCTCTTCACACTATCTAGAATGATGACGATAGCCACATCCAGACCACAGAGGAAACAAGACCAAGGAGACCTTGCCTGCCCCATCTAAGAGTATGGGAAAGGATGGAGCCTGCTTCTAACTCCAAGTCCCAATTCAGAAATTTAGACCGGAGATACTGCAAACTGGAGAGAACATCAGACACAATAAAGAAATAAAACATAACAAGTAGTCCAGTGAGAAGAATCAAGAGTAACTCCACAACAACCACAGCCAGAGCCTCAGAGAAAATAATGATTCAGCAAAAGGACCCCAAGAGTGGCTGCAAGTAATGAAGGAAGAGATAAAAAATGAAATTACAGCTCTTGAGGAAAAAAAAAAGAACAGCATAAAAGAGAAAGTGGAACTCCTTACTAAATCTTGGATTAGGAATTCAACATGTGATTTCAGTGATATAAGGAACTCTGAGATGAAGAAATCCCTCTGTCAATGCAGGTCAGTGACTTATAGGCAACTAACAGTCTTGAAAATTGTCATAGAGCACTAAGAAATTAAGGGACCTGTCCACAGTCACACAGATAATATGTATCCGAGTGAGGACTTGACCTCAGATTTTATTGCCTTCAGGACTGACTCTATATTCATTATGCCAAACTCTAACTAGTAGACTTCCTGAAGAAAAAAAAAGATGGAGCAAACAGAACTCAAAAATTCTGTTAGACAATAAGAAAAATTAGAACCAAGTTAAAGAGCTGAAAAAAATAGGAGAGAATATAAAATATCTACTAGCAAAAACAAATGGTCTAGAAAATATTTAAGGTGAGATAAGCTAAGAACCGCAAATCTAGACTTCTAGTTAAGACACACATGAGGCCAACTCTCCTGCTTGATTATAGTAATGATATAAAAAGAGCATGAGACTGAATAATTTCCCAAAGAACTCAAAGAGAAATTTCAGTAAACCCCTTCATCCAGCCCAACAACCCACAAAAACACAGCCAGAACCTGCTGGACAGTAAATGAGGCATCCTACCAGAGGAGCCAGCAGGAGCATGGGTAAACAGACCTGAAACTTTAGCAGCACTATGTAAGGGGAAGCCCCACAGAAAAGAGAGATTATTCAAATCCTTGATAGGAAAAAAATTTGAGGGAGGAGAGGGGAAAAAAAGTCACTGTCCTACTGGGGAAGAGGAAGAAGGAGAGACCACTCAGGACCCAGAACAGTGAAGCTGTGATAAGAACAGAAGACCACCTAAGCACCATAACTGGGGAAACTACAGGAGGGACAGAAGACCCCTCAGCTCCCTGATGGGGAAAACTCCAAGAAATATAGAGACCTCACAGCAACCTCAAGGGTGTCAGAGACTGTCAATCCCCGAAAAAGGTATCCCCAGGGGGTAACAATTTTGATTTCACAGTATTGTAAAGGTTTTGTACAAACAGCATTAATGCTGTTCAAATTAGAAAGGAAAAATATTTGGGAAAAGTCTGTGGAGCAAGTTCCTTTGACACAGCTCTCATTTCCAAGATATATAAGGAACTGATTCAAATCTGTAAGAACAAAAGCTATTTCTCCAAGAGATAAATGGTCACAGGATATGAACAGGCAGTTCTCATATAAAGAAATCTAAACCATCAAAAGCAATATGAGAAATGTTCAAAATCTCTATTAACTAGAGAAAGACATTAAAAACAAAGTCGGAGATTCCGTGTCATATCTGTAAGATCGACAAAAGTAACTAAAAAAGGAAGAAAAAGAAAATGGCATCATTGGAGAGTTCACAGAAAAGCAGACATAGGAATGTACTGTCGATGGAGCTGTGAATTTGCCCAGCCATTGTAGGAAGTACTTGGGAACTATGCCCCCCACCCAAATCATTGAACTATACGTACCCTTTGCCACAGCAATGCCACTACTTGGCCCATAAACCAAAGAGATTAAATAAGGAAGAAAAAAACAAAATGCGAAATAATATTTATAGCAGATCTTTTGCTTGTAGAAGAAAAGTGGAAACTAAGGAGGTGTCCAGCAATTGAGGAGTGGCTGAACAAATTATGATAGATGAATTTAATGTAATATTATTGCTCTATAAAAAATTATGAATGTGATGGCTTCAGAGAAACTTGGGAAGATGTATATGAACTGATGCATAGTGAAGTGAGTAGAACCAGAAAAACAAGCTATATAATGACAACATTGTAAATGCAAATAACTTTGAAAGACCTGAGAACTCTGATTATCGTCAGGACAAATCACCATTCCAGAAGAATGACAACAAATCCCATGTCCCACCTCTTGGCAGAGAGGAAATAGACTAAAAGTGCAGACCGAGCAACGTTTTCAGACAGAGCCAATGTGTACATTCATTTTTTTTCTTTACTTACTTGTTACAATGATAGACTTACAGCGATGACAAAAAAATATTAAAAAGGAAAATGTATCAGTGAAACATTTTAAAAATACACAGATGAGAGCAAAAGGATTTTCCGAAAAGGACAAAGATAAGCAGGGTAGTTTTAGTACTACTATATTCAATTTAATATATACTTTGAAAATAAGCTTTGTATAATAGAAACTTATAGTTTCTTGTACAATCCTCTGTAATGTTCTTCCAACGTTTTAGAATCCCTCCTTCAAGACTCATATAATCCCCACCTCCTGAAGGAAGACTTTCTGTGTCTCCCTCAGCTGCTAGTCCCTTTCTTACTAAGAGTACTTCTATCTACTCTGTATGCATCTTGAATGCACAATATGGACTGCCTAATGAGAGTGGCAGCCTTATGACAATGCACAGAATGTTTGGCCTTGTACCCTTGAAAGGTCAAGAAAACGCCAAAGATTCAGGAACTGGAATCCAGGCCAGCGTGTACCAGCATCTGGGCCTGATAAGGAGCAACGTGCTTGTCCCAGCCAGTGGATCAGCAGCACCTAAGAGGAATCAACTTAGGAATCAGCTATGCCACATCTCTAAGTGTGTTTATTGGGAAATGCTTCGTAGTGCCCATTTTAAGTTTGAACCCACTCTCCCCAAAGGCTGAGGTGGCATAGGAGAGAGTATGCCCCTGGTTTGGGGGGATATTTGTAATTCTGTTCTTGCTATACCTTCTCAGTAAGTATCCCTTTGGAAAATCTGATTGATTTAGTCAAATGACTTTGGGGTGCTAATCACTGGATTAATTAATGATATCAGGGTGATACTGACTACCTGGTAATTGATATTAGAAAAAACACACCAGAATGGGGGCTGGAACCTACAGTAATAGAAAGATATCCCAACTTCTTAGAACCCTGAAAGGGAGATGTAGCCCACCTTCCTCTGTCTCCACAACTTATCAGTGCGAGTAGGAATTGGGATAAGGACTCCCCCCTAGCCCCCTGCCACCGAGCCCATTAAGGATACATATATACCACATTCTTCTTCCTCCAAGAGTAGCTGACACCTTCGAAGTACTTTATATTCTCACCTGAAGAACTGCAACTAAAAAAATACAATGACTAAGGAAATATCTAAGAAGCACCCTGGCACAGTGGAAAGAAAGCTGATCTCTGAATCAATAAGCCATGGGTTTGAATCCTATCGCTGACACATATTGGCTGTGTTAACGTGACCAAATCATTTCACCTTTTAGCATCCAAAGCAATTGTCTAAGACTAGAATTTAAAGGGAGAAAAGTCTATGATCTTCATTGAGAGAAGGAATTTCCACACCAAGAGCTCTTCATGCCAATAAATGACAGATTCCCTAAATTTCATTTTTCAGGACTCAATTCCTTAAGCTGCGTGTCTCATTTACTCTTACTGAATATACATAGGGACATTTTTTAATCTCTACCGAGTAATCAATATTGTTTTGCGCTATAATTTGGCATTTGCAAAGCATTTACATATATTATCTCATCCAAGTCCTGCAAGAACCCTATGAGGGGGTAATAGTACAGCTACTGTTATGCTCATTTGAAGGAAGAGGAGAATTAGGCCCAGAAAAGGGCCTGGCCCTTGGTCACATAGGTTTTAATTGTCTGAATTGGAATTTGAACCCAGATCTCCTTTCTCTGCTTCTTAAAACACACAGGCATCCCCAAGTTCTAGAAACTTCTTGATTGAACATTTATCTTTGCTTTTTGATCCATAAATCAGAACCCAAAGGTATTTTTATGGGTCCTTTTTTTTAACTTCAACCACACAACGTGGTTGGCTTCTGAATTCAGAACAGGTTAATTTTCCCCCACTTAAAACTACTTTACACTTTGTACCAATTCAGTTTGAACCTTCTCCGCCTTCAATGGACTCTGCTAGCAAAAGGTATTGAGACTTCTAGTGGGTCTCCAGTGGGTCTCTGGTTTAATTTCCCAGAAGCCCCTACGGCTACGTGGGGTTTCACGAATATCCAGGTGCTGGGTTTGGAACTGATTGGCTCCTCAAGAAGTTCACTACAAAAGAATCTGCCCTTTCTGACATTCTTTGGGAGCCTCGTCATGTCCAGTGGTCTTCCTCCCCCACTCAACTGCAAGGGAATTTTAATCTAGTGGAAAGGGTACTGGACTTGGGGGCAGGAGAGAACTGCGTTCACAAAGTGCTTCCTACACTAGTCTTATGAATTTGGTAAGTCACTGAAGATCCCTAAGCTCTAATTGCTGTTGCGTGATCCTGGGATACACACTTCTTTAGTGAGGACCAAGCTCTTCCCCACTTACCCCTCTTTCGCTCTGTAATCTAGTTTTCCAAGGAAGAAAATCTTTTTTTTTTCCTTGAAAGTTCATTTATTCTTCTCTACATTCAACAAACATTTGTTACAGACATATTCTTTTTTTTTTAATTTATTTTTGACATGTTTGGTTTTCAGCCTTGATTTTCACAGGCGTTTGAATTACAAATTTTCTCCCCATTTCCTCCCCCCCCCACTCCAAGATGGCGTACATTCTGGTTGCCCTGTTCCCCAGTATTCCCTCCCCTCCGTCGCCCCATTCCCCTCCCATCCCCCTTTCCCTTCCTCTCTCCCCTGTTCCCTTCCCATCCACCCTCCCTAAGAAGTCAAGCAATTCAACATGGGCCCCATGCATATCATTATGTATAACCCTTCCACAATACTCATGTTGTGAAAGACTAACTATATTTTGCTTCTTCCTAACCTATCCCCCTTT
>CM053628.1:24444089-24464033 GCA_028646595.1 Phalanger gymnotis | reverse complement strand
CTAAAGAGTTCTATGTTCCACGCTTGGGAAGATGCGCTGCCTCACCAGCACTCCTCCTTCCCCAAGAACCCCCTTCCCAAACTGGGCTTAGATCTTCAGCAGGCTCTTCACTCCTGCTCTGATCCACCACTTAATTCCTGCCACCAGGTGGGCCTGGAGCCAGAAGCAACTGCAGCTGTAGTTCTAAAGCTGCCCCACCTCCTGTGCCCCAGGGGCAGTGGCCGAACTGCAAACTCCTTCCCTGCAGCTTTTCCCACTAACTTTCTCTGTTGTCTTTGCTGTTTGTGGGTTGAGAGGTCTGGTAACTGCTGCAGCTCACTGATTCAGTGTGCCAGGGCACACTCGGCCCAGCTCCTGGTCTCCTTGGTCCGCGCTGCTCACGCTGGGCTCTGCTCTGCTCAGTTCCGCTCCCCTCAGCTCCCAGCTTTGTGTGGGATAGACCTTACCCAGAGACCATCCAGGCTGTCCTGGGCTGGAGCCCTGCTTCCCTCTGCCACTTTGTGGGTTCTGCAGTTCTAGAATTGGTTCAGAGCCATTTTTTATAAGTTTTTGGAGGGACTCGGTGGGGAGCTCACGGTAGTCCCTGCTTTCCAGCCGCCATCTTGGCTCTGCCCCCACCCTTTTCATTTTTGATACTGGTAATTTGATTTTTTCTTTCTTTATTAAAAAATCAAACAAACCAGTAGTTTATTTTTATTAATCTCTTCTTTGATTTTCAGGATTTATATTTTTGTGTTTAATTGGGGATTTTTAATGTTATTTTTTCTAGTCTTTTTTTAGTTTCATGCCCAATTTATTGATCTGTTCTTTCTCTCTTTTATTGATATATGCATTTGGAAATGTAAATTTTTCTGCTTTGGCTGTATCCCACGTATTTTGGTATGCTGTCTCATTGCTGTCATTATCTTTAATGAAATTATTGCTTGTTTCTATTATTTATTCTTTGGCCCACTCATCCTTTAGGATTAGATTATTTAGTTTCTAATCGATTTTTGATCGATGATTCCAAGGCCCTTTATTGAATATAAGTTTTGTTGTTTTATGGGCTAAACAGAATGCATTTAATATTTCTGCTTTTCTACATATATTTGTGAAGTTTTATTCCCTGATGTATGGTCATGCAATTGAGACTAGATATGCTCCTTTCTTTTCCCATTCAGCATTCTACAGAGGTCTATCATACGTAACTTTTCTGCAATTCCAATCACCTTCTTAATTTCTCTCTTATTTATTTTAAGGGTAGATTTATTTAGGTCAGAGAGAGGGTAAATTGAGGTCCTGCACTAGTACAATTTTCCTGTCTACTTCCTCCTATAATTCATTTAACTTTTCCTTCAAGAATGTATTTCCATACCATTTGATACATACATGTTCAGTATTGATATTGATTCGTTGTCTATGGTACCTTTTTAGCAAAATGTAGTTTCCCTATTTATCTCTTTTAATTAAGTCCGGTTTTGCTTTTGCTTTACCTGAGATCATGATTGCTATCCCTACCTTTTTTTTTTAACTTCACCTGATGCATAATAAATTCTGCTCTGGTCCCTTATTTTAACTCTTTCTGAGTCTGTTTCAAGGTTGTTTCTTTTAGACCACTTATTGTTGGATTCTAGTTTCTAATCCAGTCTGCTATTTGCTTTCATCTAATGGGTAAATTTATGCCATTCACATTCACATTTATGGTTACTAACTGTATATTTCTCTCTATCCTATTCTCTTCTGTTTATCCTTCTCTTTTTTAATCCTGTCCTCTACTCAAAATTCTGTTTGCTTCTTACCTCTGCCTCCTTTTATCAACCTTCTCATTTATCACACCTCCCCCTTCCCCTTCTACTTTCCTGTTGTGTAGAATGAATTTCTATACCAAACTGCATGTGTATACACATTCTTCCCTCTTTTAACCAGTTCAGAGTGAGGTTCAAGTGTTTCCACTTCAACCCCATTTCCCCTACATTCTAAAAACTTCTACTCATGCACCTCTTTCATGTGAGATAATTTTCTCCATTCTTCTTTTCCCTTCCCTATTTTTGTGGGGGATTTCTCTTTTTCACCCTTCCATTCTTCTTTTCAGATCATCCCAACAGAACAGATCTACACCCATGTAGACTCTTTCTGATTACCCTAATGATGATAAAATTCTTGGGGATTGCATGTATCATCTTCCCATTTGGGAATATAAACAGTTTAACCTTATTAAGTTCCCTATGATTTCTCCCTCATGTATACCTTTTTCTGCTTCTCTTGAGTCTTGCGTTTAAAAATTAAAATTTTTATTCGGCTCTCATCTTTTCATCAGGAATGCCTGGAGGTCCTCTGTTTAATTGCATGTCTATTTTTCCCCTGTAGGATTATACTCACTTTTGCTAGGTAGATGATTCTTGGTTGTAGTCCTAGCTCCTTTACCTTCTAGAATATGAACTGCGACTCAGGACTGGGTGATGGTTGACAGAGCTGCCAGATGGTACCAGTTCTTGTGTCCAGTACTAGTACAGGGGTCCCCTGGAATCTCTTTCTGTCCAGGAGTTCAGTTCCCTTACTATTCTTGGGTGGCGGACCACTCCTCGCTGCTGCCCCTCCTCACGTTATGGTACTGATGCACTTCACTACTGTCTAGTCCCCACATCAGTGTCCACAGACCTCTCTCTCTCTCCTCCTAAGTTCTCCTGGACTGGATACATGACTCACTGTGACTTTTTCTTTTCTGATCAGAATTTAGTCTGAAATGTTTTTTAGATTGTTGTGAAGGAGGTGTGTCGGATGAGTTGGGCAAAAATGATGACTTTCACTCTGCCTTCTTGACTGCCCCAAACCACAGTATTTTTGTACAGATAAGATAGCTTTCACCACAAGAATATAATCCAAGCTATGTCTCCATTGACCTTCTGACTGCCTAGAGGACAACCAGCTTTAATTGTATTTCTCTGGCTTCTATTCCTGATGGGGCAGGAGTTCGAGATCCTTTGAGTAATATGGGAAACTGGAAATTCCTCCAATAAGCAGGGAGGGAAGAACACCTCCCCTCTTACAAGCCCATTTTCCCAAAGAGATCTCTGTGAGAAATGAAATATTCTGGAGTACTCTGCGCAAACTCCAAAATGTAGATCTCTGCAATCGATTTTTAAATATTGTTGTGGCTTGGGACTCAGAGAAATACTGAAGTTAGCAAAATGGAAAAAAAATATCAAACAGACTTTTTTATGAGCTCATGTGTCTTAGGTCTCTGATGACCCAGCCTAAAACTTTACCCAGTCTATGCAGATAAAAGAATGGAAAGATGTCCTATTCCAGTTTATGGATGAAGTACCAAGAAAGAATAATAGCCAGGCATTTCCTTCTGTGTCACATCATGTCTTGGAAAACAGTGTGATATAGCTGACAGTCCAGTTGACTAGGAACTCAGGAGACCTGAATTCTATTCCTATGCTGGATTTTCTCAAAGAAGTCATTTAACTTGGCTATGGATCAGTTTCTGTCCTAAAATGACATTGACAATAGCTTCCATCTCCAAATAATTTTCGAAGAGCCTTGAAAACCCATGATCTTTCCACCTCTGAGTGAAGAGAAAGACACACTGTACAATGGTTCCTTTTCCGATTCAGCTCAGAAGACTCTGGTGGGGCCTTAGAAATCATCTAGTTCATGTCCTTTATTTTATAGATTAGGAAACAGATCCAGCTGATTTCATCCTGCCCATATAGTAAGAAGGGTTTTTATATGATTGTTGGGGAAAAGCAACATGCCTTTCCACAGTATGTTTTTCCATGATCTATTCCCAAGGACAGGAGATTGTGACATGAGGTGTCACCTTTTAGGACTATTCATAAGGAAAAAGTTAAACTTTGCATCAAATTAATTCACCAATATGTTTATCTAGGACTGATACTGCAAAGGAGTGATGAAGCAAGGCCAAGCCCAGAACTGAGTAATAAGAGGCTCCCAGAATCTCAGAGCTAGAAGGGCCCTTCAAGGTCAACTAACCTATACCCAAATAGGAATTCCCTCTGTGAACTCCTGTGAATGTGAAACCTTCATGTTTTTGCCTTCCTTTGTATTCTTAACACTTAGCCCTGGGCCAGGCACAACATAAACACTTAATCAGTGCTTGCTGGTCTTCAAGCCTCCACAAAAATTGGGCCCAGCCATGTGTGGGAAACTGTGCAGGTTTCTCAGTACTCCTAAGTTGTGTGCTGCCTCAAGAGCCCAACTCTTAAGCATCAGTATTATCTTACTATCTGCAGTGAATCATGGGATTTGAGGGTCTCTGAAAAATCACAGGGTGCTGATTTAGTTGTGTCCTTGAACCATCAAATAGGGACACAAATCCTGCTCTGAAGCAAAACCCATGGGCAAACAAGAATAACCCATTTTTCCCCTGAAGGCTGTTTTCATTGAGTGGTGTTGCTGCTGCTGCAGCTGTTGCTGTTGTCTTTCTCATCATTTTGTTGTGGGGCCCTGTGTGGAAGATGGGGATGGGGGGAGTGGCAGTGAAGAAGGCCTGCTTGGTTCTAAACGACCAAGTTTTGAAATATTACTAGACCATAAATTGGATTGCTGAATATATGTGTGTGTGTGTGTGTGTGTGTGTGTGTGTGTGTGTGTGTTTAGGTTTTAGAACAATGAAATCGATGTTGTTTTCAAATTCTCCTTTAACTGGAATGAGTCAGACCTAATCTTGAAAAAGTAATCAGGCACTTCTGCATGATCTATACCTAAAAGCCTAAAACCAAGTACATTCTGAGCCAGAAGGGACCCAGAGAGACCATCTATTTAAGCCATTCTCAAACACTGCTGTTCTTTTTAATGGGAAAAAATGCAGCTGCTAGCAATAGTTCCCCCTTAACATGTTAAACATGAATCTGTAGATAAATATACATATACAGATATAGATATAAATATAGATAAAAATACATACTCTTATGGTGTGAAAATAAGTTTATCTCTATTTTTCTCCAAAAGATTTCGGGGATATTTCATGTTCCCAGGCCCCTGCACTAATATTTATGGGTCTGAAAAGCATCATGCCAGAGTAATTGGCTGAGCCTGAGGTCAGGAAGGCCAAGGTTCAAATCTCTCTTCTGGCACTTGCTAGTCATGTGCTAAGCAAGTCACTTAATCTGTCTGAGCCTCAGTTTCCTCATCTGTAAAAAGGAGATAATAACCCCTCTAGTCCCTACTTTATAGGGTTATTGTGAAGCTACAATAAGGTAATGTTTGTCATGTGCATTGCAGATATGAAAATGCTCGATTTAAAGGTTGAAAGGATCTTAGACTCCATTTGATCTAAACCCTTTATTTTGCAGATTGAGAAAACTGAGAACCAGAACACTGAAGGAACTTACTCATGGTTCCATGGCTAGTAGGTAGAGAGAGAAGACTCAAACCCAGGCTCTTTGACTGCAGATGTAGCGTGCTTCCACCAGGCCATTATGTTGAGTAATAGGCTGGGAGGAGGATTGCATTTGACAAATTTAGATCAGAACTAATATAATTTATAATACCCACAGTCACCAATCTGGCCACATTTCCTTTGTATGGTCATCGGCTGATGCCCAGAGCACCGAATGACCCCATAGTTCTGTAGGTACTGCAGTTGTTTCTAAATGACTTGGCACATCATTAGAGATTAGGCCTCTCTCCTGGACTAAATTGATTCACTTAGATGGGAAATAATTTGCTCCAAAATTAACACAACGTTAACCTTTTGGATTATTGACTAAAACTATCAGTCTCCCACAATTTCAGTGAGTAGACTTGCATTTAGCAAAATGCTGGAGTGGTTAAGACAAATATGGTGGCAGTCTGATTATTTTCTTCGAGTGGTTCAAAAGTGACACAGACTAAAATGGATTCCTACATTGTTCACTGTTTCATTTGCCTCCATCTGAATGCTTGTGCTTCCTTTGAATGTGGATTATTTTGCTAACAATCTGTTTTCACCAAAGCATCCCTGTTTGGACTGCCCCATTTTTAAGACCAGGGAAAGATCATAAGGTAACTCTTACTGAAAACTGGAATAAACTACAAACACAACTAGATATCCCATAATTCAAGTTATAAGTTTCATTGTATGTATCAGTAATCATAGTTAATAATTAACAAAATAAGCATATTCATATTAATATATTAGCAAGCTATACAGGATAATGAGCTAGTGCATAGTCTAAATACATAATGTAAGTTCTTTTGATGTAGGACTAGAAACTAACTGATTCATCATTAGCTCTTAGCAAATCGAGTATGTATTAAGCTACGTATGTAATGTAGCACATGAGTTACTGGAGAAAAGGGACTGGTTTGGGTCACGTCTTTGTATCCGTGGCACCTGCCATAGTACCTTGCATATTGTAGGGCTTTGATAAATATTTATTATTTGAGAATGCACATATGTATATACACATGATATATAAAATATGTATATATGTGTATGTATATATTTGTACACAGCTGCATTACTCAAAACTGTGATTAAAGTACATATTGGAGGGAGGTGGCATAGAATTGCTTTTTAAGTCTAACTACACATGAAGAATCTATATTTTATTGGTGAGGGTGTGGATCCATGAAGGCAGATTACAAGCTCTTTACAAGTTAGCAAATGACATTCCGGAACTATTGTGGCCAGGGGAAAAAAAATCATCATCCTGAGGTCAACAGAGCAATAAGCCCCTCTGACCTTCATTGGCTTGGTATTGGGGTGGCAGGCATAGAGTTCATCACTAGCCTATACCTGAAACCTTTCTAACTTAGAGAAACCTACCAGGCTCTGCACACTACTAGAGTGGCCACTCCCACACCATGATGAAATATCAGAGAAGGTCTAGAGTGGAGATCTCTATTTACTTAACCTTTTTCATCAATGTGTTATAAGATGGAATAGAAGACAAGATAATTAAGTAGAAAGCTTATATTTAATTCAAGCTTGTGAACACTGTTGATTTAAGGGAATTATGAATAATTATAATTTTGAGATATGAACATAGAGGCAACATGCAATTGCAGAGATAATTCATTCAGTAGTCATTTATTAAATTCCTTTAATTTGCAAAGTACTATACTAGACACTGTGTGTGTGTGTGTGTGTGTGTGTGTGTGTGTGTGTGTGTGGGAGTTTACAAAGATAATTAAGACAGTCCCTACTCTCTCAAAGCTTCCATTCTAACAGGAGAGATGTGACATATGCACATATGTATCAATATTCTACAATAAATGGGCAATGACTCTATTAAGAATCTTAGTACAGCACTATGTTGAAAGCATCATTAAGTAGAATCTATCTTAATGATATACCCTTAATGACATTTACACATAAATGTGAAAGGTTAACTTTGATTTGGGGAGAACGTATTTGCTCATTCAGTCCACTAGTTTCCTCCTGGAATTCCTTATCATAGCTATTTCCTGCCAGTGGTGCACAAGCTTTGGCAGGTCTTCTCAAGCTGAAAAGGGAAGAAGAAGAAGAAGAGAAGGAGAAGGAGAAGGAGAAGGAGAAGGAGAAGGAGAAGGAGAAGGAGAAGGAGAAGGAGAAGGAGAAACAGAAGGAGGAGGAGAAGGAGAAGGAGAAGGAGAAAGAAGTAAAAAGGGTCAGCTAGGTGTGACAATGGATAGAGATCTGGTCTTAGAGGCAGGAGGACCTGAATTTAAATGCGGCCTTAGTACTAGCTGTGAGCAAGTCACTTAACCACTATTGGTCTCAGTTTCCTTAAGTATCTCCCACAGTTATTGCGAGGATTAAATGAGATTGTATCTATAAAGGCTTAGCACAGTGCCTGGCACATCATGGATGTTATATAAATACATTCTTATTATGGTTACTTCTTGCAACCTCTTAATCTATGGAAGAAGAAACTGAGGCCCAAGTTATTTTAGTGACACTCCCCCTACTCCTAAGGTTACACAGGTTTGAAGTGGAGGAGCTAGGAATTATGCATAAGCCTTCTGATTCTTTCTCTGTTCTTTCTCTGTTTTTAACATGCTATATATGAAAATAAGGAGTAGGTGAATATTCACATGGATATAGTCTCTTGTTAAATGTCACATGGGTTTATTAGACTAGATTAGATGCTGCATGAGGGCTTATCTAAGGGCTATTTCTCCCACAGTGCCTAGCACAGGGCTCTGCACATAGGAGAAGCTTATTGAATTGAATTGAATTTTCCCCCATAGCAATATGGTTATATTGAAAAGAGATAATGAGTATCCACATTAGTAAGCATTTTATGTTTCAATTTTTTAAAAAGGGAGTAAGTCTGCTCTGGGTTGGATTGGAGGAAGGGGAAAAGGGAAACTATTCCATTTTTATTTCTTTCACAGTCTTGCTAGTGTCATATTGTCAGAGTTATAATAAAACCCACTGGCTTTTTTCCACAGGATTCCCAAAGCCTTGCCATCGAGTAAAAGTGCTGAGTTTCGCTTTTCCTAGTTTTTATGTAAATTCTACTTGTTAGTGATTCGATGTACCTTGATTTCTGTACAGAAGCTGCCTCTTAGGCAGCTAAAGGTTACAGCTGCATTGGCTGGAAGGACGAATACATTACAGGACTGACCTGCAAACAAAGCAAAATGCAATGAACAAACCAAATTTTGAACATGTATCAAAAGATTTAGAATTGTCATAGAAATGATTTTTCATGATTCTTTAAGCTCCTCCATGATGAGTATATGTTTACCAGCACAAGACCATTTTTCTATGCATTGTGTAACATTGGAGCCTATCTATCCAAACCTGTACCAAGTTGCACTCGTCTCTGGGTTGGTCTGATCCTAATAATTTCTCTTTCCTCCTTTCTCCTCCTCTAGGGTTCAGCGGGAATGCATTTGCAGTTAAGTATCCCGACTTAATTAAGCAGAAATTTCAATGCTTCCTAAAGTTATAAGGTTAGATCAGTGGTATCAATCTAAATATTTACCCCCCAAATGCTAGGGAAGAAGCCAAACATAATCACAGTTTAGAGGTAGTGAAAAGAAAGCTGTTTCCCTGTCAAATACAACTCTGCTAAATTTGGTTTTTAGTCAGGCCTTTCCATCGTTTACATAGGGATGAAAGGTTTCTCATTCTCTTTAAAATGCATTTAAAAAGCAAGTCATTAAATAATCAAAATCATGAAATGCAAATAACTTGATGCTTGGGGAATTTAAGTAGCAAAAAGAAATACTCTGGACTTCTCCTACCCGAAGCAAACAAATCCAGCAGGAAATCATGGGTTGTAATAGGGATCAAAATTATATTGTGGCCCACCCCACTCTGACTTCTGCCTTCAGATATCTGTGAATGTCAGTGTGCCCCTCCTGTTCTTATATATTATAGTCAACCCTGCCACAAAACTGTTTATTAATCCTACTCAGGCAAACTAGACATGCTTTTGTCCACGTGTTGTGGCTTGACAGACTTTTGTAGCCATCTTTACTTTAGAATTAAGCTTGGCTTCACACCAACTTATTAAATAGCAAGCTAGAGCCAAAATATGTGTGATCACAAAAGGCCCCTTGTCAGAAGGTTATATAAGCTCTGGGAGTTGCTGTTGGCCTTCGAGCTTGACAGTAGCTAGCCGAAAGGACTGGTCTCACATAGACATGCTAGTGACAACTGGAGAGCTGACTAGCTTGCCAAGGGCAGGCGGGGCTCCACTGTTGCTTACAGGGATTTATTGCTCAAGGTAGCCATGGTCAAGAGTACAAACATACAGAACGTTCTGTCCTCACTCAAGCATGCCTCTGATCATTATCTCGTCATTACTATTCATTTCTGAGTGGAACATTTGAATCTATTTATTCACCAGTGTTGGCTGCCTTCTATCCGATGGATGGGCACGTTACTAGATAAAATTCTCTGGGAAGATTTAGAGAATACGCACTTTTCTACTGAGCATTTTTCCCCCTCTGGGTAGGAGGGTTTCAAGAAGGAAACTTATTTGTTCTTTACAAATGATAAGGAGACAGCACGGGATGGTGAAATGAACATTGGGCTTTGAGTCAGAATGGGTTTAAATCTGACGAGTGACTGTTTGAGCTGGGGTACTAATGGTGGTATTGGTGGTGGTGATGGCAATAATTTATGACTCCCTTATAGTCTAGCCTGTTGTGAGGGTGGTAATGATGCCAGCTAGGGTCATGGACAGCAGGGATTGCGTACACCCTGAGTCAGTTGTGTAGCTATTAAAGGCCTACCAAGAACCTTGAAATGCTGTCAGATAGACCTCTGGCAATAGTATTGGCTCAGTTAGCGCCTGATCAGTATGGAGCAACTACTTCTAAAAGTCAAAGAAATAAGCAGAGAAGCATAGAAATGTAAACTGACCCTCCTGTGGTGACTGGCTTGACATAGAGTGAGGGATGGCAGAGCAGGGACACTGTTTTGTGTTCTGGTACCATAAGGAGGAAGGATTCACTGGAACCCATCCAAAATATTAATACCTTACCTTCTAGAACTGCTTGAATGTAGATAATAGGGACCATTAAAATGAGTAAACCATGAGTGTACATGGAACAAGATGAAGAGATGAACGTTTTCCTTATGTACCACTGCTATAGCATAATCGAAATGGAAACATATCCTACCATTTAGAGTCCAGGACTCTATCCTTTTTTTGGTCAAATGGTATCCTCAGCTCTAAGTCATAGAGCAATGTATTTGCCAACAGGTGCAGGGCAATTATAAGCAAAACCTTCATTACGAAGCCAGGACTGGCTAAAATAAGAGATTAAATTAAAGAGCCATGCAAATGTGAAGAGGAAAAATCAAAGAAATGGGTCATTGTACATCTTCAATTAACACACTATAAATGATACGAAATAACAAAATCAATGGCAAAAACAGTCTTAGTGTCTGACGTGATTTTGATCAGAATGTGGGCGTACTTAGACTAGAGGCTCTAAAAGCCCTTTTTTGCATTTGTTGGCCTACGCACAATTAAAAGACCACTTTTACCATAATGAGGTAATTCTAAAAAGCTCACATTGGCAATTACCATCAGTGATGAACACATCTTCTTGCAATTTTCAATAGAAATTGCAAGAGCATCTTAGGACCTGTATTCAACCAGTGTATAAAGCCCCAATGCTGTGGTAAAAACCATAGGAGGAGGGGTGGACCTATTAAGTAATTCTTCTGCAAATAGCTGCCAAGTATCACCATGGCAAAAGCTGCTTAAGAGAGCTATTGAGGATCTGCAGAAAGACATCGAAAGATTCTATCATTATCTGGCTGGTACAAGCAATAGAAAAGGGGTATGCCATATTACCCGATTAAAGGCAACAAAGGAGAAAGATGTAAAGTCAAACCTGGCAAACAAAAGTATCTCAGAAATTCTAGGTCCCCTTAATCAGCAACTGAAAACAAAAGTCACAAAGTTAAAATGGTACCAGAAACCAAAGAAGCACAAAATACAAGGTCAATTCAGTTGATCATCAGTCAAAAACTTTGTCCTCTAGAGGCTTGAGAGAAGAAATCAGAGGAGAAAAAGATGCCCCGAAGAAGCAGGATATGGAAATTTTCTGGTCATCTACGTGGTCACAAGAGTTTTGACAGAACAAAAACGGAAGGCAGGCAAAATGAGAAACAGAAAGCTTATCAATTGGAGTATGAAGAGTGACAGAATGGTTATGTCAAGGGAAGTGACAGACTCTGCCTTCTCTGCAAATCTGAAAGGAGGCAAGGCTGGATAAGATGCATAATTGTTGGTTAAAATGTTCACAGTGGTTCATGAAATCTTCGCTCAGTACTTTGGCACCTTTCACTCAGAGGCAACCCTAATCGCACCATTTTGGGGGGGAAGAGACCAAGTATTTTTATCTTGCTGAGGCCGGAATTGCAATGGTCATGCATGGACCTCATCCTATTGATGCCCAGCATAGAAGCTGATCAGTTTCTAACCTGGGAAACTTTGCTCTCCCTTAGGCATCCTAGTGGACCTCTGTTCTTAAGGGCTTACCATATTGAAGCCAATCTTAATGCCCTTACTGCAACTTGGAACTCCCAAGCTCAGGTGATCTGCCAGTTTCAGCCTCTAGAGTAGAAAAGATTATGGGCAGGTGCCATCACATTCGGCCCCACCTTTCCTAAATGAAGGAAATTCATATCTACAAATAAAAATAAAAATATGCCTCCAAATATAGGCCAGTTACACAATTACATACTTTATATAACAGCTTGTATTATTTTAAAAATTCTATAAACAAAAAATATCTATAAAAGAAAATAACATAGAGGCTACAGAGCCAAGTAGGTATACAAAACAGTTCCAGGGGTGTATAAGGCGGCTAGGTGGTGCAGTAGATATAGTGGCAGGCTTGGAGTCAGGAAGACCAGAGTTCAAATTCAGCCTCAGGAACTTATTGGCTGTGTGATCTTTAGCAAGTCACTTAACCTTGCTTGCCTCAGTTTCCTCACCTGTAAAATGGGCTAAAGAAGGAAATGGCAAACCACTCTAGTATCTTTGCCAAGAAAACCCCAAAAGGGGTCACAAAGAGTCAGCCATGACTGAAAAATGGCTGAATAACAACAAAGAGTAACTGACCATCACTTTGGGAATTAGTAAAACAGGTCACTTTTGAAAATGCCATAACATTTATACTACCATGATATATTTATATCTCTTAGTAGAAAAATAAACAACAAAAACCAGAACCCTTCCTAACATCCCCCAAATTAAAAAACATATTATTTTTAAAAGTCAATAAAGCAATTTGGAATTATACAAATAAAATGACAAAGATATCCATAGCCTTTGAAACAGAGATTCCATTATCGGAATTGAATGAGAGGATATTTGTAAAAATACTTTGCACAGTCTCTGGCACATGGTATTACTTACTGGTGTTATTCAGTTATTAAGGAAGCCATTGATAAGAAGATAGTTCACATATATGCCAAAATATTTACAGCAGCTCTTTTTGTGATAGCTAAGAGTTGAAAACAATATAGATGATCTTCAATTGGGGAATAGATAATAGATAAACAAATTGTGGTATGTGCATGTAATGGAATATTGCTGTGCTGTAAGAAATGATGTGTGTGGTGAATACGGAGAAGCATAGAAAGATCCATATGAACTGATACAGAGTGAAGTGAGCAGAGCCAATGGAAAGAACAGCACACTGAAAAATCAAAATTAAATGCAACAAAATCATAGAGATCAAGCAGGGCTCAAATGAAGAGATATGAGAGGACACCCACAAACCATCCCTTCATGGAAGTGGGGAGTCCACAGGTGTTATCCATTGCACATGTTTTTGGACTTTTCCCATCTATCAATCACTTCCATTGAGTTCTTTATTTTTATCCTCTCTAAAAATACTCTTTGTTATATGGGATGGCTGTCTGGGAGGAGCAGGAAGAGAGATACTTGGGATTAACTATGATGAGGTAAGTAACAGAAAATATGAATTAAAACTTACGTAATAAATAAGTATTCCAAAAAAGAGCTATGATTTCATTGCTGTGGCGTTTTTCTCCAGCAAGGCAGAATACAAGCCTCCTAACTAGATGAGCCTGGGTAAGGTACTCTTGGTGGGGGGGGGCAGTTTCCTTATCTATAAGATGAGGGGTTGGACTTGGTGGCCTCTAAAGTCTGTTTTGGGTCTAAATCAATGACTTTAGGGAGTTGGCTGAGACTCATAGTTAAAGCAACTTGTTCGTGGTCAAATGGCTAATAAGCATCAGAGGAGGGATTTGAATGCAGTTCTTCTTGATTCCAAGTCCAGTGCTCTATTACATTATGTTGCTTCTGGAAAAAATACTTATTGGTTCTCAGTAAATGTCTGTCCATCCAAAAACTAATTCACCTGCTTCTGGCAAATGTGGATAATCATATTTGCACTTTCTGCCTTGTAAAATTGTTGTGAAAAACTTGTTTTGTAAATCTTAGAGTTCTATAGAGATGCACGGTTTTCTTCTGATTGTGTTGTGAAGTTTGGGTTTCTGAGGAAGTTGACGGTATATACAGGATGTATAGCGAGGGAGCAGAAATTCAGGTAATAGCTGTCATTTCTCCTTAACAACAATAAAAAAAACATTCTTCTTCGTATAATCATAGAGCTTTTGATGGAAAGCAGAAGGTGGAAAATATGTACCCCAATGAAAAAAACGCTTTGGGTTACATGCCAATGAACCAGTCTTGGAAGTCGACTACATGAGATGAATCCTTTTATTTTAAAATTGTTTCTCAACTCTTTCTATAGCTCTTTATCAACCCCTGTCATTTGTTCATTACTTTTTATGTTGAAAACAAACTGAAAAAAATAATTTCACATGAAAATTTACTGAATGATTACTACCAATCACATTTCACTTCACTAATTAAAACAATTATCAATAATTGTCGACGTTCTTAATGATTTATGTTTCAAATTGTTCATTGCTCTGCAAATGACAATTTGGCACCACATCCAAAACCCACAGACAGCACTAGTGAAGATAATGAAAACGTTTTGAGGCATTCTGATTATGAGTATGTCTCTTCTAATTATTTTTGGCTCTTTGGCAACTCCAAGAGCCAGCTTGAACATCCATTTTCGATGGCAATTGTGGTTGTCATTCAAATGAGCAGAATTTCACTTTTCATAGTGGGAGAAAACACATTTCACTTGAGTTATGATATTTAAAATACCCAGAAACTTGACTACTTAATGTCATATTTGCTACTGGCACCGATGACCCCCATTCATCACATTCAAGTGAGTACCACGTATTACAAATTACTAAGAAACAACATGAGGACTGAGAAAAGGGTGTAGGGGATTTCCCTCATTTGATTGTAAGCTCCTTGAAGGCAGGGATTGTCTTTGTTTTGATTTGTATTTGTATCTCTAGTGCTTGGCACAGTGCCTGGCACATAATAGGCACTTAATAAATGTTTTATTGACTGACAGCTATTTGTATCCTTAGCACCTAACACAGAGCCTGCTATGAAATGGTTGTTTTGTAAATACTGGTTCATTGATTGAATCTGGAAAGAACTAATCTAATTAGAAAAGAATCTGATTTTCACTTTGTTTTAAAAACTCAAATCTTGTTGTAATGATTCTCCTTTTAATCAAATCCTGCTCCCCATGATTTTGATATAGTCATTTTAGCAAAAGATGAAAGATCAGCCTATGCCTTTGTGTCACATCTTCCCTGTCCACGTTTTTATTATTCAATTAATAACATTGCTAGGATGAAATGGAAAGTGAATATCACCATATGGAATCTGTGGTTGTTATGGAAAATGATAGCAGAGTGACTGTTGATGAGAGCTTCCAGGAGAAGGGAATTCAGCGCAAACTGGAGGGCTTTGTGTTTGGCAGGCTAAAAAGGTTCTATTTCCCTAGAATAGCAAATGCAACTCAATGATATGTTGCTCACCCGGTACCCTGTTAGCAAGCCTTTGCTTTGTGAATGCCGTTTCCTTGCTAGCACTTTCCCCTGCCTGTCCCCAACCCCCAGATTTGGTTGTGCTACCTTTTGAACATTGTCCTGGATTGTCTGTCCCATTCAGCTCAGTAAATGGCCCTCCCACCTTCCCACTCTGATTGCCCTATTGCAGATTTCTATAGTATTATAATCCTGGGCAGAGTGGTCCTGTAGAAAAAACACAGGACCTGGAGTCATGGCACAGAGGTGATGCCTTTGAATCTTACTTCTGCTATTTACCAGCTATGTGGCCCTGAGAAGAATTCATCCAATTCAGCAATCCAATGAACGTTAAGTGCCTACTAAGTGCCAGGCACTGTCCTAAGCTCTATAGATGCAATTAGTAACAAGAAAGCCAGTCTTTGCCCTCCCTTGAGGCTCCTTAGCTTAGTCTCAAGGGGGAGACAACCCCAAAAGGATGCATGAAAGGAGAGAAGGAGGAATAGTACCTTCCTCTAGCCTCATTTTCTTCATATCTAAAATGGAATTATTAAAACTTGAACTACCTTTCTCACTGGGATGTTGTGAGGCAAGTAGTTTATAAAACCTTAAAATACTAGAAAAATATGTGTTTTTAATTCCAAGTCACTAGACTGCTTTTGTGTATATGGCAATTCTGCTCTCCTCTCCCAAACGGCCTGTGCCAGAATGACCCAGCTGAAACATCTCTTATTGTGGGAAGACATCAGTATATGCCCTGAAACCTCTTCACCGGCAGCCCCTTCTGATCTCGTGAAATCTAAGCTGGACCAAAGTAGATAAATTTTAATCTAGTTGACTGACTATAAGTGAAATGCCCAATGGTGTGCCAAGGTCAAACTGAAAAGAGGTCATTATGTTTATGTTTGTTAGCACAGGGTTCTGTCCTTGGTCCTGGCCTGATTAATGCTTTTTTCAATGACTTACACAGGAACATAAATACATGACCTTATATTTGCTGATGAAACACAACAGAGAAGGAAAGCTGATAGGTAGCACGATGACACTGAGTAGAGAGTCAGAATAAATGGAGTCTAGTCCTGGCTTTGTTAAGAGCTCCCAAATGACAAATCACTTCTCCTTTCTAGGCCTCAGTCTCTCCATCTGCAAAATAATGCTGATAACTGGCATTTATATAACACTTTGGGGTTGCTACATGGCACTGTAGTGGATAAACTACTGGGCCTGGAGTCAGGAAGCCTTGACTTCAAATCCGGCCTCAGACACTCATTAGCTGTGTGACCTTGAGCAAGTCACTTAACCCTGTTTGCTTCAGTTTCCTCATCTGTAAAATGATCTGGAGAAGGAAATGACAAACTGCTCCAGTATCTCTGCCAAGAAAACTTCAAATGGGGTCGTGGAGAGTTGGACATGACTGATAAACAACCGGACAACAATATACAACTTTAAGGCTCCATTTTAAAGATAAGGAAACCAAGGCTCAAAGTAGTTAAACAGCTAGTCACTAAAAAAGCCAGTATTCAGACCAGGCTTTCTAACTCCACATTCAGTGGCTTTTTTTTTAATGTGGCTGACAAAAACCCTAATGTGACTCGAGGCCGCATTCATTCTAGTAAAGCGTCCAGAACAAGAGCCATAATGGTTACATTGTACTCTGTGCTGGTTAAATCACATCTGGGAGATTGTGGCTAAGTAGGAGTGTCTTGCATTTCTGTCCTTCTTCCACCACTGCCACGTCCTGGCCGGCTGACCCTGGACAAGTAACTTTACCTCTCATTGTTCCCAGCGACTTCTACAAATTGCATAGAAATTACCAACCTGCATTGGCTGAAGGACTTTCTTGGGTGGGTGTTGCATGTATCGATGAAATTATAGGTTCAGCTATATGTATATGTATGTAAACATGCAGATGTATATAATATATCCACACAATACACATATAATATGCACATATATATATTTATATATCCATGTACATATTGAATAAACATGCATACATACATAATCAGTATCTTTTGTTTTTACAATTCCGAATATATACAGCTGCACTCCCCTACTCAGTGAGCCATTTCTTGTAACAGAATAATAAAAGAAGGGAAAACCAGTTTAGCAAAACAACAAGTCAATATTCTACACTCGTAGTTCTCTACCTCTGCAAAAAAGGGAGGTACTTCGGCCCAAGCTAGGTCATTGCAATTATACGGAATTCAGTTTTGGTTTTGCTGTTTTGTTTCCAATCATACTGTTGGTGTCCTTGTGTATGGGTTTTGTCTTGGTTCTGCTTATTTTACTTAAGATGAATTTATATTGGTCTTCCTATGTTTCTCTGAATTCTTCCTATTTGTCATTTCTTACAGCATGATAATGTTTCATCATATTCATATGCCATATCTTGCTTGGTCATTACCTAATATCTGAGCTTATACTTTGTTCCTAATTCTTTGTTGCTACAAAAGAGGCTGATATGAATATGTCGATATGTATGGGATTTGGTACGTATGGGACTTTTCTTTCTGTCTGTGGCTTCTTTGGGGTGTGTGTCCCAGAGCAATAGGATCTCAACAAAGAGTATGGGCATTTAATTACTTTGCAGTGAAGGGAAGGAGAAGGAAGGAAAAAAAATTGATTTGTAATTCTTCTATTAGAACTATGCCTTGTGGATGTGTTCCTGATAATGTCCAAACACGGGTAAGCATTTCAGAATATTTAACAGTTCAACAAACACTTATTAAATGCCTGCTGTGTACAAAGCCCTGTTCTAGGGACTAGTGGAAATACACAGATTCAATAAGACGTAATTCCGGCCCTTGCCACTCTTGCCATCCCAGCTCTTGTACTCATGGAGCTCCTGTTCCAATAGTAAGAATGATTTTTATTTTTTAGTCTGAAATGGATGTTTGATATCATTGGTGTAGTGAGCTCCTGTTCTGGAAGCTTCCTTTACTAATGCAACTTGGCAACTCTTCTGCAGTTTACAGGCTTACAAAGTTTCTGATGTGTGGAGAGCTTAATTGACTTGAACGAGCAAGTGTGTTCTCATGATCACTAACCTAGGATGTGGCAGGGTAAAATATGAAGCCAAGTCTCCCCCAATCCCCGCCATCAAACTCCCCTCTCTATCTAGTACATGTTGTCTCTTTCTATAACAATAACCATATCAACCCACATTAAGTTTTGCAAAACATTTTAGATGCAATTTCTCATTTTATCCTGGCATTAGCCTTGTGAAGTATACAGTACAGCTATTATCACCCTCTCTCTTTTACAGATGAAGAATCTGAAGCTTGGAAATGTTAAGTGACTTGCCCAGACTCATACAACTAGTAAGCCTCAGGGGTGGAATTTGAACTCGGCTCTCTCTCAGGTTCAAGTTCTAGGTGTAGCATACTTTGTACTATGCCACACTGCCTCTCTGTGGTGGTATGTGATAAGTACATGACTTCATACTTGCATGTATTTATGATCTCATGGATGAGGGCTCTCCTTCCACAGTGCACAGAGTAACGCTTCCATACTGTCTTATCTTATGTAACTCTGGTTCAGATCCTCTCACAAATCATCGATTGGCATCATCCCTCTATGACGAGGTCTTTCCTCTAAAACCCTTGATATTGTGGGGACACTAGTAGAAAACAAAAGTTGTCCATCATTCATTCCTCTTTCCCTACATGATTGACCCATCTTTTTTTCCTAGTTGTACATCTCTCTACTGACATTCCCCTTGCCATCTCTCCTATACAATTCTCCGCGTGCTTGTGTCAATGCCTGTTCATGCCTACCATGTGCCTCTCCATTGCCTTTTGGCTGACCTTCACCTTTAATTCTCCACATACGATGGTGTTTCATAACTCACTTGGCATAAGTAAGGGCATAAGAGAGACACAAATGAAGACAGCAAGTCAGTTACATTCTTGAAATAATCAAAGGCTTGGAAGTCAAGATCAGATTGAATGGGTAGCCTAGGCAAGAATGTATATATTACCAACATATTGTCATATAATACCACAAATGGAAGATTTTCACTTTCTTTGTCAGTGTTGAACCCTGTACTTTTTGTTATAAAAAAATACTGTGGACTCGCCTATAGAACAGGAGTTCTTAACCTCTTTTGTGTCATGGACCCCTTTGGAATTCTGGTGAAGCCTATGAATCATTTCTCACAATAATTTTTTTATTATCTTTTTTTAAATATGTTTAGTTTTCAGCATTAATTTTCACAGGTGTTTGAATTACAAATTTTCTCCCCATTTCTACCCCCCCACTCCAAGATGGCATACACTGTGGTGGCCCTGTTCCCCAGTCTGCCCTCCCCTCCGTCACCCCATTCCCCTCCCATCTCCCTTTCTCTTGCTTTCTTGTAGGGTAAGATAAATCTCTATCCCCATTGCCTGTGCATCTTATTTTTTTAAAACCTTGGGTTCCAAATTCTCTCCCCTCTTCCCTTCCCACCCACCCTCCCTCCCTCCCTAAGAAGTCAAGCAATTCAACATGGGCCGCATGCGTATCATTATGTATAACCCTTCCACAATACTCATGTTGTGAAAGACTAACTATGTTTTGCTTCTTCCTAACTTATCCCCCTTTATTGAATTTTCTCCCTTGACCCTGTCCCTTTT
>CM053628.1:24394034-24443589 GCA_028646595.1 Phalanger gymnotis | reverse complement strand
GCCCCTCTGCTACTCAGGTATTCCAACTACTTGGCCACTGAAGCCCCACTTCTGTCTCCTCTGTTCTAGCGTTCTTTTTTTTTTCCCCCAGGAATTCTCTGGGTGGGGAGGGGAGGGATTAGAGCCGTTTACCTGGCCATTATGTCTCCCGGAAGCTCAAGAAGCGTTTGAAACCTTTGGGCTGCAAGCCTCAGGGGCTGGTATCTCACCATCCGTGGCGTTGCGCCGCCTCTCCTCGCTTCCACAGAGTGCCGTCCTGTGTTGGGAGGCCTGGGGATCTGCGCTGGTTTCAGGCACCCGGCTTTCTCCCAGCCTGTCTCCCACGTGGGTTTTCCCGGCCAGCCGCTTCTGCTTTGGTCCCGTCTGGGGCAGCTCCGCAGGCCGAGCGCTTACCTAGCCTACAGAATTGTTCCTTCAGCCTTTTAGATTCTCCCAGCTGGGAAATTTGCCCCAGTCAGAGTGCTCGCAATTTCTAACTCTCTCAAATCTGCTCAGATTCACTTTTTTTATAGGAATCCAACAGAACTTGTGAGAGAGCTCCGGCAAGGCGCTGTTTTCATGCGGCCATCTTGGCTCCACCCCCCCCATCTGGAGCTTTTTGTTGTCTAGACTTAATTTCTGTAAGATTTCTTCCCAGTTTTTCCAGTAGATTTTTTAAAATACATTTTATCTGTATCTTTTTTATATCAAAAGGTATAAACCTAGATTTTCTCATTTCCCTTCCCCCCTCTTCCAGAGAGGCATTCCTTATAACAAAAAAATTTAAGCAAGAAAAAAACATAAAAAGGAAAAAAAATTGGTCAAAGTGGACCAAATAACAGGAAAAAATCTGTCACTGTATACAGTGTTTCACACCTCTGCTAACAAACACAGGAGTTATATTCTCCCATCTCATCTTTGATGTCAAATTTGTTTTTTATAATCTCAGAATATTGATTTTCAATTGTTCTGCGGTGATCGATGTGTAAAATTTATATGTGATGCTTCCTTTTGGACTGAGATAGTTTTTATGATATTAAAAGCCCTCTTTTGCCTGTACTTTGTAGAGTAGTCTATTTTTTAGCATAAATTAGTGTTACATTTCATCATAAGCTTTTTCCTGCATCACTTGCTATAACCATGTATGTGGCTTGGGATGTTTTTGTTTTTAATCTGATTAACTATGTTGATTGTTTTCATAGTGTTGGGCCATCCTGACCTACCTGGTATAAATCCCACTTGTTCGTAATGAATGACTTCTTGGATGAATTTCTGTAGTCTATTTGACAGGATTTTATTTAAAAAATTTTTAACCGCTACCACATTGATGTTATCGCTCCGTAATTCTCTTTCTTTGGTTTACAGTTTCCAGGTTTAGGTATTAGGACTATATTTTCTCACAAAAGGAGTCTAGGAGATTGCATGTGCTCTCACTTTTGATAATCATTTCTGGAGCATTGGTATTAATTGTTCTTTTAAATTTTAATGGAATTATTTTATAAATCCCTCAGGACCAGGAGATTTGTTCTTTGGCTAGTCTGTTACAATTAGTCCTATTTCCTTTTGTGAAACTGGATTATTTAAGATCACTATCTTTTAGCTTGGGGATTTTCTGCTTTTGAAAATAGTCCTCTGTTTCTTTTATGTTCTCGGTTGGGTTTTTTTGGCATATAACTATGCATAGTAGATTCTTATGCATATATGCTACTATGGCATACTATGCATAGTAGATTCGTATAATCCTTAGAAGTAATACTACTGGTACTTAATAGCATAAACACTATTACTAGTGTTACCAGCATTGATCTCATTGTAGGAGTAGTATCTGTACCTGGAATATTAGTATTTGTATGTCTCTTATCCTCTATGCAAGATCTCTTTAAGGAATTATTAACATTTGTTAAGGAAGGGCCCCTTCTTTACTACTACCATCTTTGCCAAGCAATGACCCTTGTAGAACTCTGTAACTGTATAAAGGAAGGTGACTCACTGAATTGCTCTCATTTGTACAAGAGAGAACACTTTATGGAATTTTCTGCCTCTACAAGGTAAGGCCCCTCTCTGCCCTGAAACCATCTGGAGAGAAGGTCATCATAGATTTCAAAGGACAATAGCCATTTAGAATATAAACTCGTTGGTGAAATTTCATGGAGGAGAATGATGGAGGATTATAAGCGGTATCACCTTATAAAACAGTACGAAGTAGCAAAGGTAAAACCAGTTTAAGGAAGGCTTGGCGAGGGTCCCGACTAAACAAAGTCATGCCACAGGCAATCCTGAAAGGACAAGAGACAGAAACTGCCAGTGATCTATAAAGATCTTTATAGCCTTCTATCCAATGTACCATGCTGTTCTTCTAATAGTATTGAGACTAAAAATCCCATGAATGCTGGCTAATACTGAGACGTCTCTAATAGAACTACCAATGTGATAGAAATATTATCGCCAATAATGTTACCACTGTCAAGGTTGCTACTAATTCTAATGGTGCTAAAATGCTGCCGATACGAGTATCTTGTCAACTGATATTAATACTGTTAGAGCAGCTACAGAGGCTACTATTGACATGTTTACTAAAATAAAATGAATGTATTATGCATAATACTGTTATCTCATGTACAGATTGCTTCAGATTGTATACCTTGTCCAGCCAGCCATGTTCTAATCTCCTAGCCACAGTTACATGTGTACATCTATACATCTGTATAGAATCTAGCACAGCAATAGGCACATGGTAGCTATTCAATAAATACTTTTTCTTTGATTCATTGGGATTGAATTGACTTTATTATATGACACTGACCTTGTTTATCCAGGAAAAGGTTTCTGCCCACCTGTAGCTCTAAAACTAATTTTAAATTCCACTTATGTTAAAAATTTGGGGAGTCTTGGTTGTAATCGAACGCAAGAAGTTGCAGAAGGGTTCTAATCAAGGAAACATTTAGTCAGAAACAGAGGAACTAGTCATGAAGCAAGAGTAAGACTTAACAGATGTGCAGACTGAGAGTCTCACTGGTACCTGGGGAATGGTCAAAGAACTAAAGCCCACTGGGTAAATTCTTGACGAAGGATATATGAGAAAACATGAACTCAGAAAAGCCCGAAATGAAAAGACCTACGTGGGCTGCAATCTGCACAATTGGAGAATGTATCCTCGTTGATGAGGTCCCAGATCCATTGAAATAGCAACGGCAATTTTTTACTGGCCCACTTATGTGACCCACCATCTACTATTACATCACCAGTGGACAATGGCAGAAGATTTTATTTAACACTTCAGTTTTCTGTGATAAAATGTTTACATTCCAAGTCATATAAAACTCATAGAGGATCTGTTAACATTGCTGGAGTTCTACAGGTGAGCTGTGTGTCTTCCAAGACAAAGGGAATATTTGCTTGGAGATTTAAAGTGAGGATTCCTACCCAGCAGGTGCTACAGGGTTCATTTCCTAAGTGCCTTCCTCTGGAAGTTAGAAGCTTTCAGTGAGTACTCCCTTTGGAACGAAATGGGAAGCCTCCATCTTCTGAGGTGTTGTGTGCATTTGTTGTCACTTTCTTCAGACCAGTGGACCTTTTTCATTCTCTCCTCTTCTTCCCTTTGAGAGTGGACTTTTACATAAGCTAGAAGAACATAAAAAAGTTTATTGAGTGGTTTTTCAGTGTAGCTTGCAAATGAAGATCTCAGTGGAGAAAACAGAATGTAGTTCATGAGATCAGAGATTTGAAGCTTGAAGGTCCCTGGGAGGTCAGTTGGTCCAAGACTTTCCTTTTCCAGAGGAAGACCCTGGGGTCAGAGAAGATAAGTAACCTGCTCAAAAGTCAAAAGACACAGAAGCAGAGCTGGGGTATCTCCATCCCATGCTGCTTTTCTTCCTGATTATAAATGCACAGAAAAGCTATGGTACAGTGGAAAGATTTTGCCTCGAAGGATGTAGGGTCTTGGGCTAACTCTGATAGTCGCTCCTTATGTCACCTTGGCTCAGTCACTTCCCCTCTCTATGCCGCAATGTCCTCCCTTATGAAATAAGGGGACTTGAAGTATGCGACCCCCAACGTCCCTTCCAGCTCTAGACCTTTTGAGGATTCCAAAAGCTTTCAATCATCAATCTTTATGAAGAAGAAAGCCAATAATCCTCCCTTGTTTGTGACTCTCATAGAGATCTGAATGGTTCCTGATACTCTCAAACTGAACAAATTTGATCCGAAATGATTTCATTTGATCCTCCAATCAACCCTTTGAGACACGAAGGGCTGGTTTTATCATCTTCTCTTTGGAGATGAAGAAACTGAGATTCCAGGAAGTTTACACAGGTATCAAGTAGGAAATCCCAGGCTTGAACTCCGATCTTCACTTTCCAGGCCTCAGGCACTTTCCATTACTTGACCCTAAAGTCTCAGGAAAAGTTTGCCGTGATTTCTCAGGGCATCTAAGGATCAAAATAATTCTTGATAAAAATGGACTTTTCTATAATCTGAGTCTTTGAATTTTGAGGAGGCACGTACAAGCATTTCCGTGCCGGATAAGAGACATATTGTTAAATCCACGAGGCCAATTCAGTCAGTCATGTTCTCTTAATGGCTTTTCATCTACATCAATGCTTTCTGGTGAGCTTTGCCAGGTGTCCAGCAAATGCAACCTTTCACACTGCTCTTGTTTTACAAGGAAAGCTATTAAACACATTGACTTTCTAAAGTGCCATTATCCCCAAGGTACAAACTGTACCTGGCCATTAATGAGGTTGTTAGCTTTGGCAGAAGTGGCAGGTGCTCTAGTAAGCAGGAGATTAGCCTCCCAATCTAAAGGGAGGAGGAGAAGGAGCCAAGGAATTGTCCAAAGCCAACCTAGCCACCCTGGAGAACTACTCTAAAGAGATTGGCAACTGGCTCTTTTGGTCACAATGGGGATGTCGTTTGTACTGCTCGAAAGTCACAAAAGCGGTCCAGGGAATTGTGTGGAGTAGGAAACTGTTCACAAAGGACCAGGCCGGAAACAGCTGGTTTGCTGCTGAGGCCACTGAGAATAAGCTAGTGCTAAAATAGAGCCCCCTCAGATGGAGACGGAGGAGAGATTTTTTCCTTTGATTTTCATTTTAATGACAAATTGCTAATACTGCCTTTTGCTTTTGTTTCCAGAGGGGTGGATGCCAATCAAGGGTTGTACAGCCACCAGAAAGTTTTGTTGTACTATAGGACAAGAAGTTCAGAAGCTTCATTAACAAAGGTCTTTAAAATATTTTATCGATTTTTTCACAATTAATGAGCACTTATTTTCCTACTTTACCTCTTGGGTCCATCACCTCTTTGTCAGGAGGTAAGTAATAGCCGTTATCACCGGTCCTCTAGAATCGTGATTGGTCATTGCATTCAGAAATCTTTCAAAGTTGCTGGCATTTGCAATATTATTGTTATTGTAGAAATTGTTTTCTTAATTCTGCTCACTTTGCTCTCCTTAAGTCCATACGGATTGTCCTGGGACAGGGGTGGGGAACCTGCGGCCTCAAGGCCACACGTGGCCCTCTAAGTCCCCAAACAGAAGTTTAGATTCAAAGGACTGCACTTGACCAAGAGGGCCACGTGTGGCCTTGAGGCCGCAGGTTCCCCACCCCTGGGCCATGTTTCTCTCATAACTTTTCCTGTTCTCATTCCTTAAAGCATAATTATATTCATATAATATAATTTGTTAAGCCAGCCCCCAACTAATTGGCACTTCCTTAGTTTCCATTTCTTTGCTAATAAAAAGTAAAGTGGTCTCATTTTTGTACATATGAGTCTATTTCCTCTTTCTTTGATCTTTTGGGCCTGGTGGTGGTATCATTGGATTAAAGGTCAAAAGGCAATTCACAGCTCCACCAGAGAGAATTAATGTGCCCATTTTCCTACAGCCCTTCGACTTTTTTTTTCTTTTTGTCATCTTTGCCAATTTGATGGGTTTGAGGTGAAACCTAAGAATTTCTTTAATTTATATTTCTTGAATTATTAGGAATTCAGGGCATTTTATATGGTTATTAGTAGTATGGATTTCTTCCTTTAAAAACTGGCTGTTCATATCCTTTAACCATATACCTAGTAGAGAATGCCTTCTATTCTTATTAATTTCATTCAATTTCTCAGTATCCTGGAAGTGAGACTTTTATCAGAGAAACTTGCTGCAAAGATTTCTTAGCAACATTGGATTCATCTGCGCAAAGCCCTTTGAATTTTATGCGCTCACAATTGTCCATTTTGTCTTCTGTGATCTGAATCTCTTCTTTAGTCATAATTTTTCTCATATCCAGAGATCTGAAAGGTAATTTCTTGCTTACTCCTCTAATTTCTTGATGATTTCACCTTTTACGTCTAAATCACAGATCCAGGTAGAGCTTGCCTTAACATATGGTGTGAGGTTTTAAGGCCCATATGCATAAGCTGGCTCATCTGCCAGGTGTCAGCATCTCTCAGGATACCCTTTACTAGAAGCCTTCAGGTAGAGTCTGAATGACCATTTCTTGGATGTGCCATGCTGGAGCTTCCTCTTTAGGACCAAACGAGCCCAAGCAGCCTCTGAGGTCCCTTCCACCTCTATGTGATCTGTCCAAGCGCAAAAAGAAAATCAAAGGACTTTTAAAACTAATGAATTAAAAACTACAAATCAAAGAACATATAAAACTGTTTCGCTATTTTAAAAAACTTTGAAATTACATTAGCATTCTCTTAAGTGTCTATTTTAATTAGTTTAAAAATGTGTCTCTTTGCCCAAAATAATTCTGTAATTTTGCTCAAGGATTTAAATTCATAAAAAACTTTGGTATACTTCACAAGGTCTTTAAGTCACAGAATCTCAGAGTTGGGAGAGACCTCAAGAATCATATATAGAATTCAACACACACCTGGACACGCATCCCCTCTACAGAATCCCCAAGTCCCTGGATCTCTTCCATTCAGAGGACTAGGCCTCTAGGGCCCTCTTAGAGTGTTAGCGACCTTAGAGCCCCTGAGCCCAGGGTGTCACAGGTCTGGTTGCCGTCACTCCTTGCCGCTACCAGTGGCTCCAATGGGAAGTTAACTGATGCCTAGTCACCCCTCTCCTATCTGGTTCTTAGGAAGGTGACTGTTTTTAACTGAAGTTGAAGACTTTACATTGATTTCATATTCAGTTTCATCTTTCTCCTCATCAGATCCGTGTTTTGTCCTGTCCAAGTCTTTTTGAATCCTCACTGTCATTCAGCATGTGAGCCGTCATTCCCAGCTTCATGTCATGTACACACAGGAGAAGTGCTCCGGCTTTGTTCTCCTCCAAGTCATTGATAACAATATTCAACAGGACAAAGGCAAACACAAGTCTAGAAAGTGTCAGTACCTAGATTTCCTGGCTCCTCCGAGGCTCAACTCAGACATACTCCATCCTCCAAGAAGCCTTTCCAGATTCCCAGGCCTTAGGGACCATTCCTATCGATGATACTTTCCATTTACTTAGCTCTATGCCTGTTGTATCTCCTTGGTAAACACATGCTCCTTGAAGGTGGTCTTAGTTTTGGCTCTATCTCTAATGCCTAGTTTGCTCTCTTACACAGAGTATGCAGTTAATAAATATCTGTTTAATTTGGATTTAATGAAATCCTTGATCAAGGCATGTCAGTTCACAAACAATGCAGTCCAATGTGCCATCCCTAAATTTGGCAACGGTTATTGAATTAGATACCATTGAGAATTGTCTTCTGATTAAAAGCAATAACAACCCTACCCCATCCACTTCTCTTTGAGACCCAGATGAGATGAGGTTAAAGATTGTCATGTCCATGTATAAGTTCTTAATTCAATGTGAATGTGACTACCACCCCCAAATCTGGGTAAATAGAGTCTGTATTCCCATGAAGATAACACAAGAAGTGCATTTGTTTTCTGCCATATGATGAAATTTGCCTCCATCTTCTCCCTGATACTTTGTCCATCCTATCCTCTCTTTTCTCCTCCATGGGAGCGGGAGGGTGGGAAAGGAATGTAGCCCCTGAATGCAGTTGTATGGCCAATCCAAGAGGTCTAGATAAATGAAAAAGCATGAGAATAAAGGACAGTCTTCAGCCTAACACCTTTGCTCCTTGGGTACACACACCTAACATATCTAGAACCCTGTGGAGTTGCAAGGTAAATTCCACTTACCCTCATTTCCATTAGGTCTAGTGGAGAAGAGCGTTGAACTGGGAGACAGAAAGAGCTAAATTCAAATCCTGCCACAGACACTTACTAGCTGTGGAATCCTGACTTAACCTATGTCTCAGACTCATTTTCCTCCTCTGTAAAATGATTATAGTAAGAACGTCTATCCCCAGGTTGGTAGTGGGGCTGATATGGGATACCACATACAGTGCTTTGCAAAGCCTAAAGCACTATATAAATGTTAACCAGTATTAGATATTATTAAGAAAGGGCATTAGCATTTGGAGAAAACTCTTTTTTCTTAATGTGTTCTTTGTCATTCATAATAATAAGGCAAAAAGAATTTTAACACTTGAACAAAGTAATTAGAATTCTTTAAATTTTCCAAGCGCTTTCTTTATATTAGCTAATTTGATCCTCTCACAATTCCATGATGTAAGCAGGGCAGTTATAATTTTACAAATGAAGAAATTGAAGCTTAGAGATGGCAAATGACTTGTCCAAGGTGACATAGCTAATGAATGGCAGAGCCTGGATTTGAACTCTAAGTTCAATGCTTTTCCCACTCCTCGAGGCTGACTCTCCAGCAGAAAGTGTCTCAGTGATGAAGGCAACGAATATGTGCTCTCTTCACTTTCATCTCAATGCCCTGTCTCTTTGCTTCCATTGGGGCACACATCTCGATGTCTGCAGTAATGTCTACTTCATCTCTGTGACAGAAAGGTAGTCCTGCTCAGCAGAAAAATGAAACATTTGTTTTGCAGCAGATGTCTTTACAAGCTATTTTTTCCCTATTTGATCAGCAGGTTTGGGCCTCACCAAGAGACATTTTAGAGATAGAAATCTTGCATGTTTCTGTGAGAAAACTTTTAGAAACATAAAACCGTATATGCTAAACTCTGATAATTCATTGCTTCTAAGTAATTCTTTTATTTGACTTATTTGCTTTCTCCTCCTTGGCAGGTAGTAACAGAAGGAAAATGAGGGATTAGTAGAAGGGATTATATTAGCTGGCTTCTGAGAATGGACCCTACTAATTCAAGCATCCGGTGAGAGGTAAAGAGGAAAGCTGAATCCATTGGAATTTGAACAATTCAAAGACCTGTGTGCTCAGATCCCACCTGTGGTTCATATTAGCCATATGCCTATGCTCAGGTCTGCAGAACCATTTTGATCCTCAGTTTCCTTATCTGTAAAATGAAGATAATGATGCCTACAGTATGAAAACTTTAGTCCAAGCCTCAAGTCAGACACTTGGTAGCCATGTGACCCTAAAAAAATCACTTAACCTTTATGAACCTCAGTTTTCTCACTTGTAAAATTGGGATAATAGTACCTGCTTCACAAGGTTGTAGTGAAATTCAAATGAAACAACGTATGTAAAGCACCCTGTTCACCTGATGGGATTTATGAGTTATTTTTGTTATAGGGATCAAATGAGACATTGCATGTAAAGTACTTTGCAAATGTTAAAGGAATACACGAATGTGAAATAGAGCATTTCCTAAGAGCTTACTATGGGCTAGTGCCTGTACTTAGCACCAGAGATACAAAAAGAACATTAGACAGTTTCTCCCCCTCAAGCAACTTACATTCTAATTGGCAAAGACAAAACATAATGGGAACCTGAGTGGGAGGGGAAGAAGGTGAGGCTTCCTGTTGTGGAAGCGATACAGCCTGGAGAGGGAGCTAGAAGCGCAGTGAGCAGCGTGACAAGAGCTTCTCATGATATGGTGGTTCCAGGAATCCATTCACCAGTCAGGGAGTAGGTCCCTGGGTAGACTCTTCCACCAAGTAAGAGGCAGCCAGTGTTGGACATGGGGTAACCTGCCTGAAGGGAGTTGGAAGTCAAGTGAACCTCAGTTGTTCTTATGACCTCAGCTGATTAATTTCTTCTTCTTTTATCTAGTTGGGGATAAAACACAACATTGGCTTCCCTAAGATCCAGGCCAGGTACCACTTTCTACAGGAAGCCTTTCCTGATCTCCTGAATTATTAGTTTTCTCTTCCTTCTCCAATCGACTTCCTGAGTTCAAATCCAGCTTCAGATGCCGTGTGGCCCTTGAAAAGTCACTTAACACTGTTTGCCTCAGTTTCCTCATCTGTAAAATGAGCTGGAGAAGGAAATTGCAAATCATTCCAGTATCTTTGCCAAGAAAACCCCAAATCATGTCACATGAAGAGTCAGACATGATTGAAATGACTGAACAACAAAAAGTGCGCCCAAAAGGGGGGAGGGAAGTAGGGGAAGATGAAATTATTTTTCTACCCAAACCTATTTGCTTCTAAACTTCCCTATTACCACCAACCTCCCAGTCTTGCCAGTCACCCAGGTTTCTACTCCTCCTTCTCATTCACCCCTCATGGCCAGTTCATTGACAAATCTTTGATTTCCTGAAATCTCTCCCATACACCCCTTTCTCTCCATCACATAGCCATCACCTTAATTTAGGCCTCCAGTCACTCTTCTCCTGGATTATTGCAGTAGCCTTCAAATTGGTCTCCATGCCTCAATTGCACTTCAGTCTGCCCTCCATACAACTGCCCAAATTATTTTCCTCAAGCAGAAGGAAGCATAAACATCCCAAGCCCCTACTTGGCAAACTCTGATTGATACCTATTACTTATTACCTCTAGGATCAGGCATTGGAAGCCCTCCACAGCTTAGCTGTACTTCAGACATTCTTTGGGCCAATCATACTTGCTGTTTATCTAATGCCTTTGTACTGTCTGCCCTGTATTCTTGGAATGTTCTTTCTCTTCACCTCTGCCTCATTCTTTCACTATGAGGTCCTTCCTATTAGATGACAACGTATTTAGATCTCCCCAATCCTTTTAAAAAAGAAGGTTGCTATTGAGTCTTCTGCCTTATCTAGATACTACCCCATCTTTTTGAATCTCTTTGAAAAAGTTATCTACAACCTTTTTGAAAAAGTTATCTGTACCTGCCACACCACCCATTCTTTACTCAGCTACTTCCAGTGTGCCTCTCATCCCCACGGCTTTAACGAAACCATTTTTCCTAAGGTCTTCGATGATCTCCTAATTGCCAAATCCAAAGGTCTAGTCTTTCTTGAATTCTCAGAAGTGTTTAACACCGTTGACCTACTCTGTACTACTCGATAGTGTCCTCTTTTGACTTCAGAAACACCACATTGTGGATTCTCCTCTTATTTCACTATTTCTTCTTGGACTCCTTTGCTAGCTCTTTTTACTCTTTCCAATTCCTTAAGGTGATGACTCCTCTTTGCCCCTCTTTTGTCTTCTCTCTGCATTCTTTACTTCAGCAATCTCATTTGCTCTCATTGCTTCGACTTCCATTTCTACAAATCTGTGTCTCTAGCCCTGACTTTTCTTTTTAATTCTAGGCCACATCCCTAGTTGCTTATTAAGGCATCTCTACCTGCATACGTCATGGGCATCTGAAACTCAATATGTGCATCATGACTTTATCTTCCCCCAAAAAAGGTTTTCCTTGTGATCTCACTATTTTTTCAGAAGTTCTTCTATTCATACTGTCTCCCGTGTTTAAAACATATGCCTTATGTGTGATCCTTCTCGTTCTCTTTTCATGTCCAGTTACCAAATCTTGGCAATTTTATCTTCAGAATGTCTTTGATCCCCATCCTGCTATCTCCATTCCCACTATCTTCATAATTACCAGTCTGACTACTGCAGGTCTTCCCACTTCCATTCCTTGTTTCTTTCTTCCATTTCCTCGTTTTAGAATAATCTCCCTTCCTCACTGATCATGGCGGTCCTCGAAATTTTTCAGTGGACCAAGTACTTTTCAAATCCTTTAACCTAGTGTCTGTGGTCCCCTTATAATCTGGAGCCTCTTTCTCTTTTTTGACTTATCTCACGCTCTTTTCCTCCTTGTACTCTGTGCTTCATCCAAACTGGACCACTTACAGTTCTCCACACATTCCTTATTTTCTCATGTGTCTGCTCTTTTTTTCATAGTCTGATATGGCAGAAATTGTCTCCTTACTCTGTTTATCTTTCTTATCTTTATATTATCTAATTCTCTCTTCTCCATGAAGCTTTCCCCTATTCCCCTTCCTAGTAATGACCATCCTCTCCATGATCTTCGTTTACTACTTACTTTGTGATACAGTGGCATTGTCATGTGTTATTTTGTATTATATTTATTAGTATAAGTGTCATTTATCTTACCAGACTTTACACTCAATGAGGGCGTGGACTTGAGCTTTTGTCAACTTTGCGTTGTCTCCAGTGTCTAGTAAATGTTTAATAAATGTTTATCGAGGGAAAGGTAAATGGCCCTGCAGTGGATAGAGCACCAGTCCTGGAGTCAGGAGGACCTGAGTTCAAATCCAGCCTCACTTACTAGCTAAGTGACCCTGGGCAAGTCACTTAGTTCCAACTGCCTCGCCCCCCACCTCAATGTCTATTGAATGAAATTTAATAGGATAATAAGCTCTCTTTCACTGGGAAAGTTCAGATGAAGGCTGGATGACCCGTGTCAGAGCTGTTATGAAGAGAACTTCCTCACTGAGAGGAAAGTTTGATTAGATGACCTCTAATTTCTCTTCAAACTCTTCAACTTAAAAACTCCCTGGTTCTCCTTATAGGCTTATTTTTTTTGTTTTTGTTTTGTGCAGAAAGAAAAAGTATATTCCTGAAGCAGCAACCTTCCCAATTTTACCTATTGCATGGTCATACATCCTTCAGCTCAGAGAAACTTTCTTACTAGTAGGAAAAGGGGAAAATTTAGAGTTGATGGTAATAAGTTTCATGGGCACTGGAAAAAATATATTTCAGCCAGACATCTGGGAGTGTGTAGGAGCATACTAAGACTGCAGAAATCATCTGATTGTCCTGGTTTTCTCAGCTCTGAATTCCCATACTTCTATTTTTTTTCCCAGAATGAAATATTCTTCTGTCGTTTTTTTTAAACATCTTCCCTAATGAATCAGTAGAGTCAGGGAAAGCAAACACTGACACGTTGAGTGATTGACTACTGCAGAGAACAGTGATACTGACATAAATGACGTTGAGACTCTTACATTTTGCATAAGCTTTTTATTAGAAAATGACCCTTTCCAGCCATGTCCAGGCCATGACAGCAGCTCCTTGTATGCTGTTCTGTGCATTTTACTACAAGGAGGATGAAGATGGGAAAGAGGTCGACTTCCATACTGGCCTGTTTGGAGCATCAACAATGTTGTAGATCTATTTTTATTATTTCTCCCCGCCCCTGTTTCATGATGACTTGAAGTTGCTTACCCATTACAATATGAGAAAGCTATGGAGAAAACCAAAACACAGAACAGGGCTCAGCCAGGGGAAGTGGGAGGAATGTTAGACCACATAACATGGGAAGGTTGCTACAGCTAGTCACCGACTCTGTCTCTCAATTTCTTTGGCAGCTAAGACAGAAAGGCAAACAGGCTGGGTTTAATGGTTTTAGTGGTCTTCTTCTGTACTTCAGCGTGTCTCTGATCTCATCGGTGTGTGCTTCCACAGGGCACAGGTGATGCTGATCACAACTCATCCATGCACTTTCATCTGGTACAACACTTCCCCATAACCTCTGCCTAATATTCTACCCAGCATACTGTAGGTCTTCCTCTTGGTCTTTTCACATCACACGGAACCTGCAGGGTGTCTGTTAGTTTTACCTTACTTTCAACACTGACTCACCTTTTCATCTGCCCATCCAGCTCTCTAACGATGACTTTCATACAACTTTAATTTTTTGGAGTCTGTGGTATTATTTGACTCACAGCCATAGAATATCACAAGAAGAATATTGTTTAAGAGATGGATCTTTGTTTCAGGGAGAAGCTTGGAATCACTGCAAGTATTGGGCAGTTTCTCAAAGGCTCTCCAGCCTGTTCTTGGCCTTCTGTTTAATTCTGGGCTCTGATGATTGTCTATTTGCAGTGACTGTCCAAGATATATGTACATATAAGCTAGCTCTGTGCATTATTCCTACATCTGAATATCATTGTCAGGTCAAATTCTGCCTCCACATTTTTGCTGTGTGGAAAGTTAGGCTGAACTCTTTTGAATGATTATGGTTTTTATTTGGGAGGCTGCAGCATTGTTGGGCTCGATCTGATGTTATCTGAAAATACAGTCATCTGGATGAGCTCACCATCTAGAAGGTAGACCTCTTTCATTCGGATTCTGCACTGGACAACCTACACTGTAGTAACTAACAAAAGAAACTGACAAGTTACTGTCTTCCCTGTTGTAACTCATCTCTTAGTACTAACCATGATCTTCACAGTGGATCATCCTCCCAACAAATGGACCTTTTGCTTCAGATCTTCTTTAGTATGCAATTGTATAAAATGTATCTGTGTATCTGGGGGCAAGCATGATGGAACTGAAGCAAGGATAAGTATAGAAACTTGTTAGCGAAGGTAGCCAGATAAGACAGTAGGACCTTTGGAGTACTCAGAAAGGGACACACCGAGACCTATGGTACAGTGGCCTCTTGTCCTACCATCAAAATCCCCTAGGTTGCCACTGGTGATATTGGTAGTTTTGGTACAATGGGTCAAACTTAGTAAAAATATTTCATTTTATTTAGGTTCTCTCAATTGATAATAAGACAATTTGTTGTAGGCTACTACTATTAGTTTTCAAATTAGATAGTTCTAGAGAAATGCATGTCACCTTTAGGTATGTTGGGTAGATTTTGTGGTGCTTCTTTTGAAAGTCATAGACATGATTCTCTGTCTTGAATTTCAGACCAAAAAAGTCTTGCCTCTAGTGGGCATCAGTTTTGTCTTCAAAATCACAACATCTAGCCTTCAATGCACCATCTCCATTTGATTTTAAAAGCGGCAGTGTATAGTAGAGCTATATATATATATATATATATATATATATATACATATATGTATATATGTATGTATGTATGTAGTATGGGGAGAACCATGACCATTGGCTTGGGAGATGGTCAGAATGATATGAAGCAACTTGAAAAGTTCCATGCTGTACAGGTAGAGGAAAGTCTTAATTAACCAGATGGGGCCTGAGAGATCATAGTTATTATTCCTAGAAAGATCATTAGAGTGAAGGATGAGAAAATGAGGAAGAAGATGGTAGAAGTAAGATGATAATTCATATTTTCTAGCATTTTGAGGTTTGCGAAGTACTGTATGCACATTATATCATTTGAGTTTCACAATAATAGATCTCCTTGTCCAGCCCTTTCCTTTTTATGAAAGTGTAACCTGGGTTTCCAACCAAGCTTCTATTAGGTTGCATGAAACTCTCCTAATTGATGGAGAGAATCCTGACAGCCACGCCTATAAGTGGGACAGAGTTGGTACAAGAACTTTGGAGAGAGGAGACATCCTTCAATCCTTCTTTGAGAGAGAAACACTCGTGGTTCCAGACTCTCTAAATAAACTCCAGGAAGGAGAAAAGGAATGACTCTTTTGTAGATATGTAGGAGAAGCCAGCTCCACAGTATGTCTCTGATTTCTAGCTTGCCTTCCTAGAGACTTTGGGGAATTTTCCCTTGGGTGAGATTGGGACCATTATGTTTATTGAGGTCTCATCTTAGTTCCATCTAAAGAGTTCATTCTTGAGCATTTGCTCATATATTCTAAACAAATTATCTGACTTTTGTTTGCTATTTACTTGGATAAAAGGGTTTACATGTTATTTACAATCTGTGAGTTTGCTTAGGTTTTTTTGTAGCTAGCATTTGGAGGAAAGGAGCCAAACCAGTGAGTGCAAGGCAGTGATGTCAAATGCAGATATAAAAGAGGGCCACTAAACCAAGATTCCTGGAGGCCATATATTAGAAAACCGCATATTGATATTATCTCTGCTCTACTGTATTTTTATTTGGTTACATATTTCCCAATTACATTTTAATCTCAGTGTTGTCTTTGTGTTTAACACCTCCTCCCCCCTTGAGGGACAGTGACCTGGGAAACTAGTAGCTTTTGATCCAAAAACCCAGCAATATTAAGTGGTCTAGTATAAACCTATATGTACTATATAATTCTACTCTTTTATCTCCTCTCTCAGAAGACAGCAGAGCTGCCAGCCTCAGGGCCCTTTTCCCTGTTCCCTTCCAGGCAGGAATTGCAGTGTCCCTTAGAGATGAGTGGGCAAGATCCCAGAGATACCTAGCAATGTCTCCCACAAATGACTTTGAAACATCCTTTACAGACATAGGCATCTTACATGAGCAGCACACGCCACCTTACACGGAGGAGGAAATTCAAGCAATTGCCCGAGGTCACATGGGTACTAAGAACCAGAGCCAAGAAGTCTCCCCAGATACTGTGACTCTGGATCTAATACTTTTTTCCGTACTCCATCTCCCTTGTTTTCATCTCTCAGTTAGGACCATTAGTTCTTTTCACTTCGTGGTTCACCCAACATCCAAAACATTAGAGGGACAAAGGTCTTTCAAGTACTATGTAGCTACTACTGTCTGAGACCCTAAAGTTTAGTTGCTTTCATAACTTTTGCTTTAAATGTTTTCTCATTTAGGGATTTTGGGTTCTGATTACTCCTGACTCCCATGTGTTCTCCTACGTTGAGATTTAGTGAATTCATTTGTATTTCATAGTTCCCTAGAGCTTTCTTGTCTTTGGGGTCCTTTCTCCCAGATTGCAATTCTTAATAGAATAAAAGTTTTGAAATGCCATCTCAGGAAGGGAAAGCCACCTTAGGAAGGAAATGTTCAGAGAGTGGATCCTAGCCTTATCTCCTGACTGCAAGTGGGTGAAATAATGTGTATGATTTTGACTTTATATATGGGAAGAAAGTGAATTACCTGATAACATAGTCAGCTTTGGAACGCAGCAATACCATTATTATTTTTTTTTATTTGTGCAGTTTCTTTCTTCTAAGGAGCTGAATGTAGTCTGGCATTTCTCAGGCTTTATTATCTCAGAAACTGCAAAGTGTGGGCTTTATTTCATTAAGCCTCACAATGCTCTTTTGAGCAAAGGAGATATGAATGTCATTACCCTTGTTTCACAGATGAGGAATCAAGGCAGGTTAAATGACATTCTCCAAGGCACATAGGAAGGCAGAGCTGGAGTCAGGATTAGAACCCAGATGACACAGAGGAATGTAGAGAGGGGATGGGAAGAGAAGAAAAGAGGCAATGGGGAAATTGGTCAGAATGAGGTTTGTTAAAACCAGTGGCAGTTATCAACTTTATCCTTGAGGCTCCCTTCCTTAGCCCCAGCTGGGAAGGCCTCATCAAATATACCCAAAATGTCTCCTTTCTACCTGCCTCCTAATTCTGGAATCGCTACCTGGGAGAGTTTCTGCACCTATATTCCTCCTTTCTTTTACTTCTATGAAACCAGTGGCTTTGGCTCTATATTTTAAATTAATTTAAAATATATAGAGAAAGACAACTTGTTTTCTGGGGGAGGGGGGCAGTTAGGGGGGAAAGATTGTTTCATTAAAAAAAACTTCTCCCTTAAACGAACCAAGTTGCTTCACAAAGATTCTCAGAGAGGGTAGAAGGAAATCATACGTAAAATCCAAATTGGCCTTCAGCGATATGAACGACCAAGGGGTTCATTCAAATTTTGCTAAAACCCAGTGTCAATTTTAAAGTCAACTTTCTTGCCAGGTTGGACACTAAGATCTCACTGCTTGAATCTCAACCTAGTGTACTGCACAGAAATAAAATCCCTTCGAGATCTCTGAAGTCATCATAGTGTACCACAAGTATTATTTATTCGTGTTTCCACATGGTCTTTGTGGCCATATGGGAAAGGAGAGCAGGGCTAGGCAGTGGGAGTGGTTTATGGCCAATGAATTTGGATATCCTACATGACACAGAAATGATCTGACTCTGTTCCTGTGAAGATGGAAAGGAGCTAGAATTGAGAAGTAGACTCTTACTTATCTTTTCTAATTGCTGGTAAATGATGGATTCACTAATGTCAAAAGATATGACCTTAAAGAAATTTCTTTAGGCCTTAAAAAGATAATTAAGCAAATCAATTATTTTATTAGTGTAGGTACTTTCACCACTGGCATGACTCACAATCCCTCTCTGTCTTTCCGTTTTGTGCCAGTCTCCGTGCTCTTAGTAAGTAGCCCATGCATGTAAATGCATCTTTCATGTATTTATACCAGCTATCCCTACACATGGCCGATGTGTTCTCCCTTCTGACTCCTAAGCAACCTTGCCTTCCCACAAAATTCAGGTCCAATCTGACCTTCTGAAGGAGGCCTTTCTTGGTTCTCCCCCACTCCCACCCCACAATCTCCACCCCTTCCCCAGGGCCTTCTTTTCTAAGATTACCGTCCATCTACTCTGCATATAACTTGTTTGTACATGGTTGTGTGCATGTTCTCTCTCCCTTTAGATCCTGAGCTCCTTGAAGGAAGAAACTGTTTTCACTCTTTTTTGAATACTCAGTAACTTAACATAGGGCCTGGCACTTAATAAGGGCCTAATAAATGCTTGTTGACTTGGCTAATAAATGCTTGTTGACTGACAGCACATTCATCAAGCAGGAGTTGCAAAGCTAAGTGCATCAGATACTCCAGGGCATGGTTTCTGCATGTCCAATTCAGAGGATATACAGATAAAGAGCAGCATGTCAGGAAGAAAGGAGAGTGAACAAAGAAGGAGTACCTTGTGGAATCTCTAAACAAGTTGTGCTACATGAATAGACTCTCCTGCAATAAAAGAAAATGAATTCGATGAATACACGGAAGCATGAGGAGTCTTAAGTGAACTCTACAGCGTGAAGCAAGTAGAACAAGAAAGATAGTAACAAGTAAGCATTTATTAGGCACCTGCTTTGTGCTAAGCCATTTACTAATATCTCATTTGCTCCTCACAATAACCCTGGGAGGTAGGTGCTATTATGAGCTGAATTTTACATTTGAGGAAACTGAGGCAGACAGAGGTTAAATGACTCACACAGCTAGTCAGTATCAGACTCTAGATTTGAATTCAGATCTTCCTGATTCCAGGCCCAGTGCTCAATTCACTGTGCTACCACCTGTCTCTGCATGATGATTGAGTAATAAAATGTAGGAAAAAAGAATATTGCTTTTGAGAACACATGAGATATGCCCTAGTTATAGTAATCTTGGTACAATGGCCCAATATAAGATTTAGGTTGATTTTCTCTGAGCCACAGGCAGATTGTTCTCTCCCTACACCCACCCCACTCCTGTTGCTATCTAGAGGCCAGATAATAGCAGCTCGGCCTTCTCTTCTCCCCACCCCCACCCCATATGAAGCAGAATTTAAAAAGAGAAATATATGTAAACATGAATCTCTGTAATGTGCAGCCTCCTTTTAAATAAAGTATATCAGAAATTCAACAATTAAGAAATTAAAAGTTTTCTTCCTTGTGCTGCCTTTTCAATTTACTTCAATTTTTACTTGTGCAGTAAAAAGCTTCACTGACCTTTTCTTTCTTTTCTTCTCTCTCTCTCTCTCTTTCTCTCTCTCTCTCTCTCTCTCTCTCTCTCTCTCTCTCTCTCTCTCTCTCTCTGCTCTTTCACTAGTTTTTTACACATACACACATACATACACACTAAAAAAAGAAAGAAAAAACCTCTTGTAATAAATAAACATAGTCAAGCAAAACAAATCTGTACATTTGTCAAGTCACAAAATATATGTTTCATTCTTCACCTGTCACCTTCCATCATCATCATTGGTTCCCTTGGAATTGTGATTAGTTATTTAAATAGAATTTCTCTTTTTATAATTCCCCTTTGGTGTATGTTAACGTCATGTAGAAATGGTGGTGATTTGGGGTTTTTGTTTTGCGTCCTACCACTTGAAGCAATTAATCATCTCTTTTACTGTCTGATGATTCTCTGGGGTTTTCTAAGTAAACCATCATGCCATCTTTAAATAGAGGTAATTTGATCTCAACTTAACTTGTCTTTCTGCCTTTAATTTCTTTCTAATGTCAGTGGGGTAAGAAGATAATCTTGACTCACCCTATGTTATTACTTTAAAACTCCTAGTGTTTTCCCATTTCAAGGAATGCTATCCTGTCATTTAAGATATATACTTTTATTATATTAAAATGAATATTCTGTGCCTAGTTTTTATAATGTCAATACTCTATCTCCTCAAATAATTGCGTCATCATAATTACTCATCATATTTTCACATGATACAAAACAGGAAGGAAGAGCAAACACCAGATGCCAGAGCAAAGGTTCACAAAGATCTTGGCAGAGTGGGGCATTGGGCTGAATCTAATAGAATAAAATTTTAATAGGGATAAATGTAATATCTTACACTTAGATTAAAGAAATCAATTTTACAAGTAGAGGATCAGTGATATATGGTTAGAAAGCAGTTTGTTTGAATAAGAGTTGGAAGTTTTAGTGGACCACAACCTGGGTAAGAGTCTGTAGTATGTTGTGACAGCTAAAAAAGTCAATGCCATCTTGGGTTATACTTTCTTTACAAACATCATTTCCAGGGACAAGCTGGTGGTAACCCCTCTGTACTCTGCCCTAGTCAAGCTACATCTGGAATATTGGGTTTAGATCAGGGAACATCAGTTTAAGAAGGACCTCGATAATCTGGAAAGCAGCTATGCCATATGAGAATAGATTGGAGAAACTGGGGATGTTTGTTTAGTCTAGGGAAGAGAAGCTTTGGGAATTTGCATCCCCCACCCCCACGAGTTGCTAGTGCTTTCTTCTCTCATCTATCCTGTATATATGTGTGTGTGTGTGTGTGTGTGTGTGTGTGTGTGTGTGTGTGTGTGTGTGCTTTATGGTTTATATCTGTTTCCTTGAGTCTCAGTTTCTTTAAATGTAAAGTGGGTATAATGGGAACTACGAGACCTACTTCTTAGGCTCACCATGGGATTTAAATGAACTAATACAATACAGAGTCCTTTGCAAACCTTAAAATCTCAAGTAGCTGCCATTTTTCTTTTTTTAGCTGGGGAACAAAACTAGAAAGAGCCACAATTTACCTGGCTCAAAAGCCAGAGAAGCAGGACAATACCTTCCTATCTAGTCAAGACAAGATTCTTGGGGCTTTGGCATTGAATTCAATTGGGAGTACATTAATAGAAAGAGAATATCCTTTTTTTCTTCACTTGAAGACAGGGTATAATATGAATATAGAAACAATATGTACCAGATTTGGGGGATAGCCTTTATTTCAAGAAAAGAAAGCCTACTTTCTAACTGAGCCTCTGCTAAAAGGAATTTATAGTTGGGTGTCTAGCCCAATCCAATGTCTGTGAACCTATTATTTCATCCCCTGGAGTAGTACCTCAGTAATAGGATATTGTTTCTCAGTGGGAAACAGGGGCTTTTCAGGGCCATTTCACCTGTCCTTGTCTGGCCTCCAACCTATTGGGGTCCATGCCAAATAGCCCTCCTATTTTTTGAGTATAGCGGCTGGGAAGACTCTCTTTATAGATCATAGTCACATGACTCCCATCTATTATTTAAAGTACTCTGTAGCCCTATCTTACCGTAGCAACCTGTTTACCAAATCTAATAGTCCTCTCCCCAACCCACCCCTTATTCTGGGAGAACAATGGGGAGGAATTCAATAGGCTATTTCACAGATATAAAGAAAACTATGGGGACTCTTTGAGTTGATTCACACTTGTTCCCTTTATTGTCTTTCATTTTAGGAACTTTAGAGGAATGGTTGTGACATCCATTGACACTAGAATGATGGAAATATAGGATGCTCTTGACTTCAGTTGGTATTCCCTTAAAGGGGCAAGGTGACTCTTCTAGCCATCCTGCCATGCCTGGTCCTGGTGTTCAAAGGAACCTTAATGTTCCTGAAGCGGTAGTTGTTGTCATCCTCAATAGCTACTGTCGGAGAGTGGAAATTGATGGAATCTGGGGAGAGTTCTTGTCGTGCAGATGGAATTGGCTCTAGTGAAGGCTCGTTCATAGAGCTCCTTCTGCTGGGGAGACCCGAGTTGTGGATTTCAGGCTGTCCTATGGTTGGTCTGGGACATGACCATTCTTTGGCACGATTCATGTGTTTCCTGGCACGGGACTCCTGAAAGACCATCAACCAAAATTCATCCAAGCAACGAAGCAGGAAGACGAAGAAAAGCTGTTGCACAAGGGCATCTAAGAGTATCCCTGAGGCATCGGTGTTATCAAGGCAGAAGATGAGAAAGCCATAATACGCGCATTGTATCCAGTTGCATAGGGCCATGCTTGGTTCATCTTTCAGTCGTGTCATTAATCGTTGGGCTCTTTTGTAGATCAAACAGGTCAAAGTACAAAGGGAATACGAGGACTGAGTTGTTGATACATACCATATCTGCCAGAGAATCCAATTAACAGGAGGCAGTACTATTGCACAGAGTTTCTGGGCCAGGATAACAATCAGCTTCTTGCCTGATGGTAGGCTGCACAGGATATATAAACCAAGAACAAAGATGGCAAGGGAGCGGGAAGCTAGCTCCTCCATGGCTGTAGTGAGGCCCAACCATGGGACATAGATTATCATCCAGAGAGTCTGGAACAAGTAGTAAATCATGTCCATTAGAAAATGAGACAGTTACCAGTGGCTGGAGCATAGATTCCATGGGACAACCTCCTTGGCTGGTATAGGAGGAGCTGAGGCCTTATCTCCTAGCCTACTATGCCCAACTTGGGTCTTCTGCAGGAAAAATCCTGGGCTCAGTCTATCAGCTCATGCCCCTTCATAAAACTGTCCATGGTAAGCTGTTCCTAATATAACATAAAACTGTTTCCTAGCAACCACTGACTTCACAAAAGCCCTAAGTATGACAACATTCTGAAGGTGGCTGCATTGTTACCTTAAGGGGTAAGCTTCATGTTTGAAAAACATTAAAAAACTTTCCATCCTTTTGTGTTGATTTACATGCCTGTCTGCCAGTTACTAGCTAAGTGATCTCAGTCAAGTCTCTTCCTCACCGGGCCGTGGTTTCTCTCTCTGTAAGATAAAGAGAGTAATACTTAATGATCTGTAAAGTACCTTAGAGCTCTAAAATTTGTGATTCTGTATCAAAAGCTATATCAAAAAAGTTCATTAATTTTACCCCTAAACTTTCTTCAAATTTCATTATTCCCGTCTTTGGTACCACCATTTACCCAAACTCCACACTTCTCACATCTAGCCGACTACCCCAGCTTGTTTATTCCACCTTCTCAACATCTCTCCCCTTCCTTCCTTCCTTCCTTCCTTCCTTCCTTCCTTCCTTCCTTCCTTCCTTCCTTCCTTCCTTCCTTCCTTCCTTCCTTCCTTCCTTCCTTCCTTCCTTCCTTCTTTCCTTTCTTCTCCTACTTTCCTTATCCTGATAGTGAACTAGTATGAAGAGAGCCCTTGTTGAGGTCCATATCAGCAGACACAGAGGAACTGAAACAGGGGGTTGGTGTGATATTGAATCATTTTTAATGATATTAAGAAAGATCACGTAACATGAGGAAAGTGCCCCAAGAATGGAGAAGGTCACCTGGTGTCCCAATTTTCAAAAAGGGAAGGAGGGCTGGGGGAAGTAGTTCATACTAGGGGTAGCTACTGGGTCTCTTGAGCTCCGGAGTTCTGAGCTGCAGTATTGCCAGAGCCTATCTGAGTCTAACACCAATATGAAGGAAAAAGAATTATACTTTTCAAGTTCACCTAGGCCGCTAGGTGGTGCTACAGTGGAGAGAGCAGTGGACCTGATGTCACGAAGACCTGAGTTCAAATATGGCCTCAGATACTTCCTAGCTGTGTGACCCTGGGCAAGTCACTTAACCTCTATTTATCTCGATTTCTTCATCTGTAAAATGGGGATAATCATAGCACCTACCTCCCAGGGTGATTGTGAGGATCAAATAAGATAATAATCCTAAAGCACTTAGTACAGTACCTGGCACTAGAAACATTTAGCTAAAGAAAAAAAAAAACTTTACAGCTGGCTTGGAGCTGGGAAAGGTAGCTAATACATTTGGCAGCATTCAGGATCAGAAAACATCTTATCCAGTGAGAACAATGGACCAAAATTGTTAAGACAAAATTTGGTAGGGGCAACTAGAACATTCTACATGTGAGATAAAAATCAGCTATACAGGTATAGTATGAAGGAGGTATTGCTAGTTCATGAGAAAAAGATCTGGGGGTCTCAGTGACCTACAAACTCAATATGAGCCAACAATATGATATGGTAGACACAAAGCATCATGCTCTTCTCAGCCACATTAAGAGATACATTACAGCCCACAACAGGGGAGAAGAGAGTTCCCCTGTTCCTTGCCCTGCTCAGACCGTATCGTGAGTGTTGTTTTTCAGTTTTGCATACCACATTTTAGGAAGGAAGCTGACAAGTTGAAGAGCACCCCAAGCGAGGCAGTTGAGGCAGTCAGGGTAGTGAAAGGCCTCAAGTTCATTTCATACAATGACTGAAGGAGTAAGGCACATTTAGCATGTAGAAGAGAAGATTTGTGGGGACAAGACAGCTGTCATTAAATTTCTGATGGGCTGTCGCGGGGAACAAACAGAACAAATAGAACAGACTTGTTCTATTTGATGCCAGAGGAACAATGGGTACACCGTGAAGATAGGCTTGTTTAGGCTTAAAGTAAGGAAACAACTTATTAACAGTTAGACCTGTTAGAAAGTAGAATGGGCTGCCTTTAGAGACTGTGCATAACAGTGAATACCCAGCTCCTTCACAGCCCCCCACCCCAAGTATCCCTAACGAACTCCTTCAATTAGTTCCATTGCATTATGGATTCAAGTGTCTGTATTATTCACATGTATCTACCCCTAGGCCTATTGATTAAATTTTGCCTAATGGATATATCCAGAAACCTACCACTGAAAATAACATGAGTCAATGCTCACCACCTCTGCCTACATGAGATCCCTTTCTCTCCAAACCAAATAAACCCCAGTATGCCAGGGCATGGAGAACAATGCTCCGGTGAAGCACGATAATACCTTGTCGCACAGAAGCGCCCTTTGCAATATTTTAATGTGCTGGCAATTTAACTAAACTTTTTTTGGCAGGGGATGGGGGGTGGGGAGAGAATTCATTCTTTTAATTTTCATTAAGTCCCACTAGGCCCCAAAACTGAAATGATTTCGTGACTTTGGATTCATGACGATTTCGATTTATCCCAAGGCTCTGGAGAAATGTGTTAAGGGCCAGAGACTGCCTTCTCGAAGGCAAGGACTGCTTTCCATGGTTCTGTTGTGTCACCAGTGTTTAGCATGGGCCCTGATATACAGCGAGTCTTTAATGAATATTTTTTTCATTCATTTCGCTATTGGGGTTAATGATATAATGATGATAAGGAAGCCACAAAGTGCTATATGAATGTGAGTCGTTTTTATAATCTCTCCTCAAACTCACAGAGAAAATGAAAACCTGTGCTCTTACCAAGAACTTGGGATGAAGAGATGTCTCTCTCTGTCTCTGTCTCTCTTCCTGTCTCTTTCTATCTCTCTAGACACAAGAGTATATTGAAAATACCTTTCATAATGCATCTGCAGTACATTTTAAAATTTCCTTATTCTATTAATTCCTGGTTATCAAACCAATACCAAGTAGTCCTCCATATATAGAATAGCAAACCTGTGGATAGAATTCTATGCGGTGCTTGGGTTGTGAATAATAAATCCTGGAATGTGTGCTTTTGTTATTTCATCACTCCCCAAGAAAGGGAAGCCATGTAGCTATTGAACTGATATCAGATAAATTTCCTAATAAGGTTTTGGAATGGTAACTGGTAGAATGAAATAATAAATTAATATCAGAATGTTTGTCTTCTCATCTCTTCAATTCCTCCAGTTTTCCTTGTGAATTAACACCAACACTAGGGTTAATAATAGTAGTGGATATTTCCATGGCTTTTTAAGGTTTGAGACATGTTGACCATGCATTCATTGTCAGCTTCCCAGCAGCTTTGTGAGAGATGAGAGGCATTTTATCCCCACTTTATAGATGAGAAACCGGCTCACAGCTGAAGTGCCTTACCACATGACAAGTAGTTGTCTGAAGGAGGATTCAAACCCAGGACTTCTTTGTCTAGCATGCTATCCACCGTGCCACGCTGACTCTCCCATACATGATAGCTACTGGGGACACAAACCTTGTGTGAACACCATTCCATTCAACAAGCATTTATTTGGCATCTGCTGTATGCGAGGCCCCAGGTTAGCACCGAGATACAAAGATATGATTGATACTCGGCTCTGGAAAATCTAATGGGTGTGTGTGTTGGGGGGGAATATTGGGGGGAATTATCATACTCAGATATCTACTATACAAAGGAGAATGTGATAAGCGCAATGACTTGTGAGCAATATCCTTTCCATTTTAGAATTCTGGTAGCATTAGGAATAAGCAGCAAACACAGCCAAGAAATATATTAAAAGAAACTGACACACAAACAAATATTAAGCCTTATTAAATGGCTGATTTCTTCTGAATTATGCATGCTGGCTATGTTTAGATCTATGCAACTGACTTTGGGTAATTGGATTCCAATTCTCATATACAACTTCTTTTCTCATGATCTAATAAGAGGGGAAAAGTTTTGGTAGCTACAGAAATGTAGGTTAACCAGATTTTATCTTCAAAATCTTGTTGAAATTCTCAGTAAAGTCTCATCAATATTTTATTTCAAAATCGATCTGATTATTTTGGTGCCTTCCAGAATCCTGCTCAGAATAAGAAAGATGCTATCTTTCTTTGTCCTTCTGAAATAAAATTACATTGGAATAATTGGTTTTCGTCATACTGATTCGATGCAGCAGGGTTTCCATTTCTGTCTTCTGTCTAATGGACAATGGAGGGATGCTTGATGATAGTAAGTGGGGGGACAGTCCAGGTCATGAACCAGTGTTCATTAAGCATCAGAAGACCTCCCCTTCTTTGGTTGTATCCTCTATGGAAAATTTTGGAAAAATATGACCAGGAATTGCACAGAATATGAAGGCGTGATGGAGGCCTAGAAATTTGCATGGGTGAACACTGGAGTGTTCACTCTAGTGACCTTATGTGACCCATTTAGATTGGTGGAGCTATATAAATTATATATTGGTTATTTATGCTTCCTTATGCTCAACGTTTTGATCTGATCGAACTTAATACTTGAGATATGGGGTGCTCTGTTTAAATGGGCATTCTGCTTAATTGAGCCCCAGCTCTTTAAGCATTGCAGCCCTTTCTATTGTTATTAGAATTCAAAGATATACAAAGGATCTATGATTTCATCATTGTGATGGGAACTCCCTCAACTTAGCAGATCTCAACCTGCCTCTCACTTAGTAGGTGAACCTGAGGAAGTTGTCTGAAGCCCAGTGATGTTAAATGACTTGCCCAGGTTTGTACAACAATTAAGTGCCAATGTCTGCATTTGAACCCAGATTTTCTAAACTCCAACCCCAGCATTCTATCCATTATGCTATCATGCTTTTCATTATTATTAGAAATCTTTCTAAAATGTATTGATGGGAAATCTGGCAAAATGGATTAGCTAAGTGGTCACATCTAAACCTGTCTCTCCTTTTTTAAAACTCAAAACTGAAAAATTTGCATTGATTAAATCAAACAACCACATCAAAAGAGGAGAAAGGAAAAAGATCCTCAAAGCAAAACAAATAGGTCACAGATTTAGAGTTAGAATGTACCTGAGAGCTCATTTAGTCCAATTCTTTCATTTTTACATCTAACAATAATAACCCCAAACGGGTTAGACCACTGCCCAACTCCCTCCTTTCCACTGAGGGGCCCATCTGTTCTGTAGCCTTCCATACAGTAGGCCTTGATCCAAGTCTGCAGGGGTCTCCAACATTCTTTTTACTGTACTCTACTCTTCAAGAGATCATCCCAGGCAGACACGGCCGATAATAATAATATTGCTCGCCGAGTCACAAATGTTGTCAATTCAAAGTAAACTTAAAAGAGCTTTAAGTTTAACCAAAGAGTATGAGGCTGATGAGAAACTCATCAGCCTTCCATTGCATTCCACTTAAAGATTCGTTTGAATTTTCATAAGACACATTTCTCACAAGGGCTGTTACAAGAATTAGTGTTATGAATTTATTCCAAGCCCCAGAATCCAAAGCATAAATTACTGGGGAAAGAACTCTATATTTGATGTGAACTTCTGGGACAACTAGAAAGCAGTTTGGAAGAAATTAGGTTTAACCTAGCATATTATACCGTTTTTCACAATGTATTCTAAATGGATGCATCGCTACTAAATAAAAGGTCATTTCCTAAAACTTAGTAGAAAGGAAGGAAAAGAGTACTCTTCACAACTGTGGCTCAATGGAGTATTCTTAGCCAACCAATGGGTAAAGGTGATTGGTGGGAGTGGGTATGAGGGAAAAGGTCTGGGATTGTGATTTTGTCAGGTTGGGTCAACTCGTGGTGAAGAAAATCCTTGCACCAGTGTAATTCAAAGTAGTTGATTAGAACCCTCAGGCAAGTCTGCATTCTCTGGATCTGTTAGTCCTGGATTCCTGTGCCCAGGGGCCACACAGCCAATATGCTTCAGAAGTAGGATTTGAACCTAGCTCTTGCTGAGTCTAAGGCCAGCTCTCTATCCAGTATACAATGATGCCTCTAGGGCTGGACATTAAAACCAAAATATACAATTTTGATTACATAAAATTTTAAATTGTTCTGTGCAAAATCAGTACAGAGAGTGAAGAAAAATCATTGAGTGGGAAAGAACCTTTGCCTTAAAAACAGAAGTCTGATTTCCAAAATATAGAAGGAGTCAACACAAATATATAAGACTAAGAACCATACCCCGAGGAGATGAGTGGTTAAAGGGGAGAAACAGCTTTCAAAATAAATTTAAAAAATTGCAAACCATCAGTGACCATGTGAAAACATGCTCTAAGTTACCAATAACAAAAGAAACTCAAATTAAAACCACTCTTCAGTTTTACTTTAGAACATACAAATTGACAAAAATGACAAAACCTCGAAACGGTTGACGTTTTGTATTATGTTAGGGGGAGGTGTGACAGACAGGGAGGTGACTTTCTACTACCCTGTGAGGTCTCTGAAGGCAAGGGCTGGGTTTTATTTCGTCTGTACCTCCCCAAGCTTCTAGCTTGTTTTGGCCTCCCAAAACAGGCACTTTATCAATATTGTTGAAAGTTGGGCTTAGTCTGCTGTGGAGACTATGGCCATGGCCATGCGTAATGGCAAGGTGAATGTGTCTTTGCACTGCAAGCAGATAATTCTGCTTGATTTCAAATGTAGCAGAACCAACTAGCAGCTCCTTCTCTCATGTGATTTGGGAAGACCCTTTGCCAGACTAGAACAAGTTGACTCTCACAGTTAAGGTAAAGGTATTAGCCTTCATGGCAAATGGGAATTGTGGGTCTGATTAATGCAGGGTTTCTTTGGAGGATACAGGAGGAAAGAAGGTGAATTGCTGTTTCAGAAGTTCAAAGACCTTCAGGGCCTTTAGTGATCAAGGGAAGATGGGTTTTTTGTAGTCACTAACTAAAGGGCTCAAGTGAAAAATATGGGAATAAAGTGGCAAGCCTGGCAAATCCTAAGAAAAACCCTAAATGTTGGGTATCTTTAGGGGAAGGAAGGAATACTCTGGTCCAGAGATGCACTGATATCATTCTAGTTCATCTGAATGTCTTGTGAGTAATAAACAAATGAAAGAAGGAAGGAAAGAATGAAGAGAGAGAGAGAAACCTAAGAAGAAGAAGAGGAAGAGGAGGAAGAGGAGAAGAAGGAGGAGGAAGAGGAAGAGGAGGAGGAGGAGGAAGAGGAGGAGGAAGAGGAGGAAAGGAAGGAAGGAAGAGAAAGAAATAATGCAGTAAGTGCTTCCTACATTCAATGTACTTTGCTAAATGATGGGGATGAAAATAGTAAGACAGTCCCTGCTCTAAAGGAGCTCACATTCTAATTGGGGAAATAATACCTATGTTGCTGGAAAGGTCCAGTGGTCCTTAGGGTTCAGTGGCAAAGTGGATGCCAATGCTTCTTTAATATCATTTCCAATGATAAATGATATCATATATTCTGAGGTTGGCCTTTTGGACAGTGACAAAGACTTTGGGGGCAAGATCTTACTTTTCTGGATCTTCATTAGCTGTAGCTGGAGCCCTTGGAGGAGCCGGGCCAGGCTGTTTCTCCATAGGGGTACCTTCCCAGGATGATGGCTACAGGTATTAGGCTGCAAGCAATGCTATTCTGAAAACTCTGGTTCAGGGTCCTGGGTTGTCTCCATCGGGGTCTGAAGGGAAATGGTAGTCAAAGTAGTGATGGTCTGACTTGCCTGGGACATGATGCCTCCTGTCCCTCCCCCTTTGGGTGCCATGCTACTTCGACTAAGTTGGCTTGCCTGTCCTGAAGGTAGCAGTTGGTTGGCACAAGAGCCACCTCTCTGGATAATGGCTATGAGGGGTGGGCTAGAAGCAGGACTCCTATGCTTACTTAGTTGTTTTCATGCTCTCTCTCCCATTATTCTGTGAGCTGCTTGAAAGCATCTTGTCATTTGCCTTTCTTTGTATCCCCAATGCCCATGGTGCCTGGCACATAATAGGCACCTAATAATTGCTTATTGACCATCTAACTTGGTGGCAGTTGGTGGTAGAGGTGATATGGAAGGCGGACCTCATCTCCACCACGATTTTTTCTACTGAGTACTATGAAAGGAACATTTAGTCACTCATGTTTGTGTTTCTTTTTTTTTCTTTTTTTGAGGGGGGAAGGCAGGACAATTGGGGTTAAGTGACTTGCCCAAGGTCACACAGCTAGTAAGTGTGTCAAGTGTATGAGGCCAGATTTCAACTCAGGTCCTCCTGACTCCAGGGCTGGTGCTCTACTCACTGTGCCACCTAGCTGCCCCTTAAGTGTTTATTTTTAAGTATTTTAAGAACTTTCATGCAGAAGAGGGCTTAGACCTATTTTGCCTCATAAGGAAGAATAAGGAACAATGGAAGGAAGTTGTGAAGAAATAAATTAGGTTTAATGTCAGGAAATACTTTCTAACAATTAGAGTGGTCTCAAAGTGGAATGGGCGCGATTGGAACACAAAGAGTTCCTCATCGTTGTCCAAGGTATTCTCTCTTTAGGTGTTCAGGAAAAGGCTGGATGACTGCTAATCAGATGTTGTAAAGGAGATTCTTGTCTAGATATGCTAGATGCAGTGACCTCTGAGGTCTCTGCCACCGCTGTCACCTATGATATTCCATCATTCTGGAGATGCTCTGAGAAAATAGTCACGGTGACGATGTTTTGGTCCAACCATTCAAGCAAACAGTTCAGAATGATCTCAGAAAAGTGATCAAACAGTTTACACCCTTTAACCCTTTGATCCCATCACTGGGCAGAGCAGTTTAAATGTTTCTAACTGGGAGGGACCTCACAGTGTCATCTGTTCCACCTCTGTCATTATACAGCAGGAAGCTGGGGCAGAGAAAAGGCTAACTTTCTGAGAGTCACACAGGTAACAAATGAGATGCCAGATTAAAACCCAGGTCATCCGACTCCAAATCCAACTCTTTCTCCACTGTGCCACCCCAAAGAGGTTAAAAAACACAGTACGCTCATCGGTAACAGTGGTCTGGTACAGCAGCACTTTTAGGTTAAAAATCACTAGAAATCAAGTGGATAGCTGGGAGAAAAGCTGAACAAACTGTGCTATGTGGTATTTTGGGGAAGTAAGAAATACTCGTTGGTAAAGATTTGGAGAAACATGGGATGATGGGTAATAAATGGTGTGAATGAAATAAGCGGAATCGGGAAATCAGTATACTCAGTGACTGTGGTAAGGTAAATGAAAAGGACACAATGTTTGAAACGAAATTCCACACTAATTTTTTAAAAAGTAACCAGTAACAACCACTTAGAACAGATAATGAAACATCCTGGGGCGGGTGTGTGTGTATGTGTGCGTGTGTGTGTGGACATGTATCACCAGCTCTATTGTTTAGACGTAACTAAGAGGGAAAGTTCCATGGGAGGGGGCAAGGGGTGGTTAAAGGTGAGGCGAGGTGTGTTTCTGTAAATGTCTGTGACAGAAAAGCAGAAGTCAGAGATAAGTTATTACTATTAATTTTTAAATTGGTGTTCCTGAGTTCTACATTGACCTGACCCAGTGAAGAGTTCAAGAAGGAGCCTTCTATCCGTTTGCCGCCCCCTCCACCCCATCAAGAGGGAGGTGTCCAAAGCTACTTGGACCCTTGGAGACCAGGCCACTTTGACACTAGCAGCCATGGCCTCTGAGCAGGAGGCTGCAATGATGGAGGCGGTGGAGCAACTCCAGGCAGGGCTGTTCTGGCTCCCGCATCCGAAGAAGGTGTTGAAATGTATGAAAAGGCTTAATGATCTACCAATGACTGCAGATGTTCTGGCGAAGACTGGCATTGGCCAGACTGTGAACACTTTATGCAAATATGAAGAGGTGGGTGCCATGGCTCGGAATATAGTAGGGTGATGGAAAAATCTAGTCCCTGTCAATGAAGACTCCGACTCCAACTCCGACTTGGACTTAAATTGGGAGGAGTGGGACTCCGAGAGGAGTAGCTCCAGGAAGCGGCCCCATGATGTTTGCTCCAAGGAGGACAACTTTCAAGAACCTTGGAAATCTTCATACAGCCAGCCACCGAGCACAGATTTTAGAGATAAGAAGCACTGGAAACTCTGGGAGCCAGAGAGACGCCTCAGAGTATCAGGTCTCTGGCTCCCAGAGTATCACCTGATCGTGCGAGAAGAGAAGGAAGAAAACAAGGTAATCAGATTTTATCGTTGGATTGTCCAGGCAGTGGCCGAGTTCAATCGCAGCCTTCCACCATCCTTCAACAGGTCAACATAGGCTATTCCAGTCACCGGGAAGAGAGAGATCAGAAATTTGGTAAAGGCTCAGATCTCCACATTCCAGAGAAAGTAAAGACCATAGGAGAGAATCCACTAGGTGAACCATCCCAGGTTAAACCAAGGCCTTTTAATGAGAGCAAGGAGCACAGATTATTATATCAGAAAGAAAAATACCAAGTGGACTTTGAAAGACGAAAGAAAAATTTTGCTGTGAGCAGAGAAAGATTATCTAATGTTGCATCCAGAGAGGTGTGCCAGAGGTCACCCTCTGGAACTGACACGAAGGAGAAACAGAAAGGTGCTACTGGGAGAGGCAAGGATAAAGAGAGCTGCAGTGTCAAAAAGCATTATCCTCCTTTGGAGTTCTCCTTTGTAAGAGAAACTACAGAAACAAAACACCAAGATACTCTAGACCCCAAGCTGGAAAAACTCCAACTAAGTAAGGACTTGTTGGATGTAGGGAAATGGCTTAAAGACAAGGGAGTATCTAACAATGTACAGACCCAGGAGGAGAAATACAAAGGCCCAAGCTCCCACAAAAGCACAGTGAGCTGTCTTCTAGAGTCTGGGGAGCCAGGACCACATGATAAAGATAAACAGCCCACCACATCTCATGGTTCTCATTTCAACGATGCCTGGCAGCCACCAAGGAAAAAGAGTATAAAAATTCCAATTGTAGTTCATGAAAGCAAAGATTACAATAAAGATAGTAGTGCCAGAACTGACAGTAAAAGCCCAAACTCGGTTCAAGAACTGCCTAAGATGAATGATGGCAAACCAGAGAAACAACAATCTGGAGCTATGTTGGCCAAACTGAAAAATACCTCCACTCATGTCACGCCACACTTAGGAAATATCACTTCACCTACAGCACAAGCAAGTCATCAAATTCCATCTCATGGAACACGTCTCCCCTTGAAAACAAAGAAGAAAACAGCCTCCTGCTACCATGAGGAAGAAGAAGTTGGATTTACGGGACGAAGAAAGAATTTGAAGATGCAAGTTTATTCAGGACCCAAATGTGTTTACCAACATAAATTAATCTCGCTCCACCAGCAATGTATTAAGGTCCTCAATAACAATCTGGACTCCATCTTCAGTATTGGAAGTATACCCTATACTTTGCTGGAACCAGTTCTGGACAAACGTACACCTAAACAACTACATGGAATTGAGGAATACAATCATTTTTTTAATTCAGGAGACCGATCCGTTATGGAAAATTCATTGCAATCGAGAATTTCAAAAGGAAAGACCAAGAGAATCTGAGTCCCGGAGGGAGCTATACTTTCGGCTTCTGGATGCTGTGTTTAACAGAGAATATCCGATTAGCTTATGCTAATAAACCCAAAGGCCGTCAGATAATAATGGCCTTTGTCAATTCTGCGGCCAAACCACCTTGGAATATTAGAAAGAAGCAGGAAAAATTTGGCACTGGTAGAGTAGCTGTTCCTGAACAGATTAGGACCAAGCCTGCCCTATACACCCCAACCACCCACTACAGTAGCTGTGATATACAACTCACTCAACACCATCAGTTAGTAGCAGTGGTTCTTGTGATTCCAGAAAAAAACGGGTGCACAAAAAATTGCCCCAGTGATGGCCAAAACTATCAAAGCATTCAACAATAGATTCTCCCACCAATAGGACTATCTACGAAGTGACAATAGGGGTGAAGTGGAGTATTTTTTATTTTGGTGGAGGAGGGCATTTGTGAAATTAATAAAGCTGCCTAGATTCCTTTGCTCCATGGTGATTGTTATTATCAAATGAGTGTCTTGAAACTTGACCATGGATTGATTGATAGCATCGGTTTGTTTTTTTTAATTTTAGCCCCTATAAACTACCTGTATTTAACTCCTGCCTCCTCAACTGAGGAATATTTTAGACATTTTAGGAAATAGATGAAAGTGTGGGCTTCTAGAGAATTTTAATTTCGATTCAACCTCATAAGCTAAAAACTGTTTTATCTAAGAAATACTATCTTGGTTTGTAAAATGCCCCCCCCAAATTAGAGTTTATGGAAGATTATATTTCCTTCTTAAACTGGTACATCAGGGAAAATCCATAGATAATGTGAATTTTAGCAAAGCATTTGATGGCCTGTAATGCTAGTCACATAGTCAAGATGGAGCGTTATGAACTAGATGACAATTACCTTAGGTAGATTTAAAACTGGTTGATTGGCTGGGTCCAAAGAGATGTCATTAATGTTTTGATGTTAGCTTAGAAGGAGGTCTCTTCTCAAGTGTTCCAGAGATCTGTGCTTGGCTCTGTGTTTTTTTTTTATTTTGTTTTTTTGTTTTGTTTTGTTTTTTGGAGGGGGGAAGGCAGGGCAATTGGGGTTAAGTAACTTGCCCAAGGTCACACATCTAATAAACGTGTCAAGTGTCTGAGGCCGGATTTGAACTCAGGTCCTCCTGACTCCAGGGCTGGTGCTCTACTCACTGTGCCACCTAGCTGCCCCAGGCCCTGTGATTTTAAACATATTTATCATCCTAGATAAAGCCATAGGTTGCATCTCTACACAATTTTCATTGATCTGGGAAGGACAGATAACATATCCAGTGGCAGAATCAGGAGTTAAAGAGGTCCTGACAGGTTAGAACACTGGGATGAAACTAAGAAGATGAAATTTAATCGAAATGAATAATAGATTTTCAAGTGTTTACACAATTATTTTAATAATTTACCATAAATCAGAGCTGTCCAACCTTAGGTTTTTATTGAAACAATTGACAATGTATTTTGATTTGCCATTTTAGTGAGAGCTCTGTGGTAGCTCGGCTTTGTTTAAAGCATTTATGTAAATTTCTATGCTTGTAGGCCAGCCACATAAATCGCACTGCGGGCTGCATGCGGCCCACAGGTCACATTTTGGACAGCCCTGCCATAAATAATACTATATTTATAAAATATATGAGATTTATAAAGTTATATTTATAAAATAATATGTTGATTACATAATAGATATTAAAACCCCTCCAAACTCATGCAACTTTGGGCTGCATTAAAAAAAACTCTAGTGTCTAGGACTAGGGAGGTATTAATTCTACTGTCATCTGCCTTGGTCATACCCTATCTTGATTATTTTGGTGTCACAAATTAAGGACACTGAGAGGTTGGAGAGTTTCCAGAGGAGGCCAAAAATGGTATAGGAACTAGAGTGGAAATATCCATGGCCACATAGAGGTAGTGAGTTTGCCCTCACAAGATATCTTCTAGTAAAGATAATTCCACTTATTAAAGAAGGAATTCTTGTGAAGTTTTGGGTTGAAAAAAAAGTAGTAAGCCTCTGAGGTCCTTTCCACTCTGACATTCGGTGATTCTGTGACCATAAGAAGCTAAAAGTGAGGAACCTGTTGTCTTGAGGCCACATGTGGCCTTCTAGGTCCTTGAGTGCAGCCTTTTGACTGAGTCCCAAGTTTTACAGAACAAATCCTTTTATTAAAGGGTTGTTCTGTGAAGTTGAGAAAGATTTTAAGCCTGCACCTTTACAGTTAGTGCATGTTTTGGTGGCTTTGCCATTTTTTTCCAGGTGAAATTACTTGCCTTGCTTTTCCCCTCAAGGCATTAAAAAAAGAACAATGCTGATGGAGAATTTCCTTTATGATCATGGCCTTAGGGAATGTCCCAGACTAACAAACTAGAAATATCCAGGTTGACTTGGGTATCTTACTTTTCACCTTGTTCTCACAAATGCTTTAGATTAAGCAGAGAAAATTGTTCTAAATTATTTTGGGAAGAAAAAATGTTGTCACCATTTTGGAATTGCATGGTTGTGGCCAAGCGCCACCTTTTATCCTTTTCTTAGTAGAGCTGTAGTTAGTAATCTTAGCACCTGGAGTCTTCAGGCCAGTAAGTGTGTGAAGGGAAGGAAGGAGACTATCCCCCATAGGAATCATGTCCGCCAACCTGGATGTTGGCCTCAGCTATCCTACCTTAGCATTGGCTCTGATCCTCAGGCATTCTCTAGAAGCAGTAGCATTGCAGTGACAAGGGATGGTTAGCTATCACTATAATGAATCCATGACGTAGTCAATTCAGTGAAAACAATATCTAACACATTGGCATCATATAACAAAGTAACAAGTGGACCGAAATTTTCCCTTACTGGTGACTGACTTGGCGTTGAGGATACTGTAGGGAGGATTACTATTCAGCTGTATGTTAGACTACGTGACCTGTGAGGGCCTTTTGGCCTGATACTCGGGAACATTCTAGAGCAGAGGTTCTTAACCGGGGTGTGGGAACCCTGGCAGCCGGGTGAAGCCTGTGAATCTCTCCTGGCTCACTCCCCACACTAGCTGTCCTTCCCCCTGAGGATGAGTCTACCCTGACACTAGTTTGCTGTTTGGTGGAGGCTTGCCTAGAATCACCATATCTTTACAAGTCCAAGCCATGCAGATCACTTCCCTCCCCTCTCACTCCCCATGCTATCTGCTTCCTTCCTCTCTTGCCAGGTGCCTCCCCTTCCCTATCCCCCTCCTTTCTGCCTGCCTTTGTTGTCTTTCCCCATTAGACTGTAAGCTCACTGAGAATCGGGACCAGTATCTTTTTAGAATCCCTATCCCTTAGCCCAATGCCTGGCACTTGGCCTGCACGAGCTACTGGATCAATATTCTAGCTTTCTATGTGTCTATGTACCTACGTGTTATTCATCTAGCCATTCATCTGTTCCTCTATGATCTATCTTACTCTTTTTTTCTGTTACAGTAATAGATTCATCTCAGTGTTCTATACTGTCAGATGGTTTTGGAGTTCAGCTATAATTTAGCATGTTAGCTATATCTCCAGTTTGGTGCCACTTGCCGACTTGAGAAGGGGGCCATTTATACCTAGAAAAATATTGTCTACATTTATAATTGAAGGAAATGTTAAGCTTCAGTTAGAAGGCAGTGAAAATAACAACGTAATTGTTTTCCCATCTGAGTTTGTAGACCCCCTGAAAGGTTCAGAACCCTGGATATATAGATATATCTTGTGAAAACTCTCGAAGAACGTGTTATTAAGGAAATGGTTAGTGAACTGCTAGAAGAGGAAACAGTGATTACAAAGAGCCAATGTGGCTTCATCTAGGACGCATCATGCTACTCTAAGCTTATTTACTTTGTTGACAGGCTTATTAAACTAGCCAGTCAAGCAGACACTGTAGTTATAGGTTGCCTATATTTTGGTGAAGTGTCTCGTTATCCTTAGATAAAGTGTCTTGTGTTATCCTCGTAGAAGCTATGAAGATACGTGGGCCAGAAGATAGAATAATTAAATGAAGCTGGAGATGGTTAAATGGCTGCAATCAAAACACAGTCATTTGTAGTGTATGTTAACTTGGATGGAGATTTTTAGAGTTATGTCCCCAGCCCATCTAATAACACATAGTTATGTCCCCGGGCCCTGTGCTGGTTAACATTTTTAACTGATGGGGAAGATAAATACATAAATGAGGGGTAGGGAACCTGTGGCCTTCTAAGTCTTTAGGTGCAGCCTTTTGATTGAGTCTGAGTTGTACAGAACAAAACCTGTTATTAGGGGGTCAAAGGGCCATATTCGAGGACCTAGAGGGCCACATTTGGCCTCAAGGCCCCAGGTTCCCCACTCCTGACATAAATACACTCTTATCAAGCCTGCAGATGATCTCAAGCTAGGAGGTATAGCTAACATGCTAAATTGCAGTTCAGCTCTAAAACTATCTCAACAGGATAGAACATTGGGCTGAATCTAGTGTGATGAAATTCAGCAGGGACAAATATCTTATTCTCGGTTTCAAGAAAGCAATACTACAAGTATAAAATGGAGAGGTAAGGCGTTGTTACATAGCTGTTTACCTGAGGAAAATCTGGGGAGGGTTGGTGGACTGAAAATGGTTTTCAGAGAATGAGAGCATCTAGCAATTAGTCAAGCATTGCAAATAAGTTTTCTTGTTAGGCCATAGATTTTCCTGGGTTTGGTGTTCATCCACCATTATTTTTATATCTTCGGGAGTTCTATTCTGAATAGGTCCCAGATGATTCTGACAATCTCTCGACTGATAGGGCAAGGTGCCAGGTAGGGAATGCCATTTTGGGTAATGATTAATGACTCTCCCCTTAGCCCCCACAGCAGATTTTGAGGGAGGTTTGCAAAAAAAATCCTGAAAGTTTTTGGTGACTAACTTCAGTTCAAATCCACCAACAAATGTGTCTGCTGGCTCCATCTTTTGACATTGTGGGCTACCTCCTCTTAGATACCTGTGACACTGCACTCTCCTAGTGTCCCTCATACCTCTTTGTCTACTCTCTGTCTCATTTGTAGGTTCTTTGTCCTCTTTTTGCTCCTTAAATGGGGATGGCCCCCAAGGTTCAGTTCTTCTTTCCCTTGGCCATCTCATCCATCCCCATGACTTCAGTTGTGACTTCTATGGCCATAACTCCTAAGTCTCTATCTCCACACCTGTATTCTTCTCAGATACCCGGTCTTGTACTTCTTTGGTTGGATGGAGATCTCAGCAACTCAAATGCCATCTGTCTGAACTTGGACTCCTATCCTTCCAATAAAATGTGCCCCTTCTGCTAGGTTCTTTAATTCTGTTGCTAGTATTGCCATCTTTCTAGTCATCCAGGCTCATAACCTAGGTCTCATCTTTGATCTTTCCTTCTCCTTTACCCCATACATCTAATAGTAAGTCCCAATGCTTCTTGTCCCCTCCTTTCAACTCCTGTTACCCCACCCTTATTTAGCCCTCCATACATAAAATATTTTACTAGCTTCCTAATTGGTCTTTCTACCTTCATTTAATATCCTCTATCCTGCCTTCACATCCCTGCCCTCCTAGTGAGAGTACTCAAAAATCTCTTCAGTTCTTCTTATATTAAAAAAACTTTCATTCTATCCCCATTACCTTGCAAGTGAAGCACTATGCCCAGGTCTTGGCATTTAAGGCCCTTTGACCTTATTATATACTATTTCCCTTCCTAACCTGCTTTCTATGGCATACTTTATATTCTGATTAAACTGGACTACTCTCCCTTCTCATCCTCTCTTCTTCATGCCTCTGACCAGGCTGTTCTCTATGCATCGAATGGATCTTTTCCCCCAGTCCTGCCTCCATCTATTGATGCCCCTCCATTCCTTCAAGGCTCACCTTCACAAAGCCTTCCTCAACTTCTCTGCCTCTGTCCTTTCCCCACCTTAGAAAAGTGACTGATATCCCTGCTCAATTTCTTCTACTATTTTGCTTAGCCCTGTCCTTTGTATCATAGTTATTTGTACAAGTAACCCTCCCCCAAATTAGATTGAAGTGCCCTTGAGAGTAGGGCTTGCATTATATATACTCTTGTATCCCCAGGGCACTACACAGTGCCCTTCACTCATTAGGTGCTAAGCAAATATTTAATTAATGAGTGCTTGAAAAAAAAACCTAACACCTGTGGGTAGGAGGGATTTTTAGAGGCAAAGTTTGTACAGATGATGGAGGTTTTTTTCCTCTATTATTGTGCTGTTGAGTGGCTGACCTCTGTAAGTTCAATCTTGGCATATATAACTCTCTGTTCTTTTTCCACCACAACTAATTAATTTTTAATGCAAGTAATAGCTTTACTTCTCTGCTCTGTCCCCGAGAGCACACAGCTTAATGACACTGAATACTCAGTGTTCCCTGGTAAAAGATCATCTTAATGCTTGTTTGGGCTAATGCAGCTTGTGGTTCAAATGGAATTCTCTTTGGATGAGCTTCTTCCACTCAGGGGAGGAGGGGTAACTCAGCTTCTCTCTTAACTGGCCTCAATCAACCCCTTTCTTTCTATATCAAAACAAAGTCTGTCGTAGTTCATGTACATCGTATCTTGGAGCAACTATGTCCGTCTCCTAAGCCGCTTAATTCTGTGTGACCTTGGGGAAGCCCCTTGCACTCTGTGAGTCTCTCTTATCTCTTCTATAAAATGAGATGGCTGGACTTGATGGTATTGCAGAGCCTCTTCTAACTGTCACATGTCCGGCTATGTTGGTTCTGTGTTAGCTTCTTTGTCTAGGTTAGTTGATACATGCTCTTTGAAGTAAGTGCACTATATTGTAACTCAAGACACCTTTGTTCTGCTCCTGACTCTGCTGCTGCTTTGCTCTATGGTCTGGGGAAAATCACTTTTTCTTTCCGAGCCTCAGTTTTTCCATCTGGAAAATGAGGGAGCTAGACAAGGTCATCTCTAAGGTCTCTTCCAACTCTAAAATCTGTGCATTTATAAGTGTGTGTTTGTGTATAGTCTCAAAGGTCTTAGTGCAGTATAAAGTTATTAAAGCTTAAAATTGACTAAAACTTTTGGAGAGTAAAAGGGAGATAGAGAAAAGAGAGAAAGAGAGGGAAGAGGAGGAAGAAGAGGAGGATGGAGAGAAAGGGAGAGAAAGACAGAAAGACAGAGAGAGAAAGACAAAGAGAGAAAGAGAAAGAAAGAAAGACACAGAGAGAAAGACAGATAAAGAGAGAGAGAGAGAAAGAGAGAGGAGGGAGAGGGGAAGAGAGAGAAAGAGAAAGGAAGAGAGAGAAAGACGGAAAGGTACACAGAGACAAAGACAGAGAGAGAGAAAGAGAGGGGGAGAGAGAAAGAGAGAGGAAAAGAGAGAAAGACACAGAGACAAAGACACAGAGAGAAAGAGAGAGAGAAATAGAAAGACACACAGAGAGAAAGACAGAGAGAAAGAAAGAGAAAGACAGAGAGATAAAGAGAGAGAAAGAAAAAAGACACAAAGACAGAGAGAGAGAAGGAAAGAGAGAAAGAGAAAGAGAGAGAGAGACAGAGACAGAGACAGAGACAGAGAGACAGAGTCAGAGAGAGAGAGATTGCCCAAATGGAATCAGAATCCAAGCAGTATATATTTAGTGTCCTCTAAGCCAGTGGGAGTTCCTTATCATGTAGCAAACAGCACTAGGTTACGTTTAGGGTTTCATGACTGTGCAATGGACAAGGCACACAGGCTTTTCATACAACACTGAAACAACATGGCAATTCCATAAAAAAAACAAAATTCAGTCAAACCAGTTATTTGGCTTCAGGCCGAGCAAAGGCCCAAAGGTCGATTGAATTTTCAGATTTTTACCAATATTTTATGTTAAGTGCATGCATCTATATCCTTGCTATTCCAAGGGGGTATTTTCGTGGAGGAAGTCACATATTACTGTTCATACTTAGAATTAATAACAATAGTTATTAATGACAATAACAATAATAAAGACAAACACCCCCTCAAATTCCAAACTGAAGAGGGGAGGGGGCAACAACAGAATAGAGAATGACAGCCAGGATGATGTACAGTGGAGACTTTGTGTGTCCTGAAACCATTATGGTAACTATAAAGGCCTACCAGGAACCATGAAATGGATTTAGAGGATGTTACTGGAAGAAGTTCACCTCTGGACTGAAGCACATGAAATGGCGAAAAATCTAAGAGTGGAATCAAAAGGCTGTCCATGGGAAACATATATATATATATATATATATATATGTATATATATATATATATATATATATATATATGAATTTAGTTGATAATACACTAAGAGAAACATCAGACAAGTATCTGAGTTATGTGGATTTGTTTGTGGAATGAAAAAGCATTTATTAAGTGCCTACTATGTGCAAAGCACTATACTAGTTGCTGAGAATACAAATGGAAAAGGAAAAAAACATCCTTTTCTCAATGAGCTTACATTCTTTTTTTTTCCTTTCTTTATTTCATTTAAATTTATTTTTATTTTTTAACATCCACTTACATGAGATTCTGAATTCCAAATTTTCTACCCATCTCTCCCTTCCCCCCACCCCAAGATGGTGAACATTCTGATTACCCCTTCCCTCAATCTGCCCTCTCTTCTATCACCACCCTCCCCTTCTATTATCCTCTTCTCTTCTATTTTCCTATAGGGCAAGATAGATTTCTATACTCCATTGCCTGTATATCTTATTTCCCAGTTGCATGTAAAAACTATTTTTAGTATTTCTTTTTAAAACTTTGAGTTCCAAATTTCCTCCCTTCCTCCCCTCCCCACCCTCACTGATAAGGCAAGCAAATTGATATAGGTTATGAATATATAGTCATATGAAACACTTCCATAAATCATGTTGTAAAAGACTAACTATATTTCCCTCCATCCTATCCTGCCCCCATTTATTCTATTCTCTTCTTTGACCCTGTCCCTCCTCAAAAGTGTTTGCTTCTGATTCCCCTGTCCTCCAATCTGACCTCCCTTCTATCATCCCCTCCTCTTATGCCCTTCACTCCTACTTTCCTATAAGGTAAGATAGATTTCCATATCCAATTGAGTGTGTATACTATTCCCTCCTTAAGCCAAATATGACAAGAGTAAGGTTCACTCATCCCCTCTCACAACCCCTCTCTTCCCTTCCACTATAAAAGCTTTTTCATGCTCCTTTTATGTGAGATAATTTACCCCATTCTACCTCTCCCTTTCTCTTTCTCTCAGTACATTTCTCTCTCACATCTTAATTTTATTTTTTTAGCCGTATGTGTGTATATATTTTCCCTCTAACTACCCTAAAACTGAGAAAGGTCTCATGAATTACAAACACCATCTTTTCATGTAGGAATGTAAACAGTTCAACTTTAATAAGTCCTTTATGATTTCTCTTTCTTGTTTACCTTTTCATGCTTCTCTTGAGTCTTGTATTTGAAAGTCAAATTTTCTATTCAGCTCTGGTCTTTTTATCAAGAATGCTTGAAAGTCCTCTATTTCATTGAATATCCATTTTTTCCCTGAAGGATTATACTCAGTTTTGCTGGTGATTCTTGGTTTTAATCCTAGTTCCTCTGACCTCTAGAATAGCACATTCCAAGCCCTCTGATCCCTCAATGTAGAAACTGCTAACTCTTGTTTCCATAATACTTGAATTGTTGCTTTCTGACTGCTTGAAATATTTTCTCCTTGACCTGAGAACTCTGGAATTTGGCTACAATATTCCTAGGAGTTTTCCTTTCAGGATCTCTTTCAGGAAGCAATTGGTGGATTCTTTCAATTTCTATTTTACCCTCTGGTTCTAGAATATCAGGGCAGGTCTCCTTGATAATTTCTTGAAAGATGATGTCTAGGCTCTTTTTTTGATCATAGCTTTCAGGTTGTCCAATAATTTTTAAATTATCTCTCCTGGATCTATTTTCCAGGTCAGTTGTTTTTCCAATAAGATATTTCACATAGTCTTCTATTTTTTTAATTCTTTTGGTTTTGTTTTATAATTTCTTGATTATTCTTGCTTTTTTGCTCTTTGGAAATATGGCTAATATAGAAATATGTTTTATGCGATTTCATATGTATAATTGGTATGACATTGCCTTCTCAATGGAGGTGGTATGGAGAGAGAATTTAGAGGTCAAAATTTACAAAGAAAAAAATGTCAAAAATAAATAATTAATTGAAGTGTTAAAAAAAGAAAGATCCAGTGGTCCTTAGGGTACATTAGCAAATCAGATAATAATGTATATTCCCTAATACCATTCCCACTGCACTGATGAACTATTTCTATTCCTGATGATAGAGTATTTGACAGTGCTAAGGACTTTCCTGTCTGGGTTTGAGTAGCTGAGACTAAGATGGTGGGCCATTTCTCATGAGTTCTTATAGGCCCAAGTTCAAGTTGAGGAATTTTGGGACTTCGAACAGGCCTGTGTAGGCTGGCTGGCTGGCTGGCTCAAGGGCCATTTCCCTAGATGACTACTATGGGAGCCTGGCTGAAAACAGTGGCATTGATTGGTAGCATGGGGGAATGGGGGAAGTAGTGCTGCTATTACCAGGACTCTTGGGATTACATCCCCTTTAGCAAGTTGTTAACAGGTAACAAGTCTTTACCACCAGCATTAACAAAAAAATTACCCTTAAGGAACCTGGCATGGGGAACATTGCTTGAAAAAGTATAGGTCAGGCAGTGTGGGTGGGGCCCTTAGAATTGGGGGGTTGGGAGTGATAGCATGAAGTTTTTGGGCTCTTTGAGAAGGGGAGGAGGACATATAAAATGAGGCTGATTTTACCTTGTACAAAATTTTGCACTGGGCTGGCCTTGCCTACTAAAGCAGCTATGAAATCGGCATCCTCTCCACTTAGATGCAAAGAACTAAGCTAATATTTTTGAAGGTGTCAGCACTTTCCTAAGATCCTGTTCATTCTTTGGATATCTTCTGAGTACAAACATTGGCAAATTTATTTTCTTATCTTAGTATGTGCTCTAAAGAGGCGCTTGCAAAGTGAGGTTTAACTAAAAGAGAAATATTTAGTTACATGTAGTCAGTTGTACTTTTCAGGGTCTCCCTACCTCCCCCAAATTTCAGACATGTTATGCACATCCTTAGAAAATGAATTCAAAATATCTGTATCAGCATTGACATTTTTCAACTTTCTGTCATGAAGCTTCCAAGGAAGAGTCTCCATAGGCTTTTGCTCAACTTGCTTGGTCTGCATCTGCAAAATCCCAAGGATTCCCCTGGAGTAAATTTTATTTCTGGGCCAGTGCCATAGAGGGCTTTTGAATAGGGAAGAATACTTGAAGTGAGCCAGCCAGCCAGCCAGCCAGCCTATACAGGCCTGTTTGAAGTCAGAAAATTCCTCAACTTGAACTTGGGCCTATAAGGAGTTGTGAGAAATGGCAGCTATGGGGAGATCCTGGACTTGAATGACACAACCAGATTATAGTGTTATCTTCCTCACAGACAAATGTCTTCCTCTGTTCACATTTGTCTAGATTTCCTCATTCATAGCCAACTGAATTAGAATAAGAGTTTAAGCAAGATAATCTATTTAAATACCACCGGTTATCATTTGGCTTTCCATCAGAGTCCTGTCCCAAAACAGGTCTGGTTCTATAATTTGGTTAGATTCAGCAAGTGCTTATGAAATGCTTACTCTGTTGTAGGTACCACACCACAAATGCAAGAGTCCCTGAATCAAACTTGGAGTTTCCTTTCATTGTTGTTCCATTCATTCTTGTGTCCTGAACTTTGCCACCTACTCAAGGTGTTTGTAAGCCATTTTTTCCTGTACAGTCTTAGAGTATATAGTTCAGACTTTCTTTTCCACACGATTTCTCAAGAAGAGCCATAAGGCTTTGCTTGTCTCTTTGCATCGTGTTTTCAAGTTGGCTATTCTTGTCTGGTAGAACTCACACTTGTTGGTTTTACTTTTATTTTGTTCCATTAAGTTTCCTTCTGTTTCTTTCTTTTTACGTTTTGTTTCATTTGTTGTCTTTTTCTTGAATCTAGTGAAATGGATAGTGTTTCTGTCTTTCTCCTTTCCTAATCTCTGGTTGGATTTATTAGTGCCTTCCTTAGGACTCTAATTTTTGTCCTTGTTTCTTTGCTGTTCTCTTCCCTTATGTGTTTAATCATTCCTCCGAATCATTCCAGAGGTGTTCAGAGCTACTCCATTATCATTTGAGAAGACCTTGCAGAATTTGTTGTTTTGTCTTCACTTTTCCCAGGACCTTCTGACTCGATGCCCTTTATTGTAAAGTACTTGTCTACAATTTCATTTATTATATTTGTATCTCCAGAACCTAGCACAGTGTGTGGCACATAATGGGAACTTAACAGGTAACTGAGATGAATGTTTATTTCAAATTCCTGCTCATTTCTCCTCCTCAGACAGCATCTGCCTCCATCATTCTGCTGATTTTTCTGTGGTATCCCTATCGCAAGGTACACACCACCACTTAACTTTTCCCTTCCCTTTGGAATGAGGGCTCGGTGCTGCTGGTTGTGTGGCTCCTACAGCCCTTGTCACCTATGCTCTGTCCTTTTAGACCCTCAGAGTTGGAAAAGGTCTGTTTTCCTCAGAGAGTAAAGGTGGCATGTTGGAACAGTGCTGTGAGGAGGTGCTGTGCTGCCAGGGTGGTGGCTTTATTCTCCATTCTTGTGGGGTTCTACTGTCCTTTCCGTGACCAGCGTCCTTTAGCCCCTAGACTGGCCTCACCCTGGTGGCTGACCCTCTAGGGCAGTGTTAAGAAAGCTGCTCTTGAGAAGTCTTTGCTCTCTATCCTTTTCTCCCTCCTCTCTGTATTAATTATGTTTTAATCTTCATTAAGTTCATGGTTTCTTCCCTTTTCCATTTCCTTGTCTCCAGATTCCATGTACCTCAGCAGCCATCTTCCTTCCTCCTTCCCTGGTCTTGGCACTGGTCTGATTGGCTCAGTCTGGGAGCCAGGTTCCTCCCACCCAAATGCAAATAGGGACTTAGCTCCAACACTTAGGGAGGGGGATCAGAATGGGCACTAAGTGGTGGGGCCAGCACATGGTCTGTGGAAAGAACTTGAGAGTGGAAATTCCTTTGAGAAAATAAAAGGTCCCCCTGAATGGTGGCCAACATGAAGCTTATAAGGGAGCCCAGAGCTCAGCCAGAGCTGAAGTCATCAGTGTCTGCTAAAGCTGTTGGTAGGAACTTGTCCCTAAGCTGGCAGCACTCAGTTTAACAAGCTACAGGTACTTGGTTGATCTTCTATAGGGCTGACCTTGTGGAGGGTTCCCTGAATGATCCATTTCTTGTTATTGCTGAGTCCTCTTGCTGTAGGGACTCATATTGTTGGACATAGTGGGGAGACGGGTTAGTCACCTTGGAAACTTCTCACCTCACTATCATCCCATGATCTTGATTCTGGGGAGGAAGATAAGAAAATTGATGATGATGATGATGACGATGATGATGATGATGATGATGATGATGATGATAATTGTATTTGTATAGTGTTTGAAGATTTGTAAAGTACTTTAAATGTTATCTCATTTGAGCCTCATAACAAGACTGTGAGGTGACTGTTGATTCCTCATTCCACAGATGAGGAAACAGAAGCTGAGAGAGGTGAAGTCCCACAGTAAGTGTGAGTTAGGGATCAAATTCAGCTCTTCCTGACTCCAAGCCCAACCCACTATAGCCGCTGCTCCAATTAGCTGCTGCATGATGCTGAAAGGCTAGGTTGTTTCCCTATTGAGACCTCCCTGCCACTGGAGGATTTCATTTTCAGAAGAGAAACCAAAGCTGTGGCCATAGCTCTTAGCCTCATTGCATAAGACAGACACAGGTCTGGATCAAATTGGAGAGAGGGTCTTTCCCCTGAATAGGGGTGAACAAGAAGCAGGTCTCTGGCCACTTTTCTTTCTCAACTCCTCTGGCTAATACCAGGGCTTAATCATTTGTTATTAGTATTTAGGCAACAATCCAGGCATTATAGATCCTCAAATGGAACATTTGGAGAGAAATCTCATAACTGCCTGTCATTAATGATGCATTAAGAGCATTATTTTTAAAATATATTTGGGAACAATGCCTTAAAAGAATAGAGCAACTTGTCTAGACTGACAGAGGTAGACCCTCTCAATAGCATCCAAGTTTAATTAATAGAATTTTTTTCTATTTGTGCCCTTAGGTGATATTATCATAAAGAAAGCAATTTGGAAAATGGAATAAATAAATAAAGATGTATCTCTGCCTCTTGGAGCTTCAGTGATCTGGACTGCTCCATTAGCTGCAGGCAAAAACAGTAATCAAGAGATTCCCTGCTGGGCTGCCTTCCTTCTTGCTTTTCTGGTCTATAGTCAATACCGCTGCCTAGGTCTTATTTTGTGAACAGGTATGCCATTTTTATGGCTAATTGTAAAGAGATGGAGGTAGGAAATTCCTCATTCATTGGCCTTTGGGTTCTCTAAGCATTGATTCTAACCCTCTCCTCTAGTAGGCTTCCAAGTATTACTTGTTATAAGTCGGTGAGGAGGGTGGTGGGTTAGAAAGTCTAGGGCAAATCTACACAGAATGGTGTCAGCTGGAGCTCTTGGCCATATGTACTGGTCATAGTCTAGCCATCTGAGACTCAACTAAGTCTCTCTTGTCAATCTGTCTGCCACGTGTATGGAAACATAGTTGAGCAGTCAGATCAAGTGTTATAGTTCTGTAACAGCTAAACAGCTATAGACATGATCTCTATTCCTGTATGTCACTGCTTTTTTCCTCATTTTACTTTCTTACAGTGGTGACTAAGTCTTCTTCATTCGCTAGTTGGAAAATTATGAAAAAATGGATATTTGTATATGTTTTATATTATGTCCTTTATACCTTAAGTGTAAATGCCTCATCTGGCTCTCCATCTGGATCCTTCTTAGCACAATCTGCACATGAGAAGATGACTTTCTAGTTAATAAGATACTCAACTATGGTCCTTTAACTTTTTTCCTTTTACCTGAAAGAAGGATTGGATTTTTAAGGCAAGCAGTTGCACAGAGATGAAAGAGTAGATTGCTCTGTTCACATCTCTGCAAGTAGCCTGAAATAATCCCTATACTTAACATTAATATTTAAGGTGGCAGGATCTATTTCCTTCAAATTATATGCATAGTTGTAGATAATGAGCTTCCATTTGTTGCTTGCCAGCATTTCTTTTTTTTAAAATTATTTAATATATTTAGTTTTCAGCATTGATTTTCACAAGAGTTTGAATTACAACTTTTCTCCCCATTTCTACCCTCCCACCCACTCCAAGATGGCATATGTTCTGGTTGCCCTGTTCCCCAGTCAGCCCTCCCTTCTGTCACGCCACTCCCCTCCCATCCCCTTTTCCCTTCCTTTCTTGTAGGGCAAGAAAAATTTCTACGCCCCATTGCCTGTGTATCTTATTTTCTAGTTGCATGCAAAAAACTTTTTTTTTGTTTTTGAACATCTGTTTTTA
>CM053628.1:24377870-24393534 GCA_028646595.1 Phalanger gymnotis | reverse complement strand
CTGGGGAACAGGGCAACCAGAATGTATGCCATCTTGGAGTGGGGGGGAGGAAATGGGGAGAAAATTTGTAATTCAAACGCCTGTGAAAATTAATGCTGAAAACCAAACATGTCAAAAATAAATTAAAAAAAAGAATTTTAAAAATAAAAAAAATGATCTGGTTTAGTGATTTGTTATCTTTTGAGTTCTACCATCTTTGTAATTTTGATAAACATACTTTAAAAATCCACCAGGAAGATGAAATTTTCATTCTGTCTTTAGCATAGGCCCACATCTTGACAAGAAGAGTTGTGTTGACATCTTAGTTCAAAAAAGAGATAAGTCCTCAATATAGAAATGAGCCCCAAAATACGCACAAGTTAATGATCTAAGTTATTTTCGAATCTGTCAAATTGTAGTGTTTAAAAAAATTGGGTTTCCTTATTTCCATTGTCACCTCTCATCTGGAGTTGTGACTCTTAGCCAATGAGTTCCTTCCATTTCTAAATCTGTGACATTGTACTCTAGGTAAGCATATCCAGTCTTGAGGGTTTCTCTGGGTACCTAAATGCCTAAAGACATCTTGGCCCAGAATTACGTAAATACATTTTGGTACATTTTTCCCCAGTGGGTATGATCTAGTCTTAGTAGAGAAGCTCCTTCCTGAAGGTGGACAGCTGCTGCTTAGAGTCTCAGACACATTGCATGACTTGTCCATGGCCATGTAGCTAGTGTCAGGAGCAGGACAGAAACTGAAGTCTTTCTGGTTCCAAGGCTCACCTTGTAAAAGCAGCTTCATGCTGCCTCTGCCTTGCACACAATAGGCACTTGAATAACCTTTTATTCACTTGAAGTGAATTGAATTCTGGTAAAAGCCCTCTAGAGTACCCGGAATAGATAGGATAATGAAAAATTTAATGGCAAGGTGAAGAAAGAGAGACTTCTTGGTATTGCAGTATAAAGGATGTGTAGTCAGAGGACCTGGGTCATAATTCCAGCTTTGCTTATTTACTAATGACCTTGTACAAGCCATTCCACCTCTGGAACAGATAATCTCTAAGGTCCCTTTCAGCTCTTGATCTGTGATCCTCTAATTCTCTTCCTGGTTGGAGGCCCAACAACATTTCCTGTCTTCTTGCTCTGCACATCATAATAATAACTTACTTTTATATAGGTTTTGTGGTTACAAAGGTCTTTTGCATCCGTGATCAAATTTGAGCCACACCTTGTGAAATTAGCAGCACAAATATATATCTATATATCTATCTATCTATCTATCTATATATATCTATATATCTATATATATATATATATATATCTCCATTTTATGGATAATAAAACTAAGATCAGTATGGATTAGGTCATGTGGCTTAATAAATGGCGGGGGTGGGGGTAGGGGAGAGACACCATAGTCTTTGACACCAAACCCAATCTCTTTCAACTGTTCCATTTCCTCTATCAGAAGAGCTCCTGGAGTGCAAATCACGGAAAAGTGCATGTGCTGGAGAGAAGCTGGGTTGCTCCTCCCTATAGAATTTTTCTCTTTTATGAGAAAGAACATATGTTCTCTCTACCCTTTAAGCCAAATTTGGCATGATGGCAGTTCAGAACCGGAGAAAAAGAAGAGTAATGAGGCAGCAAAATTGGCAAAAAAGAAGATTGTTCAAGATTGCTAGCTCAATAAGGCTCATTTCAGTCATTCCAGTACCAAGTGGGGGAGTCAGAGAGAAGAGCTCCTGATGGAAACTTTGCCCAGAACTTATATAATCCGTTTCCTGGTTTGCAGATGCAACTTCAAAGTTCTGGGAAATATTTTTCATTGAGCTCTTACTCCCTCCACTTCCTAAGGTATTTTAAGAATGGGAGTATTGAAATTGCTAATCGTTTGTTCCTTGAAAGGGAGTTCTAGGCATGTTAATAAAAGCTTATTTTAGTGGTCCATATATCTGGTCTGATTTGACAGACCAAAAATTAACCATATATTGTGTAATTGACTTCTTCTCCTCATTCAAATTAGGTTTATTCAATTCCTACTGTGTGGATAACCCAGGGCCAGAAAGTGAAGGGGACAGAGAGGAAATGCAAGACCCCTTTGCCCTTAGGAGCTTTTGAACCAGTTAAGGAAGCAAGACACCTATGCCTAAAAGAGCTAACAGTTTAAGACAGTAGGTGATTGAGGGTCTGGATGAAAGATATCCATAGAAAAGGGAGGTCTCTCTCTCTCTCTCTCTCTCTCTCTCTCTCTCTCTCTCTGTGTGTGTGTGTGTGTGCGCGTGTGAATGGTCAAGAGAGACCTCATAAAGAAACTGGAGCTTGAAGGAGTGGTAGAAATAAGGGGAAAGGAAGGAAGAGTCTTTCTGATGCAGGGGAATGGCATTAGCAAAGTCTTTGAGTTGGTGCTAATCATGGCATGCTCAAGCACGGTGAGGACAAAGTTGAATATCTTTACCTAGAACACAAAATTTAGAATTGAAAGGAAGCTTAGCAATCATCTATTCCAACTCTGCATTCCAAACACTGAGAAAAGTTCTCGTAAAGGCAAGTCTAGTTCAGGAAATAGCTAGTAGGCCATCTTGGCTGGGGCACAGAGTACGTGAAGGGGAGTAATGAGAAATAAGGTTGGCTCAGGAGGTTGGAGACCAGATTGTAGGCTATGAAATGCTCATCTGGGAAGTTTGTATTTTGTCCCAGAAGCAATAGGGAATCACAAAAGGTTACTGAGCAAGGAAATAAAATAGTCAAAGCTGTGCTTTGGGATGGTGAGTTTGATGGCTTTATGGAAAGTAGATGAGAGAGGAGAAAGTTGGAAAGAGGTAGATGTATTAAGGGCCTTTTTCAGAGAAGAGTCAAGGATGAATCCAAGGTTATGAAACTGGAGGTCTGTGAATATGATGGTGCTGAAAGAGAAATAAGCAAAGTCTGGAGGAGTTGTGGTTGGGGAGGGGGAAAGATGATGAGTTATCTTTTAGACGGTTTGAGCTTATGAAGTCTCTATGACATCTAGGTAGAGATATCCATATTCATCAGGCCATTGGGAATGTAAGACCAGAGCTTAGAAGAGATGTTATAACTATATATCTATATCTATACATATATATGTGTATATGTCTTTGTGTGTATACGTAGATATACATATGTATATATGTATGTGTATATATGTATGTATGTGTATATATGTGTGTGTATATATATATATATATATATATATAAATAGAGAGAGAGAGAGAGAGAGAGAGAGAGAGAGAGGTGATAAATGAATCTAAGGAGGCAGATGAGGTCATCAAATGAGAAAGTATAGGATCTGTGTGGATGCTTAGGGCTCACCCATATTTAAAGTGATGTGATCTAGACAAAGTGACAAAGGACAATGAGGAATGATGGGATGGGTAAGAGGAAAACCAGAAAAAAACGATGTCATGGAAGCCAGAGGAGGAGAGAATATCCTAGGGGACGCAGGGGATGGGAGAGAATGTCAATTATTTTAATTAATTGAATTTAATTAATTGAATTAAGCCACTAAAATAGGCTTTTATTAACATGCCTAGAATTCCCTTTCAAGGCAGAATCATTGAATATTTTGATAACTTGATTTGAGCAGCCAAATGTTGCAGAGAGGTTAAGGATCTTGCAGAGGCATGGGATGGACCAGATGACCACTGTCATTTATCCCTCATGAGATTCTGTGAGCCACAGTTAAGGTGTAGTGAGTAATTCCTGAACCCATGCATGTCATAACTCAGCCACATGAGAACTCACCATCTCCAACCCTTCCACCCCCGCCTGGCCCTTTCTTCTGAGTTTGCCTCTTACAGCTGAGGGCACCACCATCCTCCCGGTCTGGCAACCTCAGGGCCGTCCTTGAGTTGTCACTGGCGCTCACCCCACATAGCCTGTCTGTTACCAAGATGTGTCAATTCTTTGTAAACAGCATTTCTCCTTCCTCATTTCCACCTCCTGGCTTGTCTTCAAGTTCCAGCAAAAATCCCATCTCCTGCAGGAAACCTCTCCCAATCTCCTTTCATTCTAGTGCCTTCCCTCTGTTGCTTATTTCCCATTTATCTTGTATATAGTTTGTCTGTACACAGCATTTTCATGTAGTCTCTCCCACCAGATTGTGAACTACTCTAGTGCAAGTCCTGTCTTTTGCCTTTCTGGACCTTAGCACAGTGCCTGGCACTTAGTAGGTGCTTAATAAATGCTTCTTGACTGACTGATCAACTGAATATCTCCTGAGTGAGCTCCCTAAAGTGCAGGTCTGACTAAGAAACAAAAGGAGAGAGGAAGGAAGTGGTAAACTAATAGAGGAACAAGAGAAGGGGCGAAGAGAAGTCGAAGAGAGGAAAGATGGCGGATTTAGGAGGGGCTGAGGTTTGTATATTAGAGCAAAACTCTTCTTTTTGTCCAGAACTCAAGCCTGTGAGAATTGTCAATTTCCTTCTGAGCCTCCCTGGAGCACCACCTCCTTTATGGAGCCTCCTAGATCCCCTCAGCCTTTAGTGATCGATCATATTGCAACCTCCACCCCGCCCTCAGCGTTGAACATCCCTAAGAACTGCTACATTTTTATCATTATACCCCCCACCTCTTTGCAGTGTCTGGCACACAGTAGTCACTTAATACATGTTTGTTGAATCGAAAGGAATGGAATGATGGGAGCCATAATGAGTTTTCGTCTTGCCTCACTAGCCCTTGAAACTTTTTAAATTTTACAAAGGGCCCAAACAACTTGCAGTGAGGAAGGGCAATGGAACCCAACAACTTATGTCCTCATTATTTCAACATTACATGGCGGGGGTTGGGTAGCTTTAATTTTCCCATGGAATTATGAAAATTTGTAAACAGTACTTTTGTTATTCGCCGGTTTTGGTTGTGTTCAATTCTTGGTGCTCTCTTTTGGGTTTTTCTTGGCAAAGATACTAGAATGGCTTGCCATTTCCTTCTCCAGCCCATTTTACAGATGAGGAAAGTGAGGCAGAGTTTTTTTTTTAAGTGACTCACACAGCCAGTTAGCATCTGAGACCAGATTTGAATTAAGTCTTTCTGACTCCAGGCCCAGAATCTTTAGATCCCTTCCAGCCCAGCACTTTAGGAATGGATCTGTAAGTGACTGAATAGAGACCATGAATTCCTTATCGAGGGGCACCCAAGACTTCAGGAAACATTGTTGCAGCCCAAAGGAAACTTTTCTGGAGATGGGCATCCTGGACCACTGTATAGGGCCACACCTCCAAAAGGTGTTTAGTCTGGGATTTCCAGAGAACTTTCTCTTAGGGAATTATTTAAACCCTTAGATTAAATGTGATAATCACCATTCATATTATTATTATTGGGTTCAGATGTGGTCTATTCATATGTCTATATCACATTTCCCTTGGGGTGCACATTCTCCCTTATCCATTTGAAAATTAATCCCTTAAAACTCTGTCTGAAAAGCCTAATTATTATGTAAATCCCGAGTTGCTTTTTTTTGAGGTTTTGTATTACAAACCCTATATTTGTCATCCAACTCAGTTCTCGTGGATTTGTTTCATATCTGTGCATATTTTTGTTTGATATTAATTTATTCACATGGATGATGAAAAGATCTCATTTTTCAAAACATAATAATGAGTTGTGATTAAAACAATCAAAGAAAACAAAGGAGAGCAAAGTTATTTGCAATCTGCAAATAATTTTCTCATTTTCTGAATTGAAAGTCATCATACTGACGTGCATAGAACCTTGGAATTTTGGAAGACCTGGATTCGAGTCTCCAGTATGCCACTTCCTAGCTATGTGGCCCTAGGCAAGTCACTTAACCCACCTGGGCCTTTGTTTCCTCAGTCAGAAAATGTCAAGATTGGACTAGATGATCTCTTAGGTCTCTTCCAGAGCTAAATCTATGATCCTATGATCCTTTGACCTTGGAGGCCCCTTATAACTCTAAGCCTATGACCCTTTGGATTTAGCATAACAAACTAGGTATGCCAACATGTATTGAAATGGATGAAATGAATGTAGACATAGCATTTCAGTGCATAATAATGAGTTGACATTTGCATAGCACTTCTTAAGGTCTGCAAAGTGATTTCTTACTTGCTCCTTACAACCCTGTGAGACTGGGGCTACTAATAACCCCACTCTATAGACGAGGAAACTGAGGCTCAGAAAAGCTAAGTGGATTGTCTAGGAGGATGAGCTAGAAGGTATCTGAGGAAGATTTAAGCTCAGGCCTCCCCAACCCCACCTGTAGAACCCTATCCACCATAACACACTGTCTCGCTAAGAATGTTTGCTTTTCTCATTCTAATGAAACTAGGCATTTCTAATTTTTAATTCTAAAATGCTAATGAAATTAGCTCTAAAGAGCTAATCCTGACATGAGACTCAGAACGCCATGGACAAGGGACAAGGCTGGCCTTTATTCCAGTTACAAATGAAAATATGCCTGATTCTCCTCTTTCAATGACAGGAAGAGAAGACTTACGTCTTTTCTTAGGGTCTAAGAGACCCTCTGGATAAAGAGATAGCTGAGCATCAGTCACAAAAAGGAAGCCCAAGCCCCAGAGTTTTCTTGAAGGTATCAAAGTCTTTTGTCTCTTCTTTCCCCAAGTTCTAGCTGGGTATTTTAGTTCAAGGATGAAAACACTCTTTTCTTTATCAAAAACTTCCTCAGAAAGGGAAAATCCCACTCTCCGTACTTTCCATTTAAGCAGCTTTCTCAGACACCCCTTAATAAAAGGGAAAGGACATGAAAACAACAATCTAAAAGGTTTTTGTGCCTCCTGATGGTTTTTACCTCTCTCTTTCTCTTCAAAGTCCTACTGCTCCTACCCACCCACACTTTTACTGTGTACTTGGTATAGGCTTTCTCTGCATGATGCCAAAACATCTGGATGAAAAGGGAAAACTGAGTCAAGCACATTTTTGTTTTGTTTGGCATGATTACAAGCAACTGAATAGTCTGAATTCTCAAGTGCTGGCACTAAACTCTTTGGCAATGGTGCCGCCTGTACCCCCAGGCCCCAGAGACAGGCCATGTGTGCATCAGCATTAGAAAGAGGAGCCTTGACCAATTTGTCAGTGGGTTTGATGAACACAGAGTGCCCATCTGGATAGTTGGGCCCAGGAAAGGAAACTTTTTCATCCATCACAGATTCTTCTCTTGTTTGTCTAAAAGATACAGATAATTATCTCAATTCTCCATTTCATTTCACTCTGCCTTTGCAGACACAGCCCAAGAAGAAAGCATTTTCAAAAGTGCTAAATTGTGGTAGGTACCCTCCCTTTACTGGGGAAGGCTGAGATGAAAAGATGAGGGCTTATTTGGGAGCCATCAACCTAATTCAAGGTAGGCATTCAGTGTACCAAAAAAAATGGGAGGCCACAAAGTGATCTGGATATATTCAGTGCTAGCTAGACACAAGAATAATGACTTATTTTCAAATCCTTCAGGCAGCCTGAGTAATTTTGATTATATGGGTAATGTTGCCTATGATAAGAAGAGAGCCTAGGGAAGGGACCTGGAGCATTCATTTTCATTTAATTTAATTTTTCTTCCATTTTCTTTTTCTTTATTTTTAATGGATAGATTTTGGTTTACTGCATCATGAAAAAAATCCCACCATGTTCACATTTAGATAACCTCACTGTGCATAATCTTTGAGAAAAGTCGGGTTTTTTTGTGTCTATAGTACTTAGCATAGTCCCTGGCACACAATAGGAGCTTAATAAAGTGTTTATTGATTGAAAAGTTAAGCAACAAAACATATGATTTTAACTGATAGTATGAATATGTAACCTCATACTTCAGTTCTTCATTTATTAAGAGACGATGAGTCAAAGTTTTCTGTTAGTAGCGATGTTCACCCCCACCCCCATAGCCAGGATGTCTCAGAGGTATGACTTATATGTACTCTGGTCATCCTGATTCCAAAGCTGCTGCTATATCCCCTATGCCCTTTGCTTTATCTTTTGTGTGTAATTGTCAGAATTGTGTACTTTTGTTGTTGTTGCTGCTGTTTTTAAAGTAGCAATGTGATTTTATGGGTATGGTGAACGACCGATATGAGCGGTGCAGATTGGCGCCTATTCTGGGCCTTATTTTCTAAGATAGCTACCCTGGATAATGGGAGGGTGAATGATTTGCTTACGGACATAGAAGCAATATGTTTCACGGATAGGATTTGAACTCAGGTCTTTCTAATCCTAGGGTCAGCTCTTTTTTCTATACAATGCTGACTTCTAGTTGTTTACGTTGGGTCTCATGGTTTGGCTTTCTTCACTCTGTAGCTTTATTACAGTCTTTCCATGTTTCTCTGATTTCTTCACAGTCATCATTCTTCATGGCGTAATGACATTCCATTGCATTTATGTACCACTGTTTTTTTTAGCCATTCCCCAGGGAATTGTTTCTAGTGTTTTCCTGTTACAAATCATGCTGCAATGAATATTTTTATATTGATAAATCTTTTCTTGTTGTCAATAACCAGGAAATCCAGTAGTGGGATCATTGGGTCAAGGGGTATGAATAATTTTGTAACTTTTCTCGCTTAATTCCAAATCATTTTACAAATCTGTTGAACTAGTTGACAGCTCTACTAGAAGAGAGAGTACCTATTTTCAGCCATCCCCCACCAATATTGAATTTTTTAAAACTTTTACTGTTTTTGCCAATTTTATGGGCGTGAGATGGTACCTTGAGGGTATTTAAATTTGCATTTCCCTGATGATGAATTATTTTGAAAACTTTTGGGATGGTTATTGATTATTTGCATTTATTCTTTTGAGAATTATCTGTTCATATTCTTTGGTCACTTATCTATTAGGGAACAGCTCTTTATCTGATGAATTTAGGTCAATTCCTTAAAGATTTCAGATGGCAGACACTTAGTAGAGATGATTGATGAAAAGATTTTGTCCAAGTCTTAATCTTCTCTTTTTTTAGATCAGAGAATATTAACCTGGAGTCTTCAGCTCCCCAAGGGCTCCCCAAGGGATAGATTTCAGAGTATCTGTGACCTTGGATGGGAAAAAAATAGCTTTATTTCAGTATAATTACTTGCTTTTGTAGTCCTGTGTATTTTATTTTATGCATTTTAAAACATTGTTTTGAGAAGGAGCCTATCCATTTTACCAAATTGTCAAAGGAGTCATGATATAAACATAGTTAATAAACCCTACTGTAGGTGCGTGTATTTTGTGTAAAAGTTGTTGCCATTTGTTTTTTTAAATAATCGAAGAAGCCTAGTTTGTCTTTTATAACCTCCATATCATGACTAGTTCCATATTCATCTCCTGTTCACAGTTGGAAGACTTTAATGTCATCTAAAATCTCACCTTCTCCAAAAAGGCTAAGAACCAGTCCCCCTTCCCTCTAAGATCCCCTCCAGTTTATCCTGTATGTATTTTGATTGGATTTAGCCCTTTTGTTGTGGTTTCCCCAGTGAGATTGTGAGCTCATTTAGGGCAAGGACTGTTTCTGCCTTTCTTTGTCTCCCAGAAAATTCTTGTAGATTTGATTTGACTATAAGAGCTATCATTTTCTGTACTTTGCTTTTTGAATTTGAGCTCGAAGGGACCTTAGAAATCAGCTGCTTCACCCACCCCCATATTTTACAGAGGAGAAAAATGGTTAAATGACTTTTCCAAAGTCAAATGGCTTCATAAGTCACTTTGGGGGATTTCAATGCATGTCTTCCTGACTCCAGATCCAGTAGCCTGTTCATTAAACCAAGCTGCTTCTCATAAACATCACACTCAGGATTCAAACCCAGATCCTCTGCTTTCTGAGCCAGTCCTCTTTCAGCTATTCTACAATGAAACTTCTTTTCTCTTTTGCTAATGTTCAGGGATATAAGTTTAAGTACTGTTTTAGTCATAACCCATAAGTTATGGCATGCTTACTCATTATTATTCACTTTAATTTTTTATGATTTCTATAATTTACTTTGAGGGACAATCATTTAGGATGTTAATTTTTAATCTTTAGGTCTACATATGTTGCTCAAATTTCCTTTAGTCATTATAATTTCACAATTTATATGAAGGGCATGTTTAATAGTTTTGCCTTTTGTATTTATGAGTTCTTTGTCTTCTAGCATGAGATAACATTGTGTGTGTGTGTGTGTGTATATATATATATATACATATATATGTACATACATACACACACATACCATGGGAACCTGGGAAATATATGCATTTCCCCATGTAGAAGCCTCCGTGGATCTATCACACACATGTTTCTTAAGGTCTCATTTGTCTGTAACTTCCCTATTGTTAGATTTGTCAATGATGTTAACATCACTTAGAATTAACGTCTTACAATCCAGGTCTTTTTATCGTTTCATTTAAATTTTCCTTGAAGAGCCTGGTTCTTATTTATTAATTATTTTCTTATCAGTGTATTAATTACTCTTGTTTATTAATTATGCCTTTATTTGCACATGGATAGGTTCCATTAGATAGGGTTTCATCATCAGAATTCAGATGCCCTTGCTCATCTCTCCTCATGGTATCTTTGTTTGCTATTGCCTTGAACAAAATTTGAATTGCAGCTCCTGATTTTTTTTATTCAGTTGAAGATAACAGGCTTTCATCTAGGTTCTAGGCCTTACCTTGCAGTATGTGGGACTACCTGTATTCTAGAAGTGTTTCTTTTAACAGTGCGATTCTAGTAACTCTCTGATTTCCAATACACTAACACCAGTCACCGATTTCTTCCTAAAGGAGCCTGGGCAAAAGCTCCCTCCTGCTCTTCTATCCCTCTCTGCCTTCCTCCCTTCCTCCCCCTCGCCACCCCACCCACACAAGTCTGAGCCTCACAACTACTGGCTAAGGAAGTTTACTTGTTCACTTTTTCGTAGTGTGTTCAACAAATGCTTAGGTTTTACTTTCTATACTCCATTCTGCAATTATTTCCTTTATCATAGTGAATTCAGCCCATGAGGGTTAAAGGTCATAACAGGAAAATTTGGACCCTCTATTAGATTTTATTGTATTAGTCTTTTCAAAAATCAGCAGGAGGTATCTTACTGCCCATTTTGTTCTCAGCCCAGTCTTACTCTGCATTATCCCACTCATACCAGCTGCTAAGAGTTTCTTATTTTTGTAGCTATCCAGTCGAAGTCTCATACATCCCCCTCTTTCCTGCCCATACCAAAAAAAGATCCCAAGCTTGCACTTTTTTTAATCCTTCTACTTTATAGTTCCTGTAAGAGTGTAATTCAGGAATCACCTTTCTCCCCTCCAACACCAATTATCTATTTCATTAACCTTCTGTTGTGGTGCTAGAGTCCAAGAATTAGTGTGTTATTCTGTGTATGCCTTTAAAAACCGAAAAAATGGAGTTCCCTATGCATAGCACACAAAAAGGGTAAAAACCCCTATTCTAGACTGTTTATGGTCAAACATTCACTTGTAGGCTTAGTCCAAGAAAGTGGCCAGGCGTAGAACATCAGGGCTAAGAGGGACCTTAGAGACCATCTTCTTCTAGTCCATTTCACAGAAGAGGAAACTGAGACCTGGAGAAGAGACTTGACCAAGGTCACTCAGATGGTAAGAGCTGAGATTTAAACCCAGGCTCTCTGACTCCAAATCCACCCCTCTTGATGCTACTGAAATGGAAAATTTTCTTTCTTGTGTTACAGAAGAAAAGTAAACTATTTCTAGGCCATTCTGGCTGAGGGAGCACGATAGGGTTCAGGCACATAGCTCTGAAGAGAAGGCCCTCATAAGAGGAAACAAAATTGGCCAGAGAGGTGGGCAAAGCGAGCCCCTGCTAACTCCATTTTGAGATATTCGCAGGAAATAAGCTTTAAAAATATTGAATTAAATAATTTTGAATAATTGGAATGCTTTGAAGACCATGGTTCATTTGTTTAGAAAATTAAGTAGCCATTCCTGTGGTTGTTTGGTTTTCTTCTTTAAATCTCTGATTCTCAGAAGAGTTGGCTTAATACAGGCTTCCGGTGAACGCTTGAGGGCATTTCAATCCTACACTGATTGACACCCAAGCCTTAATTGCCATGTTACTTTGCTCGTATATTTTTTTAAAGAGATCATTCCATATTTTCATCTGTCTCTTTTGGCTGGTGTCTAAGCAGGAAGTCTGATAGGAGCTTAATACTAAGAAGGAAGGGAGTCCCAAGGTGTGCCCCATACTTCCTTTAAAAACAGAGCATCTCCTCCTCTCCATACACATACACGCACAGATACATACACACAGACGTACACGCTCTCTCTTTTTATTTACCATATTTGTATTCAAGTGTATATTTTCTTAAATAGTTGCCTATAGTGCTAGGCATGGAGTCAAGAAGACCTGGGTTCAACTTCAGCCTCAGGCACTTATTACTAGTGTAACTCTGGCAAGTTAATTAACCTCCATATGCCTCAGTTTTCTCACCTGTAAAATGGGGGGGGGGTAGTAATAGCACCTACCTCACAGGGTGGTGGTTGGGATCAGATGAGATACTATTTATAAAATGCTTATCACAGGGCTTGGCATGCAGCAGGAACTTAATAAATGATTCTTCCATGCCATTGCAAGGAAATGGACTTTCAGGTTTTGGCAGTGATGTTTAGAAGTTTTAAATTAATATATGCAAATCAGTAATATCCTCTAAAATAGGAAATGAAGGCTGGCATGTAAAATCCTGGACAAGGCTTTGTGCAAGTGTCTGTCTGTCTGTAAACACAGGAAACATTATGCTCTGTGATCAATGACTTGGAGAGCTCAGCAGAGTGTGGGGGGAACAAGTGACCTTCCCTAGACAGACTTGTGTGGGTGGGGTGGCGAGGGGGAGGAAGGGAGGGAGGCAGAGAGGGATAGAGGAGCAGGAGGGAGGTTTTGCCCAGGCTCCTTTAGAAAGAAAGCAGTGACTGATGCTAGTGTATTGGAAATCAGAGAGTTACTAGAATCTCATTTCGGAATGAATTTCAGATCTTTCTGATTTCAAGTCCACTGCTCTAACCACTGCACCACCCAGCTACTTCTCCTATAACACAGACAGCCTTTCCTTGAAGAGGTTTTGTAAAGGGGAACTCAGTGCCCTTGGGAGGCAACCCCATTCCACTTCGAGAGAGTGGAATAGAAAGTTCATCCTTACATCCATTCTAAATCTCTAGCTTTCCTTCCATCTGTGGTGCTCAAAGTCTGGTCCAGTGGTACCCCTTGAGTCCCTGGGCCCCTTTCAGAGAGTATAGGAGGGCAAAACTATTTTGATAATAATACAAAGAGGTTTTAATTTCTAATTTGGTAAATAGGGACAGGCATAGCAGAAGGTCTGGGGAGGAGTCCTCAATAATTTTTTTTAAAAAATGTAAAGGGGTCCTGAGACCCAAAAGTCTGAGAACCACTCCTTTCCAAACTACCTACCACTGGGAGGGTGAACAGAACAAGTTTCATCTCTTGCTTGCTTGATATTTCTTTAAATTCTTGAAAACAGCGATCATCTCCTACTCTGAGCCTTGTCTTCTAGATAAACATGCCCCAATTCTTCTGCACTCATCATTCTAAAATCATAGAATGTCATATTTGGAAAGGATACATGGAGTTGGAATCCTGCTTCAGTCACTTACTGAATGTGTGACCCTGGGTAAGTCTTTTAACCTCAAAGCCTTAATTCCTAAAATGAGTGCGATACTAGCACCTACCTCTCAGGATTCTTGTCTGGATCAAATGGGATAATACACAGAAAGCATTTCACAAACCTTAAAAGCACTAATGCAGAATCCCTTCCTACAACTCATAGGGCCTTTTTTTTTAACCCAAAAGGGGATCACAGATGTAGAGGTGAATGGTACCTTTAGGGGTCATTTTGTCAAACTCCCTCATTTTATCAAGGTTGAAACTAAGACCCAGAGAGGGAGAGGCACTTTCCCAAGGTCACACGGCTAATGTGATAGAAGTAAGATTTGAACCCAGGTTCTCTGACTCCAAATTAAAATCTCTTTCCACTCTGTGATCTGAAGCCACTTTTCCAAGGCAGCCCATTCTGTTAGGCTAGTAGTTCTCAAACATTTTGGTCTCAGGACTTTCTCTAAAAAATTATTGAGGATTTCAACCCCTCCCCCAAACCTTTGTTTATGTGGGTTATATCTATTGATATTGGCCATATGTGAAATTAGTAGTTTTATAAAAAATAATTTTGACCTTGTGTACTCCCTGAAAGGGTGTTAAGGACCATTAGGAATCCTGCCCTTATTTTGAGAATTACTGCAGAATTGTTGCATTAGGCAGAGTGCCTGCTGTTGGATGTGGAGTCAGAAGGCCTGGTTTTGATTCCCACCCCCTTGGGCAAGTCCCTTGACCAATTTGGGCCTGAGTGCTCTCCTCTGTAACATAAGGGAGTTAGAGCAGATGCCTCTAGAGACACTTGTACCAGCTTGTACCACTGAGCAGGGTTTTGGGGGTTTCTGTTTATTATTTATTTTTATTTATACCCAGCCGCAGTCTAAATCTGCCTCTGTAATACCAACCTGATTCTTCGTTCTGTCTTGGGGCCAGGCAGAATACATTCCACCTTTCTTTGTTGGCAGGGGCTGTTTAAATTTTTCCTTGTACCCCCTGCCCAGTGCCTAGCACAGGGTTTAGCACACAGTATGTGCCTAACACATGTTTGGTGTTATTAATAATCACGAAAAAGTGATAAAATATATTATTAAACCTTGGGAGTGTTGAAAAAATCCCGCTTTGAATCTATCTGGACCAGACATTTTGGTGAGAGATAGAGGAGGGGAGGAAAGAGGAATGATGCTTTGATAACTTGTCCCTTTTTCTCCCTCTGAGATTTTTCTGTATAAGTTATTAATTTCCTGTTGTCATTTTTTTGGTCCTTTATATTTCTGGAGCTAATAATCTTATCCTTGCCTTAATTTTATTTGGGTTCCTCCTGTTCTCCCCCTTTGCCCTCGGAAATGGGCTGGCCCGGCATCGCCATGTGTGGAGAGTGTGCTTGGCGCCTCTAGGTCATGTGGCAGCAGAGCATTGCGCCTGTGCAGAGCAGAGCACGTGAGGCAGTGCTGGGCAGAGCACGAGGCAGAGCTGGGCAGAGGGAGGTTAAGGAAGGACAGGGCCAGTTTGGGCAGGGCACACGCCATTTGCAGCCCTGAACGAATTAGGAGAGCAGGCCAGCGAGGGCCATGGGGAACTGCTGCTGCAGCAGCAGCTGCGAGGAGGAGGAAGAGGCGGAGGAGGCCGTCCCCACTCTCGAGGAGCGGGTTCGGCTGCTGGAACCCCCCGGCGAGCAGGACAGGGCCTCCACATCGGACTCGCCGAGCTGTCAGGACGAGCAGGCCCTTCTCGAGGCGATCCTGGCCAGGGTGGCGAGCAGCGTCATCGACGTGGCTGCGGCCCGGTCGCAGCGCCCGCGACCCCACGAGTACGTGGAGCGGGCTCGCTTGTACCGCAACCGGCTGGCCAAGCTCAATCTGGCCCGTGTGAGCCCAGGGGGCGTAGGCGGGAGCGGCGGCGAGCCCGAGAGCAGCTGCCGCGGTGGAATCTTCTGGGGCGGGCTCCTGAGCTACTGGAAGAAGAAGGAGCCGCCCTCCAACCCCCTGCCCTCCCTTACGGACCAGCCACACCGCGTGCTGGCCGCCGCCCCGGTGCCCTGTGCCGACGTACGGCAGGCCGTTCGCATCGCAGCGGACGCCCACCGCGCCATGCAGCACGTGCGCGTTCAGCCCCAGGAGGAGTTGGTGG
>CM053628.1:24352274-24377370 GCA_028646595.1 Phalanger gymnotis | reverse complement strand
GCCCCCTCCCACCCTGGCTTTTCCTAGCCGTGCGTTTTCTCTCCAAAGCCAGGATACCCCGCACCTAAACTCAGGTGCTTAATAAATGTTTTCGTGCTTTGAATTGAATTTTGCGGCTTTGCGTTTTCCTTCTGCACCGCCCCCACCCTTTATTTTACAAATTTGCCATCTGATCCCTTTCTCTGGGTTTAAACTTCAGACACTGCACGTTCCCCCACCACCCGCCTTCCGCCGCCCGGCTTATCAATCAAATCGATTGATTCTTTTCTCCCCGTCCTTTTGTTCTGGGCCCTGGCATTCGGGACTCATTCCAATGCAAAATAGAAACCCAAGGCGGGGGGGGGGGGGAAATTCCAACCCACTTTCGGCCCAAACCGGCCGAGTGTAATAATGCCTTGAAGCATTCTTTAATTAACTGTCTTTTACCTTCTTGGCTCTAAAACTTGACCTGCACAGAAAAGAGAATCTAAGGTGGGCGGGGTTGGGAAATTTGTCTCAGAATTTAGGAATCTAGGCTGCAAGCTCTTTGTTAATAGCGTTTCGGGGACCCTGGACAATTTAAAGAAATCCCGGCCAGCGTCTTTATTTTCCCACTATTATCTATAGAGCAGATGCCTCTATTGTGCCGTGCACTACCTTCTTCCTCATTTCTTCGATTAAAAATTGCCTGCACCTCTAGGATTTTGCCTATAATGTCGTAGACTTTGGTCTCAGCCCAGATTTTTCTCTCTGGCTGCAGTCACACAATTCTGTACCTTTGGTTGCCAGGCAGCCACTGAATGAACGAATGCAGCTTGCTGGTCCTGCTGTCTTTTGACTGCTAATTAGCCGTTTGCAAGCCATTGTTATACCCCGGCCGAATGACCATCTAAGTTTGCACCCGGTTGCTGAGGGTGTCCTAGCTGGTGGGTACTCTTGGTACTGCTGTCATTTATAATTTTGATTTTCCAAATGCCTTTTTGTGTTCCGAATGAAATTCGCCATTTCTTTTGTGACCTAAAAGCGGTCATTATGTCGGTCTGTATGGATATTCAGCAAGCCGAGATGATGCCATCCATGGACATATGCCTGTTTGCCCTGGGCCCCTTTCCGATGTCCTTTGCTTTCTTATGCCAACATCATTATCCCCGGCTGGAGGAAAACCTTATTTGCCTAGTCTTGCCACCTTACAGGGGTAATTCTATTACTCAGCACTGGCCCTAGGGTTCTCTCAGGGTACCAGTCAGACAAAATAAATGACATTTACTCTGTGCTGCACATCGTTCATAAGCTCGTAGATTTAGGGGGTAAAAATGAACATTTTAAAAACATAAAAACATTTAAAAATAAATGGAATGGAGTGAGAGCTGAAAAGGATCTCTGGTCTCATTCAATTCAGCTCTCCTGAATTTTACAGGAAGAAAATAAAACCTCGTAAAAGAGGCGAAAGAATTTGCTCAACTCAGATATTAAGTGGCAGGTTAAGTTGGGGATTTGAATCCGGGTTGTCTGTCTCCAAAACCCCATCATTTACACTAAGGAACAAGGGTGAGAAAACGAATTTAATAATACACCCCCTTGCCTCATCCATATGGGAATGAGGCTTCCCGGACTATATCTCTCAAGCTTCCCTCTTTCCTCTGAGCAGGCAAACCCAACTCTTTTAAAAAGCAGCATTGTCCACGGACCTGACAAAGGTCAGACCTCACTGATTAGTGGTGGCCGAAAAAATGAAGAATATTTAAAACTGTTCACAGCTAGGGTTCATTTGCAGTTAGCTGGCACAGGCAAACCCAAGGACCCCCAAAGGTTCACCAGAAAAAGAATGAGGTTGGAAGGGTACAAGGTTTGTTTTGGTTTTAGCTTTGAATTATCTGGAAAGGCTGGCTAGCTCGACGGGTGGGGGAGGGAGAGAATTTGGACCTCAAAATTGAAAAATGAATGTTTAAAAAATTATCTGGAAAGGCTAGCCTGTTCAACAGGTGGTGGTGGGGGGACTGGAGGGAGAGGGAGAATTTGGAACTCAAAGTTTAAAAATGAATATTTTAAAAAATGAAACTCATAAATTAAAAAAAAAAGGTTTAAGAAATTATCTGAAAAGTCTGGCCTTCTCAATGGATGGGGGAGGGGCTTGAGGGAGGGAGAGAATTTGGAACTCAAAATTTAAAAATGAATGTTTAAAAAAAAAGAAAAAAAAATTATCTGAAAAGGCTGGCCTCAGGTGGGAAAGGGGCTGGAATAAGGGAAAGAAATTGAAACTCAAAATTTTTTAAGATGTTAAAAAATTATCTGAAAAGTCTGGTTTTCTGAATGGGTGGGAGAGGGGGGAGAGAGGAAGGGTATTTGGAACTCAAAATAAAGAAATGAATGTTAAAAAAATATCTGAAAAGACTGGTCCCAGTGGATGTGGGAGGTGCTGGAAGGAGGGAGAGAATTTGAAACTCAGAATTTAAAAAATAAACCTTAAAAAAAAGAATTATCTAGAAAGATATTTCTTCCTTCTCTTCCACATTTTAAGTATAGGCATAACCTAAAGGGGCATTTTGGATTTAATGGAAATATCTCAGCCGACAGATGAAGATCTGCATTATACATTTTTCTCATGGGTTTTTTTCAGCACTATTTTAAATGGGCAAATTGTGTTTATTTGCTTGAAGTTTTCCAAAGCACTTTCTACACTTTATGTAATTTGGATCCTCACAACAACGCTCTGAGATGTGTACTCTCATTACTGCTGTTTAATAAATAAGGAAACTGAGGATGAAAAACATTCAAGTGACTTGTCTAAGGTCACACAGCTACCAAGAATATGAGCTAGGAATTGAACTCAGACTTTGACACTGAGGATCAGCATAGGCTATGTCGTTATAAAAAAAAACCAAAATAAAACTGTTCCATTTAGGAAATCTCATTTGACCAACAAAAACAAGTCTCCAACATATGCACTCAAATCTCCCCAAATCAGCGGGAGTCCCTGAGTTCAAATCCAAATTCTGATAATAACTGTATGACCTTGGCCAAGTCCCTTAATAACCTCTCTGGGTCTCAATTTTCCTGTAAAATTAGGTGGCCTCAGTATCTATCTGACCCTTTCAGCACTAAACCCTAGAAGCTTAAGAATATATGTGGGCATATTAGTTCTATATTCCTCCAACAAAAGAAAATAATCTCAAGGAGGAAAGGGATGTATTTCAAACAGAATTTGATAAACAAAACCATGTTTTATATTCAGTTGGACTTGTTTTAATTTCTACGTGTCATTTATTGATTTTTTAAAATGTCAATGACGGTCTACACACACACACACACACACACACACACACACACACACTTTTATTTAACTTCATAACAGTAAACCAGCAAGTTTTTATCTAATACTATGGGTTTTGGAGGGGATACAAGGGGCAAACTATGAGCCCCGCCACCAAAGCACTTACATTCTGACATAGAAGGCACTGATTCGATAGCCTAATGAATTGATTAATCATTCATTATTGGAGTCTTGTCCAGGAGGACAGAACTTTCTTTTTTGTTAGGAGGGAGATTAATGGACCAGCAGTCATTTGTGCTTCTAAATCATTATGAGTCTGTTGCCATGGATGCATATTATGTTTGAGTGTTAAAATGCCTACTAATAAAATTTCCCTTTTTAAACATTACAGACCAATCAGTGTCCATAGCACATTGGCACAGCACACAATCAGTTCATCTAAACGTGCATTTGACCAGTCCAGAGTGTAAACAACTGTCTGGTTTCAAATCCAAGGTCAGAATCAGAGGTCTTTTGTTTTTCTTTATACAATTTTAATTTTTTTTCGGTTTTTTAAAATGAGTTTTTATGCATATCTTTAGGGGTTTTTTAATCACTATGATTTCCCCCAGCATCCTTCCCTCTCTCCCTCCCCCTTTCGGAGAGCCATCTCATATATAATAATTTGTTTTAAAGACAAAAAAAAAAGAAGAAAGAAAAAGAAGGGAAGAAAAGCAGCATTCCTGATCAATACACAGAAAAAGTCAGAAAACGTGTGCAATGTGCCACACTCATTCACCTCCCACAGTCTGCAAAGGGGTGGGGTGAGGGTGTCCTGCTATCTTTTCTTTTGAGCCAGGCTGGTTCTTTGAAATTTTCCATTATTCCCTTTGCTTTCTTCGTGGTTGTGTTTGCCTTTTCCTGATTATACTCCCTGGGTCTATTGTTTGCTTGGCTCTGTAGCAGGGGCATCTTTTTTACACATCTTGCCCTCCAGTAATTGTTAAAATCAATGCAGAAGTCGTTGGTTGTCTTTGTGGAGAGATAGGCAGTGATTTGAATCCTTAGTGCTTATAACATAGTAGACGCTTAATAAATAAGTGTGGCTTGGTGTTTGTCATTTCAAGGTGGGTTTTTTGGTTTTCATTTTAATTTATATCTTTGATTTTTCAGAATTTCTATTTTTAAACATTTGTCGTTTTTGCCTTGCTGCTTTTATAGTTTTTATTGACATAGACATGTTTTATAGTATATACAGCATAGAAAATACATACTTTTATTTCTCATATTTTAAAATCTGTTTATTTTTCTTTTAATTTATGGTTATACAACCAAGTAACTGACTTTTTTTTCTCTCTGTTGTTGAAGACAGTGTGTAGAGATATAAATTCCCCCTAAGGACTGCTTTGCCTCCATTTTGAAACTTGTGGTATATATTATCTCATTGTTTTAATTTTCTTTGACAGAATTATTTATCTCCCCGTTTTATTCTTTGACCCACACCTTTCTAGAATTACACTATTCAGTCTCAATTTCTGTTTGAGTCTTTTCTTCAAATGCCCTTGATAGATATACTTTTTATGATGGATGGTCAGTTTGCATTTCAAGGATTTTCCCCAGCTCTGTACTTTTCCTCAGGAATCTTGAAAACTGTCATATTTAGCCACTCATCTCCCCCCATGCAAGATCATACTCAATTCTGCAGGATAAGTTGTTCTTTGTTTTAAGCCTTTTTTAACCTTATTGTAGCTAGTTGCAGCATCATCTCGGGTGATCCTGGCTGTGTTTCTTTACTACTTAAACTCCTCTGATTTTTCAGAGTATATATTCTTTGACTTAGAAGCTCTAGATACTACTTAGGGCGTTCTTGCCTGTTTTCAGTAGAGGATTCCAAATCCACGTCCCATTTTGTAGGAAGAACTAAGGCTGTTTTCCTTTTTTTTCCTGTTTTTAAAAATAAATTTTCATCGATGTTGTTTAGTTTTTATATTGCCATGGTGAAGTCTTTCTATTTTTACTTTGCCCTCTCATTTTAATAGTTCAGGGCAGTTTTATTTTTATTATTCTCAGAAATGAGATACTCAGTTTTTGGGTTTGATTATGGTTTTCTGGGAGTCTTGTTCTTCTTAATTATCTATCTTCAACCTGCTTTCTAGGTCGCCCATTTTTGACCACATATCTATATCTGTATCATATCTTTGTGTATGTGTGTATGTATACATATATACATATACATATACATATCTTATTTTTTTCTATCCTTTTGATGTTGTTCTAATATTTCTTGTTTCTTGTTGATTTCGAATTCTCCATTCTATTTTTCACATAGCTTCCTACTTTGGTATGATTTTCTACTTTCTCTTCTAAGCTATTTTTTTTTATTGTTCCATTTCCCCCCCCCTCAAGAGCTCTAATTTTTTTAAAAAAATTCCTTGCTTAATTTCTTCCACATGCTCTTGTAGTCCCAGTGTCTAAGACCTTTTTTTCCCCTTCCCTCTGTAGTAACTCTCTTCTGGGTTTACCAATTGGGCTTCTCTTAACCTACATTTCAGTTGTATTAAGAAAGTTTTTGTTGTTTACTTGTGTTTGCCGTTTCAGTTCTGGGACTTTGTGTCAGGTGCGGGCTCTGTCCAGCTGCTGCATTCTGGGTTGGAGTAGCCCAGTCCACACTGCCCTGTCCTGCCACAGCTCTGAAAGCTGGTTTCTGGTTCCCTGACATAAGAAAGAGAGCCAGCCCCTTAGGTTCTGTTGAACATTCACTACATCTGCAGCCCTCTTCATCATTGTTGGGGTATTTCTCTGGGCAGCTGGGCTAGATGGAAATCTTTCACATCACCGTATAAGACAGTTCTTCCCTTGGGCCTCAATTACTGTCATTTAACAAACCGATTTTCCCTAGGGGCTAGAGATTGGACAATATCGTTCTCGGGATCAGACTCCAGGGATGATCGCATCACAGAGTCCAAGACTGAGAACTGTAGGACACCTCTGAGGCTGTCTAATCCTTTACCAATGAGGAAATTGGAGCAGTGTGCCCAATGTCACACAGGTAGTAAGCTGCAGAGGTGAAATTTGAACCCAGGTCAGCCTCTTGATGCTCTACAAGCTATCAATCTAACACTCTAAGACTGGACTGCTCCACAGTAAAGGCTATGGTCCGAGAAATACTCCTCTCCCTGTAGGAAGTAAACAAGTGTCTCTGATTGTATACACAGAGTTCCACAGATCCTTTCATCAGGCAGACAGAAAATCTACTGCTCAGTATTTTGGGTCTGGAGTTAGAATCTAGCCTCAGACATTTATTAGCTGTATAACCCTGGAAAAGTCACTTGACCTCTATTTGCCCCAGTTTCCTCATCTGTAAAATGGGGATGATAATAATAACTCTACCTCCCAGGATTGTTGTGAGGACCAAATGAGATAATGATTGTAAAGCCCTTAGCACAGTGCCTGACACATAGTAGGTGCTATATAAATGCTAGCTATAATAATCACAATCATAATAATTTGTCGCTGTTGTTCGGTCAGGTCCGATTCTCTGTGACCCCAAAATGGGGTTTTCTTGGCAGAGACACTGGAGTGGTTTGCCATTTCCTTCTCCAGACCATTTTATAGATGAGGAAACTGAGGGAAACAGGGTAAAGTGACTTGCCCAGAGTCACATAGCTAGCAAGTGTCTGAGGCTGGATTTGAATTCAGGAAGATGCATCTTCCAGGCCAGGCACTCCATCCACTACAGTGCCACGTAGCTGCTCTTAATACTAGTAATAATCATGAACATTTATGTAGTACTTTAAGATTTCCATAGTTTCAGCTCATTTCGGCCATACAGCCCGGTAGTTTAAGTACTGTTATTATACCCATTTAATAGATGAGTAAGTTAAGGCTGTTAAATAACTCACCCAGGGTCACATAACTATTAAATAGTTTTTATTTTATTAAGTATTGATAAATTTTATTAATTTATTTTATTAAAATAAAATCTCCTAAGAGATACTGTAGTACCATGGAAATAACACTGAATTTAGAGTCAGAGGGCCTGGGTTCAAATCTCATCTCTGCCCCTAACTGTGTGACCTGCGGCAAGTGACTTCTCTCTGGGTCTCAGTTTCCTCATCTGTATAAGATGAGTTGGAGTAGAAACTGTGTCTAATATCTGTCTGTGACCCTATGATGATCCTATAAGCCAAAGGAGAGATTTCTCAGTCTAGAGTTCTAATTAAATGTGCAGAATTCAGTATTCTTTTCCATTTCTTCAAGGTTCACTTGGACACTCTGAGGTTCACATAGCATTAATCCAGTGGATTTCTCCAGTGGAGTGACATTTCAGATGCTATGACCCTAACCATAAACCAGTGCACCAGCTGTCTCTGAACTCACATCGTAGCAAGAAACTTTATTATAGAATTCTGTTTATTATTCTTGTTACAGAAGGTTAGAGTCAAATCCTGAGTATGAACTTGAAAAAAAACTCTTCTTTGTACACACTAATATGAGGTCATGACTCCTCATTAAGCAATTCTGTCTTTTTTCGCGTGTCAGAGTTATGTAGCAAAGAGTGGCAGAGATGTGGCAAATTAGAATAGAAAGCCTTTTTTTTTTCTTTTCCACAAGCTAATGATCATTGTCACCCCAAATAAAGGGAACTAACTATAGTTGACAGCATGTTGTAATGGACAGAGTGGTAGAATTGGAGTTAGGGAGACAGATTCGAATGGTGCCCCTGATTCTTTTGAGTTGTGAGAGCTTGGCAAAGTCACGTGACATCCCTGAGCCTCAGGCAACTCTCTGCAACTTGACTGCTCAGTTAGAGATGAGTTGTAATCTGCTTGGGGGCGGGGGAAGAAATTGCCACATTTATGAAATCTCAATTTTTCATTTGTTCATGTAATAACAACCACCTCACAAGGGTATTGCAAGAATCAAATTAGGTAAGGAAAATATTTTGAGAACCTAAGCTGCAAACTATTACTGATATGCTTAATGGCCAAGGTGGGAGGGAGTCACCCAAGGCTAAGACCAACTTTGTGTGTTTCCTTGTTTCATGAGGTACTATGGCCAAAAATTCACACCCAGTGGACAATCTGGAGATGAGCTTCTCTGACCTTAGCTGGCCTGGGTCCTGGAAAGCAGCCAGAATCACACAGAATTTTGGAGGTGGAAGGAACCTCTTTGGAGATCTTGTCCAACCCAGAACGGGAAAGGAACTCCTACTACAACATAATGACTAGAGGGCTATGGTCAAGCTGACTCAGAGACTTCTAAATGAGGGAGAAGAAACCCATGACTTCCAGAGGCAGCCTGTTCATTCCTTTTTTGGATGGTTCTAATCATTAGGAAGATTTGTTTGATTTTTTTTTCTCATATCAAGCCTGAGTTTATCTCTTTGCAACTTCTTCCCATGGCTTCTGGTTCTATCCTCTGAGGCCAAACTGAACAAGTCTAATCCCTCTCCCACACTGCAGTCTTTCAGATATTCAAAGACAGTAATCATGCCTCTCTGAGTCTTACTTTTTCTGGGTTAAACATCCCTAATTCCTCCAACAGTTTTAAGTCCTTCTCAAACTGTGATGATCAGACCTGAAGACAGTCTACCAGATGTGGTCTGCCCAGAGAAACTGTCACTACTGTTGCACAAGTACAGATTAATTTCTTTGGGTTATTACATCCCAGTGCTGGCTCATCCTGAGCTCATGGTCCATTAATACCACTGGATCGTTTTCAAACAAACATACATAGAGGTAATACAAATTATTATCAGTTTCTAACATGTGACCAAGGTCCCAAGGTTCAAAGGAGATCTTGCTTGGGTCATAGCCCCACCTGAAGCAGCTCCTGAAAAATCTCCTCCGGCCTCATGGTTTAGCTCATGTGTATGTTTCCCCCAAAAGTGGGTGAAAGGGGTCTGTAGAAGTACTCAAGGTGTCAAATGTAACACCATACATTGAAATCTTTATTTCACTCCACATAATACTCAGAAGATGTAAAGACTCACAGGGACCCCTAGACACATATGTTTATGTATATCTGTATATGTGTGAATATGTATGTATGTGCATGTGTATATGTATGTATATGTATGTGTGTGTATGACATTCAAATAGCTCATCAGCTGGCCCTTCCCTTATAAGAGATATGAACTTGGTGTTGCCAATGGGGTGGGCCCTTGGTCCCAACAGGAGCAAGCCTATACTCCTACAGGTTCTCCCTCCAACATCTCCAAATAGAAGGCCATGCCCTATAATCACATGAAATTGACAGAGGAATTCATCAAACTGATTAGGGACTCCCTTAATTGGTCCTTCTTACAAGAGAGATTCAGACCAATGTGCAATGTGGACTCTAGTCACTTCAATGAAATTGTTATTAAGCAAGTCAAATGAGCCTAACTGTTACGCCCTTTTGTTTATGGGACCAGGAGTGGGAACAGTGACTCTCGCACAAACAGAAGGTGTCTGGGACAGATCTCGCATTCAGATAGGAAATGGGAGGGACACATCCAGTATGCTCAGGAAGTTGGTGGGAGGAATATCTCACATATTCAGGGATTATTGTGCTAATATCACCGGATGCTAGATCTATACTTGGAAGTGATCTCGCAGGCTCTCCTAGTCCAACCTCCTGGTTTTATGGAAGAGGAAGCTGAGGCCTAGGAAAGAGAATCACCTAGGCATTAAATGGCAAAGGCTGGATTTGAACCCAGGCCCCTTGACTCAGGATCCAGTGCATTTTCTACTTCATCCTGATGCCTAAATGGGAAAACATTTTATGAATGGATAAGAACTGGATGGGAATATCATGGGAAGGATGTTGGGCAGGGACAACTGGACATAGCAGGGAATTCTTCACGAGAGCAGTGCTTTTTCCCAGTTTTACATTGAGGGAAGCATTCTAGGTATGGAAGAATGAGGCAGGGCATAGCGTGCCACTTTTCAGGTACTGCTAATAGCACAGTCGAGTTGTAATAGTATTGTGAAATAACTTGGGAATGGCGTACTGGGCTATACTGTGAAGGGCTTGAAACGCCAAGCAGAGAAATTTATATTTTATCATAGAGGTGATAAAAAGCCATTGAATATTCTTGAGCAGGGGAGTAACACGATTAGACATGTGCTTTAATTAGAATGATTATTTTGGTAGCTGTATGGAGGACAACAATAACTACAGCTTATATTCATATGGCACATTTATATATAATATCTCATATTCACACGGCAATTCATATCTATAAATTAATTATAATAATGATGATAATAATACATTTATCTCATATTTGCATGGGATTTTTTAACTACAAAATTACAGTAATCCTAACAGCACATATTCATATGGCACATTCATATCTACCAAATAATGCTGATTATAATGATGCTAATATCTCATATTCACATAGCAATTTATATCTACAAAATAATCATGATGCCAGCAATAATAACTCATGGTCCAATGGCAATTCATATGATGATGATGATGATGGCTCTTATTAATATGCATATTCGTAGCTGCAAAATAATGACAGTGGTGTTAATGATAACAGCCCATACCGATGTGGCACTCTGTATCTATAAAATAGTAAGGACAATAATGAGGTTAATAGCAATAGTTCCTATTCACATCGCAATTTGTATCCACAATGATAATCATGGTTCATATTCATACGCACAAATAATGCTAATATAATCATTTGTATTCCTATGGCAGTTCATATCTACACAGTCATAATGATAGCAATATGTCACATTCACATCGCACATTTATATCTCCAAGGCGGTTGCCCTCTAGTGACTAGGAGTGACCTGTAGTTGAGGCTTTAAGTTTGCAGCCTTCCAATTCTGTGCTGTCATTCTATGTCAGTTTTGTAGCTGAGGAAGCTAAAGCCCAGCCAGCTAGTATCAGGGGTAGAATTTGAACTCGCATCTTCCTGAGTTCAAAGTGTAGGGTTCTCTGCTTTTGTGCTTCACTCCTGCAGGCCTGGCAGGTATCTGTCCATCCCAGGGTTGATTTCTTGCTCTGCTAAGGCAGGGAAGCCAGCCCACTGCTCTGCCTCCTTGCTGGTAATGAAGTTATTGTCAGAAACATCAGCTTTAATCTCACATTAATTTAATTCTTTTAATGTATGTTTATTAACCTGTTACGTCCAAGGCACTACTTGTCAGTAGTACAAAGATGAAAAACGGCCTTGGCCTTGCCCTTGTCCTTGCCCTCCATAAGCTGAGTCCAACTGGACAGTGGCGACGCAGCCTAAATGGGGTTCCCAGACATGAACTTTGGACCTGTGAGGGAGCAGACCTTTCCTCTAAGCTGAGCTTATCTTTCCTGCTGTCACTCTGGGAAATGAGGTCAGAGGTGTTGCAGGGGGAGGTTACCTTGGCCTTGGATACCTGGAGTGACAGATCCCACAGTGAAATAGGACATTTAAAAATACTAAAACATAGGGCCATGTCTTATAGCCTGGCTATCTGGTATCGTGAATACAGACCAATGGGACAGAAAGTGCTTGAGAGTAGGGATCGTTCAATTCTTTCGGTTTGCATCCACTGTGCCCCACACAAGGTACTTGGGCATCCTTTAGGTAAGCTTGCCATCCCACGCTAAATGTTTCCAGTGATTTCGATCAGTGCTCCAGTCTGGTCCTTTGGATATTTTTGCTCTCAGCACAGATCTTGGACTCGGTCTTTGTGTTGCTGCTGGCAATGACCAGACTCATACACGAGCTGATGTAGTCAGCAGCGATCAGCTAGCACTTTATTTACCCAATGTGTTCAGTTGGAGGGCTGCTGATGACATGTGACATCCTACTGGCCAGCAGTTACTTTAGTACTAGTGGCAAACGAAGTGTAATGCCCAACGGGACTTTGCCGGCCGGGGTGATAGTTCTGCTAATGGCCAACAATTACAAGTGTGCTCAGGCCTATAACCTGGCTGACTTGGAAGATTACTAAGCATGATTTCCTTCCAAAGATATGCGTGTGGGTATTAGTCCAGACCCGTAATTTCCCCATGCTGGAAACTCTCACTGTGAAAACTCTCTCCCCAGGTGCACGCAAGCCAACTAGCTATGACTGAAGAGTTTAAGTGTTAGCTCCACCATAGAGAGATTAAGTGCCTTGCCTAGGGTTTCCTTCTAAAGATATATATGTATATATGCACACACACGTAGACACATATACGCGCATGCATAATACACATCACGCGTGTCTATGTGTATATACAATATATACATGTGTGCTATATATGTGCTTGAATACTACATGTATGAACACATTTTATATATATATCATATTCAGTACATTATATGTACATATGTATAGCCAGACCATGGATGTATCATATTCATTTGCGCAAATTTATGTTCATACATGTTATATGAGCATCATGTGTATACACGATTCACATATACACACACAAATGTGTATTATATGTGCTACATTATGGTTATGTCACATAGGCTTGCATGTTTATGTACATATACGATATATGCACATGTATTTGTATATATGCATGTCTTTATGCACATACATATAAATCCATACTTCTTTATGTCCATGCTATATCTCTAGCTCTATTTTTCTTCATATCTGTGATTTCATCAGTATAGGGACCTTCAAGTGTAAAAACTCCTTCCACAGGTGCAGATCAGCCATTTGTTTGTAACTTAAAGTCTTAGAGTTGCCTGGGCCACAGAGATGTTGGGTACCTTCCCAGGATGATGTAGCCAGACTCTGCTGACTCTGTTTACTGTACTGTGTTGCTTCTCCCAAAGACATCACACACACACACTTACAGATGGCTACCCTTGCAGAACCGTGAGACCATTGCCTGACTCACTGGGATGCAAATAATATGGGGTTATCTAGATTAGCTGTGTTGTGTAAATTATGCTTCACTTGGCATTTGTAAAAATGTGTGTGCTTTTTGAGCCTTCAGGATAAAATGCCACCATTTTTGCAAGGGTAACCCTCCGAGGGGATGAAAATTAGCAGTTCCTAAGATTCTGCTGCGCAGTTCTCTGGGCAGCCCAGGACTGAGTGAGTCCATCTTCCTCAGGCTATCTTGGCATACAGACTATGAAGTGGGCCCAGGGGTTAACTAGGAGGCTGAGGAGAATGGGCTGAATTGCATTTGGAAAATCGCTCAGCATTCTCAGTGATCCCAAACTGATTGCTGGCACCAAAGCTGATCTCTTTAACATCAATATTTTCCTGGTCATGCTCAATTGCAAATCATGGAACGTTACACTCTTAGAAGAACCGAAATTGCCATTGACCTGAAGGGTGCCCATATGATGGGTAGATCTTACCAAAGATGACTTGCAGCTTTCTTCCCAAACTTACCTTTTCCCCCATCTGCCTTGTTCTTGTCAGGAATGCTACAGTCTTTTGAGTCATCCAGGTTCTTGACAACCTTGGAATTCTCTCTGACTTTTCACTTGCCCATATCTCACATTATAGTTCATCTTTCAGGAACCATCCCAATGAGGTACCAGCTCTTCCACGAAGCCCTTCCTGATACACCGTTAGATACTGAACTACCTTCCATCGATTTTGTAGATTTCCTGTATATAGTCATGTGTGCATGTGTTTTCTCCCATGACAAACTCTTTGGGGGCAGGGGCTGTTCCATTCTTGTCTTTGTATTCCCAGGACCCAGGACGATGTGTAGCACATGCTAGAGCCTTAATAAATGCCTTTCATTGGAATGATTGTATACAATAAGTAAAATAAAAGACATTATTGAGGAAATAGATGAGGAAGCAGGGTGTGAGAGGCTGTCCATGTAGAAAGGGTGAGTGATAACGCATAAGATCTGGGTTCTACTCTGGGATCCCCAAAGTGCTAAAAGAATCCAAAAAAGAGTGCTCTATTGGGTAGAACTACAAAAAGGCTCTGGCAAGAATTGCACAGGATAAGAAGGGGTGGATGAATTGCAGTCTGCATGGGTAGAGAGAGGGCTCACTCCCATGAGATCAGAGATCCTTCCAACTGTCCAAGTATGTTAACTTCAAAACCAATTAGATCATGGCAAATGCGCAACATGTGCCAATGCTGGCCCAGAGGCCCAGTTTTCAAGAGGCCTGTTTTCCTACTTTCAGACTTGAACTGTAAGTAATCAGAGCTCACATCAGTGCAGCTCTTTAAGGTTTGTTGTGTGCTTCACAAACATCTCGTCTGAGTCTTCGGCCACTGCATGAGGGTAGGTGCTATTATTATCTGCCCTTTATCATGAGGACACTAAACCTCAGGGAGCTGAAGGGATTTGCTTTGGTCATAGTGTCATAGGCATCACTGGAACCCACCTTTCTAGTGACTTTAGATCTTGGTCAGTTTCTGGAGTGCCTGGAATACTCTCTCTCTCTGTCTCTCTGTCTCTGTCTCTCTGTGTCTCTCACTCTCTCTCTGTCTCTGTCTCTGTCTGTCTCTGTCTCTGTCTGTCTCTCTCTCTCTCTCTCTGTCTCTCTCTCTCTCTGTCTCTCTCTCTCTCTGTCTCTCTCTCTCTCTGTCTGTCTCTCTCTCTCTCTCTCTCTCTCTGTCTCTGTCTCTCTCTGTCTCTCTGTCTCTGTCTCTCTCTGTTTCTCTCTGTGTCTCTCTCTCTGTTTCTCCCTCCCCCACCTCTTTCTCTATCTCTATATTTCTGATTTCTGTCTCTCCTTCCCTTCCTGCATTCTTCTCCTTCCCTCATTCTCATTCCATATCCCTCCTTCCCTCTCCCTCTATCCTTCCCCCTCCCTCTCCAGCCCTTCCTCCTCTCCCTTCACCTCTGTCTCTTGGAATTTGTGGCTCCCTTCAGGGCTTAGCTCAGGGGCCATCTCCTATCCTGATCTCCCTGGTTCTCCCCCTTGCATGCTCTCCACTCTGCATTAACTTATACAAGTTTTCCTAGACTTTTCTGAAACTCCCTATTTGCTCATTCTTAAGAATTCCATTAGATTTATATGCTATAAGTTGTTCATCTGTTCCAGGGTTGATGGGCAGCCCCTCAGCTTCTGATTATTTGATAATTCAAAAAGAGCTGCTCTCCACAAGGTCCATGCCCATTAGTAGTATCAGTTAGTTAAAAGGGATGCACATTTTAGTGACTTCAAGGGTACAGTTCCGAATTACTCTCCAGAATGGCTATGTTAATTTACAACTCCACTAACAGTGTATCAGTGTGCCCTTTCCCCACGGCCCCTCTAACAATTGTGATTTGCTTTTTTAAATCTTTACCAATCTTATGGGTGAGTTGGAAGCTCAGAGTTATTTTAATTTGCATTTCTCCAATCATTACTGATGTAGAACATTTTTTCCTATATTTCTTGATAGCTTTCTTCCTTTGAGAATTTCTAATCTCTGTCACTTGGCCATTTATCAGTATAGCTCTTTTTCTTATGTTTGAATCAGTTCATTATAAATCTTGGATATGAGACCTTTATCAGGAAAACTTTTTGCAAAGGTTTTTTTTCCCAGTTAACAGTTTGCCTTCTAATTTTGACTGCATTGGTTTTGTTCGTGCAAAAACTTCACAATTTTCTATAATCAAAGTTGTTTATTATTTTTTTCCTGTGATCCTCCCTGTTCCTTGTTTGGTCACCAACTTTTCCCCTTTCCATAGATCTGAATGGGAATTTTTCCTCTTTAATTTGATTAGAATGTCACCTTTTATGTCTAATTTGAATACAATATTAGAACTTCTCTTGGTATGTGATATAAGATGTCAGTCTATACTTAATTTATTCTGGATTGCTTTCCTGTTTTCCAAGCAATTAAAAAAAAACTTCGATAGTGAGTCCTTAACCACCTCAGTAGGTCCATAATCAATTAGGAATTTTATTGAGCTTGGTTTGAAGACAAACGGAAAATGAGACAAATCTTTGGACCTAAGCACATCAGAGAAGGGATTCTAACAGCAAGGCAGATCCTTTGCACCCATACCAGAGGGCAGCAAATGGGAGAGGAGGAGTGATGTCAGAGAGAATGTTTCCAACCTTGTGTATGTACCTTATGAACCTGAAGAGGTCAGAAAATTTGGATCTCCCATTTTTATCCTTATCAGCATCCCTGGAGCCTGCATTGGGAGCCCCGAGGCGAGATCAGGACAAAGTAGAGACACTGAGGAAAGCCGCTTCAGGACTTTACACAAGCATTGATTCTCAGGTCCAGCAGAGAGCTACACTAAGTGAAGAGAAAATTCAAGAGGACTCTATGAAGGGAGCAAAAGGACTTCTAGGAGCCAGGAACTGTGAGTTACACCGTTTGCCATGTGTTCCTCAAACTTGAGCTCTTTTTTTCTGAACTCTGGATGTATTTGTGAGAGAATGTACCCCATACTCTTGTGAAAGGAAGGACAGTAACATGCATTTGTTAAATGTCTGCTATGTGCCAGGCAGTATGCTAAACATTTTATAGATATCTCACTTGATCCTCGTAACAAACCGGGGAGGTAGGTGCTTTTTTCATCCCCATTTTACAGATGAAGAAGCTGAGGCAAGCAGAGGTTAAATGACTTGCCCAGGGTCACACAGCTAGTCAACAACTGAGTTCAGATTTGAGGCCTGACTCCAGGCCTGGCACTCTAGCCATGGTACTAGCAGCTGCTCCTTTTGGAGTGATTGGTTTTGTACCAACTAATCTTATTATATGATATTACTAAATAACCCTTCTAAAATGAAATTGATACCGATGGGCTAACTGGAAACCAAGGAAAGATATTCGGAATGAGGGCTTGTGAGCAACAGTATAGACAACCCCTGCCCTTCAAGGCTTTCCCAGAGTGCTAGTGGATCAAAACAGCTGTCCTCTTGGGACCTAGTCAGCCAATCAGAGTATGGTTTTAGACCAGTGAGCCCAGAGGAAATGGTACAACTTCTTTCTAACTGGTTGCGTTGGTTATTTATTTGTCTTCCCCGAGGACTAGACCCTTTGGATCAAATATCATTCCAGCCGTTAAAATGACTATTAATGCATTGATATCCTGTAAGCATAGACACACAGCTTAGTTGGGAAGACATTTATGTCGCAATCAATTAGAATGCCACACAGTATAGTGAGGAACGTCAGACTTGGCTTCAAAAGACCTCACTTTGGGTCAGCTTCTAGCAAGTCTCACCACCTTTAGTTCTTTCATCTGTAAAATGGGCATTTTAACACTTGTATCACCTCTGTCATGGAATCATGGTAAGAATTAATTGAGATGAAACTTGCCTTGCTGGCTTGTACTTGAGTACTGGCTTCTTTCTTTGCTAGGCCACACTTGTTAGCATAAAATGAATACTTCCGATGATTTTGTTTAACTTCTGTTCTGCAAATGTGAAGATACTTTTCATTTAAAGCCTATTGTAGTATAGAGAAGATCGATTAGAATTATGCAGCATCCAGATAAGAATGATAAGCAATAAACATATATTTTAGGACACACTGAACCCGTGAAAGAGGTAGGTTTACTTCAGTGGACTGAAAGGAGACCCAGTGACTTTCAATACACTTGCAAAATGACCTCAGGAACACTGGTCAACTATTAAGGAGAAATAAGAAGTTTAGGGGATCAGATTCCAGGAGAATAAGGAAGTTTCATACGGTGTCAGAAGGCCGAAAACTCCATTAATAGTCCAGAAGAGTTTGTGGGACACTAAAGAAGAATTCAGAAGACAGAGAGTAAGAAGAGAGAGGAGGATGGATAAAGATGGCCTGTGAAAATCCCTTTTAAGATCCTAGAATCATAGACTCAGAATTTACGGGTGACACTTTAAAAATGCTTCATTGATGCTTTTAGGAAAACATCACAACTATTTCCCAATGAGCCAGTTGGCCTCTCCAGCATTACAAAGTAAAGCTAAGCAAAATAAACCAACACGTTGGATATGTATGGCCATGTCTGTCCAGGTCATTCTTCATCTGTAGTCTACAACCTATGCGCCAAGAGAAGGGAGACATACTGAAGAATGGTCATTGCATGAAATCAGAGTAGGGAGGTTTTTCCAGGTGTTATCTCTATATAGCATTTAATGTCCTTCAATCTCTAGTCCATCCTTTCCTTATTTTCTTTTGGGTTCTCTGTGATTCAGACAAAATTAGCCTGTTTGCTCCATTATATTTTATCTCCCACTGCCATACTTTTGCATAAGCTCTTCCCCAGGCCTAGAACATGCTCGCTTCTTGCGCTAATTTCTTTCAAGGCTCAGCTCAAGGGGCCATCTCTACACAAAGGTCTTTCCTGAATCCCCCAGCTGTTTGTGCCTCCTTACCCTTCTAAAACTGCTTTGGATTGGGGCAGCTAGGTGGCGTGGTGAGTAGAGCACCGGCCTTGGAGTCAGGAGGAGCTGAGTTCAAATTTGGCCTCAGACACTTGAAACACTTACTAGCTGTGTGACCTTGGGCAAGTCACTCAACCCCAATTGCCCTGCCTTCCCCCCTCAAAAAAATTGCCTTGGATTTCTTCTATTTTATGCTGATTTAACTGTAAGCATGTTGTACCTTCCTAGTAGAATATAATCTCCTTGAGGGCAGGGTCTGTTGATATTACTCTACTACTCAAAACCTTCAATGGCTCCCTATTACCTACTTATTCAATGATAGACACTTGCTCTTGACTTGAATTCCTCCCACCACTCACTCTCCAACATATTTTCCATCCTTCTTTTCTAATTCCCATTGTATGCTCTACATTCCTTCCAAAGTACCCTATTCTCTATTCCCCTTTCTCATCATTCCCTTTCCATGCCCTCTTTCATGCTCTTCCTCATGTAAAAAATGCATTCTCCACCCTACGTTCAAATACCACCCTTCTTTGGGGGCCAAGCTCTTCCAAGAAGCCTTACATAGCTACTCCACCCCCTGGGAATGGGCTCTTTCCCTCTTCATTTGCCATCGCACTTTGACCAGACCACTCCTCTGTCTCTGTATCTCTTTGAATACATCTGCCTTTTCCTGAGTGCCAGTTCCTCAGAAGCAAGGACTGTCTTTTATTTCTTGTTGGATCTCTAGAGCCCAGCAAAGGACCTTGCATTTAGTAGCTGCTTAGGAGCTTTTCCAAACTTTGCCAAATACCTGACTGGGTCACTCTGGTTTCCCTGACCATCAAGTCTCTTCTCTGTCTGCTCAAGAGGACTGAGGGCTGGCAGAATGGGAAGGTAATGCCGAATGGCTTCCGGCTGCTCCTGTAGCCAACTTTAATATGTCGTCCGTGACTAAGGGAAAGGAAATGGAAGGCCTGTTCATGCCGTCTTGGTGTTTTCTTTATGGGAAGGTCAGCGGCTCTTCTCCACAGTGAGTTCGACTTCTCCATCAACATCATCAATTCAATATTGCTGTACATTACCCAGTGTGCCCTCTGAGGCAGCCAGAGAGCACAGAATGTTTTCTGCCAGGCACTGCAGCCTCCTATCTTCTCTGACAAATGGTCTCTAGAGAGATATTGGGTTCTTTTGGCGGAGAAAACCTTTTCACATTTCCCTTTGGTCCTTAGAATCAAATAGCAAAGATTGCAAAGACAAAAAGGAAAGGAAAGGCTAAATTTGCGTAGCCCTTGCTATGCTACCCTGTGGAAAAGAAGCAATTGTGGTACTGTGTGTGTGTATGTGTGTGTGTGTGTATGTGTGTAGCACTTGACTTAGAGTCAAAAGACCTGAGTTCAAATCCTAGTTCAGCCCCTTCCTGGTTGCGTGTCCTGAGTTAGTTGTTAAAGCTCTCCCTCAGTCTGCTTCTACTTCCTTAAAATGAGAATAACAACACTTCAGCCCTCTACCTCCCAGGGTGGTTGTGAAGAAAGCCCCTTGTAATCCGTATGGTGTTCTAGAAAGCTAAGTTTTTGACAGATGACTGCCTTACCATACTTTCAAAACCCAGTATTATTCTTTGACAGCTTCAAAGGAGGACTCTTGACCAAATGTCATCCCCTTGTCTACTGAAGCCAAGTTGGTCCAGCTAGGAACTTCTGAAAGCTTACAGATCTGAAGACATACACACCAAGAAAACAAGCATTTATTAAGCACTAACTGTATGCTGGCCACAGGGCTCAAACCTGAGGACACAAATGCAAGAAAGCGATATCATCTCTACCCTGGAGGAGCTTATGTTCAAAAAAATGGGAACCATAATAACACCTCCCTCCCAGCGTTGTTGTGGGGATCCAGTGAGATAATAATTGTAAAGCATTTAGCACAGTGCTCAACATAGTAAACCCTATATACATATGAGTAACTATTATTTTAGTGGGACAAAACAATGCACAAAGGAGAAGGAAAGGGGATAATGCTAAAAGGCATGGCAGGAGGAGAGTGGGGAAGATTAGGGATCATGGCTAGGGTGGAGGTAGCTTGGGTGGGAATGTATGTTGGCAAGCAAAATGGGCTCTTAGCACTTAGTTGGCTTTTGTTTCCTTTGGGTAATTCAGTGTATTTCATTGACCCTTACTAGGTGCTAAGCCCCAGGCCCAAACCCCTATTAGGTGTAAAACCTATGTGGGTGTGACTTGGTAACCAAGGTGGGGCCCCAGGTGGGGCTAACTAAGGGAGGGCCTAGTTTACACATGAGTTTGAGTGATAGGTTTGGGACATCAGAGGCTCTTAGTTTAAGTGGCTTTTTTGTGAAGATTTTAGGTCACATGGGTGAGTCCCATGTGTGACTCACCCCTGATGCTGAAAAAGATATAAAACCAGGGGTTGGGCTTCTCTCCTTTGGAGCTCTTACCCACAGCAGTGGTGGTGTGAGTGACTCTGGGCCAGCCCTCATTCTGAGCTCCCGGGCTGAACCTAGATGTTGGTAACTATGAATCTGTATTTGGTTTGTCTGTTGATGTTTGTAATTTGTTTGTAATTTGCTCTGAAGTTCAGTGCTCTGGTCTTTTCCCCTGAACTAAGTGAATGATATCTGTATGCTGAATTACAGTAAGCTTGTCAACCCCTTAATGTAGCTTTCCTTAGTTAAGCAGATCAAAAGGGCCTGTGCTTTTGCAGCGTGCTGGTAGCATTCTTGTTGTTGGGCTTCTATTGGTCTTACACACCCACAACAGCTGCTAGCTGGATTGTTGAAACAGAATGGGAGAAGACAACTTTTGGAAAATACTCTTCTGTACCATAGCCTGAGAATGAGAGTTTCCACTTCACTAGCGAGCGAAGTAGAGAGGACCCTGGGCCTGGAGTCGGGAAGACCCAAGTTGAAATACAATCTCAGACATTTATCAGCTATATGACCCTAGGCAAGCTGTTTTTCCTTTGCCTGCCTCAGTTTCCTCAACTGTCAAATGGGGATGATAATAGCACCTCCCTCCTTGAATTCTGGCGAGCATAAAATGAGACACTATTTGTAAAGTTCCCAGCACAGCTCCTGGCAAATAGTAGGTGCTATAAAAATGCTAGCTATTATTACTACCATCTGACAGTTTGTGAAAGTAGAATATCATTGATGATCAAAATAAATCATTTCTGCTCCTAGGCAGTAGCTTAGACACTCAAAGAGGTTTGGTCACAATATGCTCAATATCGATTATTGACAAAAAGATACGATCATAAAGAAAATGCCTCTTCATCTGGATAGTTCACGTTCAGCTCTGGTGCTGAAGAGCCATTTTTTTACTTTCTCCTTTGTCAACAACCATTACTTTGCATCTTCATTGTCTTGCTGTATTGTGATAATACAAATAATTTCAGAGATGCGCTCCCCTCCTCCCTAGGCCTTGCCAGTGAAGGGTATCAGAATTCTGCTGCCCCGTCCCCACCTTAAAAAAGGTAGATAGGTTTTCCTTCACATCCTGCTTTTTCCTACACTCATGTTTTCTTTACTCAACAGAGCTTATCATCTCTAGCAAGACCTGAAAGTCCAGATCTACAGGAAAGATGCAACTTGATCTTCTCACCTGGAAACAACTTAGTTTCCAGGTGAGGAAAATAAATTGTCTTCCCACCTGAAAACTAAATTGGACTCTGACCTGATAAGACAGGTCCTAGTCTTATCAGAGGCAGAGGGCCTTCTAGTTTCTGCAGATATAGCTGGCTACCCCAAAGGGGACGTCTTTAAATACATACTTTCCAAATGTCAAAGACCACGGTCAATCTAGCAGTGGAAATGACTTGTTACTGAGGTCTCACAGTAGCACACACATTTATAACAACGAAGGAAATGTCAAGCCCTCTCATGCCTAGAGAAGTGCAGTTGTGTTGGTGGTTAAGCCAACACAATTTTAAGAGAGCCCTGTGGGGGAGAGGTGTGGGTACTTGAATCACCAGCCAAAGGGGCTCGATTTATTGAAACACTTACCGAAATCCAAAGGGAGAAGGGGAAGAGAAGAGAGGGAAATTTGTTTGTTGGAGCAAGAATTCAAGTTGGTAGAGCAAGTCTGAACTCGTTTCCACTTATCGGCCCCACAAACGCTCAAAGACAAAAATCATATCCCTGCTGAGTGTTCTCTTCTCCAGGCTAAATATGCCCAGACCAACAGCCCATCTTTATATGTTGTGAGCTCGAGGACCTTCACAATCCTGTTTGTCTTCCTCTAAACAAGCTCAAGCCTCTCAGTGTCCTTCTTAAATTGTGATGTCCAGAACTGAACAGGATATTCCTAACAAGGCCTGACAAGCTCAGAGTATGATGAAATGTTCACCTCTCTCTTTCTCAAAGCTCTACCCCTCTCAACACATCACAAAGTCGAATTGCCTTTTATTAAAAGCCAAATCATACTGTTGACTCCTATTGAGTTTACAGTCTACTAAAATCCACATCTCTCTCTCTCTTTCTATGTCTTTTTAAAGAATAATCATTCTCTATTCCTGCTTCCCCATTTTCTACTGTCAAAGTTGATGTTTTTGAACCTAAGTGCAAGAATTTATATTATTCCTATTTAATTACATCTTCTTTTCTTTGATTGTACCCAATGCTCTAGAGCAGGGGTAGGGAACCCGCAGCCTCAAGGCCACATGTGGCCCTCTAGGTCCTCAAGCGGGACCCTTTGACTGAGGAGGACCTAGAGGACCACATGTGTCCTCAAAGCCACAGGTTCCCTACCCCTGCTCTAGACTACCGGGATCCTTTTGGATTGGGACTTTGTCAGTTGCTCTTGTTAATTATCCATTCCACTTTGATGGTATCTGTAAATTTGATGAGGATGCTTTAAGTCATTGGTAAAAATTAAATGTCACAGGGCTAAGTGCAGATCTCTGGGGTACTCCACTGGAGGCTTCATACCATGTAGACATCAAACCATTAACAACTATCCTTAAAATCTAGCCGTCTAACCAGTTCTGAATCTTTTGGTATTTTATTGTCACCTAATCTATATCATTCCATCTTCTCCACAAGAACCCTGAGAGCTATTTTATTAAAAGCTTTCCTAAAACCTAGGTAAAGTTGATGCACAGCATTCCCCCTCATCCACTACTTTACTAATCCTGTCAGAGAAGGAGATAATGTTAGTCCGGCGTGACCTGCTCTTGATGAAGGCACCATGCTGGCTTTTTGAAATCACTGCTTTCCTTTCTAGATGTTCACCAACCATCCCTTTAATTATCTGTCCTAGGAATTTTTTGGGAATTGAAGTCAAGCTCATTGGAATATAGTTTTCAGACTATATTGTTTCCCATTTTTGGAAAATCAGGACACCATTTGGCCCTTTCCAATCTTGTGGTTCCCCTCTGCTTTCTAAAATCTTTCACATTTCACTGACAGTGAAATATGCCAGTTCTTTCAGGAATTAAGTTTCTCCTTCATTTCCAGAATGATTGGACCACCTCGTGAAGCCATCAATAACGTGTCCATGTGCTTGTCCTCTCACAGTTCCTGAAATGATGTTCATTGTTCTGTTTTGTCATTTTGCCAATCTGGTGGGTACGAAGTTGCACCTCAGAATTGTTTTACTTTGCATTTTTGGAGCATTTTTAATATGTTCATTAGTAGCTTGCCTCTCTTCTTTTGAGCCCTGTCCTTTCTATTTTATTGACCAATCATGAGCAATTTATATCTTTTCAATTACTTAGATCTATCTGTATTTCCATAGATTGTTTTGTGGTTGTATTCATATAATCACTGTGTGTCTCTTAGTGGCTGGACACCCCAATATTTTATATATTCCGTAATTGTTTTAATGGAATTTATTTTTCTGTATCTTCCTATTGGTTTTTTGTGACAGTACAGAAAGGCTGATAATTCCTATGAGTTTATTTTATATCCTACTTCTTTACTGAAGTTATTCATTGTTAAATTAATTTTAGTTAACTCTCTAGGGTCTTCCAAGTAAACATCTGACATTGTACAGATGACATAATGACTCCAAACCTATCCTGCTAAACTGGACTATTTTCTGCCCCACAAACACACATTGTGCTCGCTCATGTTCATTCCTTTGCTCACACTGTTCTTCATGCCTAGAATGCCATCCTTTCTTCCCACCTGCTGAGTGTCTGTTCTTCCTTTCAAACCCAGTTCAAGTGTTTTGTCCTTCGCAATGGCTGCCACACATGATCCCCTGTCCTTAACATCCATCTCTCTCTGAATTAAGTTACACTTCTACAGTCTTCAATTCACTTATTATTATAAGGTAGGGGCAGCTAGGTGGAGCTGCAGTGGATAGAGCACTAGCCCTGGAGTCAGGAGAACCTGAGTTCAAATATGGCCTCAGACACTTAGTATCTATGTGACCCTGGGCAAATCACTTAACCCCAATTGCTTTCCCTTCCCCCCAAAAAAGTATTAGGAATCAGTGTAGTATTTTGGAAAAAGTATTGGATTTACAACTTTTACTTCCTATACCCCTCTCTGGCCTTACTTTCTTCATCTGCAAAATGAGATGTATTTGATGATGACCTCTGAGATCCTTTCTAGCTCTAAATCTGTGATCTATTAATGTTTATTGTAGCTATCTGCATTTGTGGTTCTCTCTCTCTCTCTCTCTCTCTCTCTCTCT
>CM053628.1:24306809-24351774 GCA_028646595.1 Phalanger gymnotis | reverse complement strand
TGTTTTCCATGCTTGAACCTTTTTCATACCCTGACTTCCCAAACCTGACATAAACCTGGAGTCATGAAAGAGTACTCCAAGAACTCCCCACTGGCCAGTAGGTAGTGAAAATGGGCCAAATTTCAGGGAGCTGAGTAAGGAAGGGGAGGAAGGAAGGTTCCCAAATCACTGCCAGGAGGCCAGAGCTGATGAAGGATGTGATCATAAAAAGGGTGGCACTCATACCCATAGGCCAGAGAATCCAGCTCTGTTGATCTTTGATAAGTGTCTCACCTTAGAGATTCCTAAGTGCCAAGATACCACTTCAGACTCTTGTGTCAACTTTCCTATGCCCTAAGGAGTCTGTATATTCTTTATAACGCCCTATTCTGCCCCTAGTTAAAATCCCAGCCCAGGCTGAACTTTCCCCAATTTCCTTTGACCCCATAAAAGATCAAGGTTCTAATTGGGTTCCCTATGTTCTCCTATTAATTTAATTCTCTCATATTTCTGAGTAGCAGGTCTGGTCTTATCCCCAGCTCCTAAGGAACTCTGTCAACTAACTCCCTCTGGTATCTTTTACTCACTCTTTAATGCTCTCCACTCAGAGGCCAGGGCTCTTTAATTTCTTGTCCAGTCAGATCCTGGTAGAGTCCTTGCGTTTAGAGAGTCATCCAGTCCTCCTTAATTATCTACTATTCTGATGTTTGCATCAAAGACTAATGTACACGCAACCATACTGGCTATATTATGTTTACTTCTAGGTGTCACATTTGAAGGAGGATGTTGACAAGCTGCAGAAGAATATAAACGAAGATAATGAAGGGAATGGAGCTTATGATATAGAGCAATCAATTGAAGGTGCCTAGAATGTTTAGGCAGCTAGGAGACTTAGTAGAGAGAGCACTAGGTCTGGAGTCAGGAAGACCTGAGCTCAAATTTGACCTCAGATGCTAGATGTGTGACCCTGGGCAAGTCACTTAACCTCTGTTTGTCTTAATCCACTGGAGAAGGAAATGGCAAACGGCTCCAATATCTCTGCCAAGAAAACCCGATGGATAGGATTGGAGCGCTATGGTCCACAGGGCCACGAAGAGTTGGAAACACGATTGAACAACTGAACGGCAGCTGAATGTTTAGCCTGGAAAATATGAGAGAGAGAGACAGAGAGAGACAGAGAGAGAGACAGAGAGAGAGACAGAGAGAGAGAGAGACAGAGAGACAGAGAGACAGAGAGAGAGAGAGAGAGACAGAGAGAGACAGAGAGAGAGAAAGTATCTTTGAATATGTGTTTGGGGAAACTCTTTACCTCTTTTGTGCAAACCCCATTAGCCAAACCTAGTCAGCTAGAGAAGTCCTTAGGCATTATAAAATCTTCTTTTGAACTCCTTTTCACCTCTTGCTCTACTTCAATGTGATTTTTAAATTTTTGTTAAAGTCAGATCCTATCCTTGCCCTGGGCCCATTTTAAATAACCCCAGAGAATCTCTTTAGTAAAACTGCAAAATGAGAGTCGTAGGGATGAGATCCTATGTACATCATGCAAATCATGGAGGGACCAGAAGTGAAAAGGACCACGTCCACCCAACAACCAAAGTCCCCAATCTCCCTATGCAAGTAGGGGATCATTTCTTTCTTTCTCTTGATTTCTAGCCCATTAAAGAAATGCTGGGTGACAATGGAAGATGGAAAAGAAAAAACACCCAGAAATTTGTGCTGCTTTGGGGTCGACATTATGACAACAGCTTCAGCCAAATAGAAACTTGGGATGTTGTCAATCTGACAATGAGGAAATTAATTTCACTGCTGTCAGAGTAATTTCCGAGAATAAAGAATTGCCTTCTTTTGCTTTGGAAGGGGCCTTAGACAAAGACAAAAAGCAATTTGTTTTCGTAACATTTGGAATCTCAATAGGATAGTGATGTCTTTTTAATGTGGAAAATCATTACTTCTTAAATTCAAGTGCTTTATGAAGGAAAGCCTTTTCAGTTAACTCATTTGGCAAAAAAAGATGTTTCCCCCTCTTTTGGGTCTGGATTCTGGGTTAAGGATCAGGAAATGAAATCATTTTACACATTTTGTTAGCTTCCTGAGTATCTATAAATCCACCAGATCCATCAAAAAGGCAGCAGTGGCTTGATTGTAGATCTGTACAGGAGAGTCATCGATAATTTCAAAATAAGAAGGCCTGTTCTCAATAACACCCTTGCAATGGAATTGAAATACAGGCCTGGCCCGGAATTTGTTAGAACTGAAAGAATGTTTCTATAGGAGGTATTAGTTAAGAGCTTCAAGTCTTGAAACTTTCCTCAGGCGACACAGATGTAGATTCAGGGGGGCATGAATGAACTCAGTTGAACTGAGGGATTTTGGTTTGCGCATGTGAACATGCAAATGCCTTGCTCTCTCACTGGCTTCTCAATAAGCAAGGCCATGAAATGGAACAGATAGCATTATGATGGCAAGCACTGGGAAGACATTGCTTCCCTTTAATTTTTTTCAAATTAATTTTAAATAAAATGAATTTACTTTTGAGCATACTGATACCAAGGGAGGATTTTTCCTACCAATTATGTATGAAATAGCAATCAAAATTTCTTCTCATCTCATGTAACATTTAGTGATGCAAGAAGCATCCTTTGTATTAGTAGGTAATGGAATCCTACCTAGACTCTATAAAGTGGCAGGGAATGAGACTGCAGCATACTAATGCCTTCATTAGTATTGTGCATGCAAGATGTTTGCATCCAACTTTGCATTTATGACTAAAGAGCAATTTTGTTTGAAAATATGTTTATCCAGGAAAATCAAACAGGATAATATATTATGAGAACTGGGGAGCTACCTGAAGAGGAGAAGAGGTCCCTACACTATAAAAGACAAAGGAATGACCATGAGAACGCTAGATGAAGAGTCAAAATGCTCTTGCTAAGAATGGCCTCTGGCTTAGGAATGCAATCCCAGGTTTACTGAGCACAAGGGGCTAAGGAAATGCCCTGTTCTGTATAGTCCATGATCACATGGTCAGCTTTGGATAATCTAAATGGGGAGCTGTGTATACACCCTAATCGTTGGGCCTAAAGAACAGATAGCTGTGGGGCGATTTCAAAACTGTCTTCAAGCATGGAATGGACGCCTATAGGAAAGAGTCCAGAGATTAGACATAGCCCAGTGTGACTGAGGACATGAGATGCATCGGGCCGAGGGTCCTGATAGATTGCACTGCTCCACTCCTTTAAATTTTACAAAGCATCACATCCAGAGAAAGAACTGATAAATAGAAGTATGTATAGAATTATTTTACATATATACATATTTAATGGTAGCCATCTCTAGGGTGGGAGGGGGAGAAAGAAAGGGGAAAAATAAATTTACATGATAACTTTATTATTAGATATTTAAAAGGAATAGTGAGTTATACATAATAGATTTGGAGTTTCATGTGCAATACTCTTTTTATTATAGTATGTTATGGAAATGCTTATTTTATTCCATAAATTAAAATTTAAATAAATAAAAAATTAAACAAAATTTCCAAAGGGCTTTGTATAAATTTCTTCATATGATCTTTACAACATTGGGTTAGTGTTAGGTACTTTTATTGTCCAAATTTTACAAATGAGGGAACTGAGGCTTAGATACTAAGTGACCTGACCAGGGCCAGAGTCAGAATTTGAACTCAGAGCCTACTGACTCCAAGTTTCGCATCCTGGCCATTATGTCACAGTGACTCTTGATCACAGGACTGAGGATTTATTGCCTTAGAGAGACACTAGAGGTCATCCTGTTTGACTCTCCCACCCTCTTATTTTTCAGCTAAAGAAACTGAGACTCAGAGAGGATAAGTAACTTGTCCAAGGTCACACTGCTAACGAGTGGAAAAGTTGGGAATTGAACCCAAGTCTACTGATTCTAAAGCCAGAACTTTTTCTGTTGAGGCGATATCAGGTTGGTCAATAGTGAGGAAGAACTTGTGCATAGTAAAGGTTTCATGGCATTCAATTCAATGCAACAAGAGCTTATTAAGGCAGTGAATAGATTACTGACCTAGAGTCAGGAAGCCCTGAGTTCAAATACAGCCTCAGATACTTAATAGCTAAGTGACCTTGAGCAAGTCACTTAACTTTAGTCATTCTCAGTTTGCTCATCTGTAAAACGGGGATAATAATAGCACCTACTTCCCAAGGTTGTTATCAAGATAAAATGAGAAAATATTTGTAAAGTGCTCAGCACAGTGCCTGAAACATAATAAGTGCTTAATAAATGCTTGATTTTTTTTGTTTCCTTCCCCCTACTATGTGCCAAACACTGTGTGGCTACTAGGGAAACAGAAAAAAATCAAAGCTGTCCCTGCTTATATCCTTCTCTCTCTCTCTCTCTCTCTCTCTCTCTCTCTCTCTCTCTCTCTCTCTCTCTGTGTGTGTGTGTGTGTGTGTGTGTGTGTGTGTGTGTGTTTAGAGAAGGGAGACCAATCTATGTCTGGTATTTAACAGTTGTATACAGAATATATAAGAAAGTAAATATAATGGAAACTGGTTAAATATAAACTATATAAAATGCAATGACAGTCAACAGATAGTTAAATACAAAATACATAACAAGGAAATATAACAGAAATGGATTACTGAGGAAAATCATGGAATCTCTTCCTCTGGACAGCTGCCTGAAGGCAGAGGATTAGCCAGATTTCTGTTGAGTGTCTCTTCTGTCTCCCAGGTGTCTAATTCCGGGAGTCCTTTGAGACAAAAATTCTTAGTGCTTTTGGCGTTTTTTTTTAATGTATTAGAATTTTTGTGACTTTCATTAATATTTCATTTCAGAAATGTGATTTCTGAAGCAGTCTGTTTATCTCCTCCTGAAACTGGTTAGCGGCCTGTCAGTTCCATCGACTTGATAGACATGTTGTAAAGGCAGGCCATGGGACACTCCATATCACTGAATAAGAGAAATGGCGGATTCCCTGTTCCTTACTGGTGAGTGACATGTCAGTTTCCATCAGCTTGTTTTGGCAGGTGGACATGGCCTTCAGGTTACATTCCCATACTCTGGATTTTTGGATTTTTGTTGTTGTTGGTGGTGGTGGTGGTACTCTGAAGGTACATGAATGAGATTAATGAGAAAAGGGAAGAGTAAATAGTCTGGTAGTGTGCTCCCTTATAACGTCAGTGTGCTAGACAGAAGCCTGTTGTCAGCCCTGTTCAGGCCTCCTTGTCAATACAGAAGGGCATAATCCATCTTAACCATCACCCAGAATAGGAGAAGCCGATAGATCTTCCCGAAGTATACCTCAGCCATCGTTTAATAAGACTGATGCGTTCCATTACCTAGGACTCTTAATGGACTGAACTTTGCATGAACCTTTGAATGCATATCTATATCTCTCTATCTATCTGTCTATCTATGTGCAATATTATCGTCAAGCATTATATCTGTTTCTAATTTTAAAATGGTTAAAGAGACTCCACTTTAAAAATTAGCTGATCCTCAGCTATTCAGTGCCTATAGATAGGATATCAGGATGGCATGGAGCAGAGATTACTGTAATTTACAGAAGTCAGATCTGGGCTTAAATAGTATCTCTAATTCTTATTAGCCATGTGCCCAGGGGTAAATTATTTTAACTCTCTGAGCTTCCCTTTTCTTCTCTATAAAATGGGCATAACAGGCATACAGGCATAAATGCCCACAATATCTGTTTCACAATGTTGTCATGAGGTTCCACTGGGATCTGGAAAGGACGCTGGAGACCTAAGGCTGGGGGATGACTATTGGATCTAGAAGAGAGTAATGGAGAGATCCATTGGGGCCAGGCTGGGACGGGCTTGAAGAGCTAAACGGAAGAGTCTACACTTGATTCTACAGACAATTGCAAGTCGTTAGTTATTGAGCAGGGAGTGACAGAGTTGCATCTGTGCCTAGGGAAAATCACAATGGCAGCAGTATGGAGGATGGACTAAAGTGAAAAAAGAAACTTCCTCAGCTGCCTCAATTTCTCAAATGATTTAGGAAGCCATTTCAATAATATAAGTGATGGGTGATAAGGGCCTGGACTAGAGTGTTAGCCAAATGAGCAGAGATAAAGGGATGGATACAAGAGATTTTATGGAAATAGAAATGGCAAGATCTGACAACTGAGGCAGGAGAGTAGGCTATAAAACCAGGAGACTTGGAAAGACGGTTGTAGCTTCAACAGAATTAAAAGTGTTTGAAAGAAAGAAGAGTTATGAGCAAAAGATGATGAATTCTCTTTTGGATCTGTTGAGCTTGACTTGTCTTCATGATATCCAGTTTGAAATGTCCAATAGGCATTTGGTGATGTGAGAATGAATTCCAGGGAGAGACTGGAGCTGTATCTATAGATCTGGATGTCATCTGATTAGAGATAATAACAATAATCATGGAAGCAGCTAGGTGGCTCAGTGGATAGAGTGCCGGACCTGGAGTCAGGAAGATCTGAGTTCAAATCCGGCCTCAGAGGCTTACTAGCTGTGTGACCCTGGGCGAGTCACTTAACCTCGGTTTGCCTTAATCCACTGGAGAAGGAAATGGCAAACCACTCCAGTATCTTTGCCATGAAAACCTCAGTGGACAGTGTTGGCATACTATGGTCCATGGCATCAAGGAAAGTTGGACACGACTGAATGGCTGAACAACAAGAACAAAAATAATAGCCGACGTTGATATAGTACTTACTATGTGCCAGGCACTGTGCTAATGAAGCTCTTTATAATTATTATCTCATTCACTCCTCATAACAACCTGGGGAGGGAAGTGTTATTATCATCCCCATTTTACAGATGAGGAAACTGAGGCAAAAAGTGGTCAAGTGACTCGCTCAGGGTCAAACAGCTAGTAAGTGTGAAGTTGCTGAGAGAGTGTTGGGGGAGAAGAGTAGTGGGCCTAAACCCCTGTGGAATGCTCCCAGTCTGGGGCTGTGATCTGAGTGATGAATCAGCAAAGGAGACTGAGGAGAAGACTTCAGAGAAGTAGGAGGGACACCAGGAAGAGTGTCATGGGAGCACAGAGAATGTACAGGAAGAGAGGGCGGTTCACAGCATCAGGTGCAGTAGACAGGTTGAGAAGGACGAGAACTGAGCAAAGCCCATCAGATCCGGCAGATAAATACATGGTAGAAAAAGGTAAACATCGCTCGGCATGAAGTATCAGCTTGGTATCATTTGCCCGGTTTTACATGGTTTCTCTTGTTTTCAGTGTAGAATACAGAGTTCTAAAAATACATATTGAGCATGGGATTATTTTGTTGTCTTGTTTTTGGGAAACACCGAGCTGTCCCACCAAGCTGTTCTAGACGGTTTTCCTGGGCTTGCTCGACGGGGTTTGGTTTTTGGCTTGAAGAACAGTGACACGTGTTACGTAGTATGGGTAGGATGATGGCTTACATCGCTGCTACGGTATACACCATGGGGAGGAGGATTCGCAATGAGGAGAACATAGACATCCAGGGGTGTATTGGCTAATAATAATAACCACAATGACAATACCAAGATGACAATGATAATGATGAGCATTTGTTGAGATAACCATTTCCAAAGCATGTTCATGCACAGTATCTTATTTTATCCTCACTGAAAAATAGAATAAATCCAACTGAAAAGCCAAGTAGAATAACTGAAGAATTAACATAATCCTTAGACATTACGATAGAATAGGTGCTTTTCAACTTCGGTTCTTTAAACACAATAGTATTCCCACAATTACGGCCACCATATTTGGGCTCTACAATCACAGTCCCAACTGTACGGCCCAATCTAGTGGAAATAGGTTGATGGATAGCAAAGTTAAAAGGAGCCACAGATGGGACCACGTACATATAGACTCTGTGCTGGTTCCATGCTAGGGGTAACATAGTTTTGAGGACACTGAGGTATCAATTCATGAATTATGTGAATATCAACAGTGTTGTGGGTGTTCATTGGACTTGCCACCCTTATCATCATTCTCATCGATTTTGGAGGTCACCAGAAAGTAAGGAATGTCCATTGAGGCCCAAACATATATGGTATATGAGTCTATAGGGCCTGAGGCTGATCTCCAGCCTTTCCGCCTCCCGACTACCATGTAGTTCGGCATTCACAGACCTTTCCATTCGCAGGGACTTTCAAAACCTGGAAAGAATGACTTACTTAATTCTTCATGCTTTTCTCTGCTAAATGTGGAGCTCATGTTTTTCTTAATTGTCCTTTACACGTTTTCCCGCCTTTCTTTGTAATGATTAGATCAAAAATAGAGCCATAACAAGAAAAGGGGCTAAACCAAGGACTGGAACTAAATCTAAGAGCTTATGGAGGACAAAATAGTGAAATTCAATTTATCTGCAATATTTGGAACAATACCTAGGAGTGATACCTCCATCTATGTCTTGATATCTTATTTCAAAGGAACTCTTGCCAAAACCCACAGTAACCCACTTTACCTAATTAGTTCTTAAGGCGTTCTTTTAAAGTCTTCATTTCCAGGACCCAGATGCAAGCTTATATTCTAATTATGAAAGAAGTTGAACTTTAAAAGAACTTGCAGATAAATGGAACAATCCATCATAGTTTCTTACAGGAGAGTTTTTCGGTGGTAGAGACTGCATGGGAAACTGTCTCCAGCTCCACAGATAAAAGGACTTCTAATCCCACTCCCAATAAAAAAGAAGGCAAAGAAATCAACCTCTGTTTTATAGCATAAAGCTCTAGGTCTGTGTCCTAAATTATACACGTGCTTGGTCGGGGAGGGAGGTCAGGAAAAAAAAAAACACATACACACAAAGCCCAAGTCAGCAAAAACTAGCAGAGAAAAGGATGTAAAAAGGCCCAGCTACTGAAGGCTAAAGAGAAAGGCATGTCTCAGATAAACAGATATTGAGCAAACAAGGAGAAAAGCCAAAACAAGTGTGCAGGAGAAGAGGGTTCTGAAGCCGATTGTCCGGTCTAGGTTAGCTCCGCTGAGCCCTAGTGAGGGGCTCGCGCAGATACAGCCCAGCTTGGGAGAGTGGAATAAAGAAGCACCAGATCTCTCACTGAAGCATAGAAAAGGTGGTTTCTAAGACCATAACGAGATATATTAGGCCACCTACATATTAAATGGTATGTTGACCATCAGTTAAGGTGAAGGCTACAGGTAATGTGATAGAGTAGTTAGGGTTAGTGCCCTGGACCACAAGGCACGAAGTCCAGACTTGTTTCTGCCGATGAGCCATAGAAGCCAGAACATCCCAGTGGGTTAATTTCCTCTTCTATTTGAGAATTTGTATTCTATGTGAAACATTCACAAACTCATCTAGCCAAGAAAGGGGATTTAAAAGTAGGGAATCATAGCCATAAAGCTGTTCGTGTCATAGGAAAAGGAACCAGATTTCTTTGAAACTGAATCTTTTCTTCTCTTAGTGCTGTTTGAATGGGATTTTTAATTGAATTCGATTTTCTTTGAAGAATTAAGGAAAATTATTTGAGTACCTTTCCCAGGCCTACAGCGGATGTAGATTGTGGCCAGAGGAGATTACTTGTTATTTATCCCCGCCACACTAGGGCGGAATTTGATATTCGGATAAATCTGACTGACTCGGGTTCTTCAAACAAGATTCATTACCAAACATTCCTAAGCCTCTGTGGCCCACTTGGATAATATATAATATAATAAACATCTTATTTTATAATCATGTATTACATAGAATATGATAGGCACCCTTTAAATCTGATTTTGCACATTTAGAATGAATAATCAATTACAATGTTTTTATACCTTGAAGAAAATGTTGTACATACTACTTCATGTTTGTTTCATGAGCAGTATGGCTAAATAAAACAAGCGTACTTAACTTTTAAAAAACTGAGACTTTGCCTCAATTCAACATATGATACATATTGCACTAAAATAATTACAGAGTTCATATAAGACATGGCTCCGCTCACGAGAAGCTAACGATGTAGTTGGAGGATGCAGCACCAAGACAAACATGCACAATTGCATATGTTTATGTTCCTTAGGGAACAAACTGATGTTGGAGGTCTTTGCAGGAAACTCATTTGTGATAGGAAGGGCTTCCTGGAGGGGGTGGCATTTGAGTTGGGCTTTAAAGGAATTTAGCGCGCAAAGTGACAAGTACCGTGTACACAGTAACGGCAACATGGTGCATTGATCAGCTGTGAATGACTTAGCTCTTCTCAGCAATGCAATGATCTGAGACAACTTGGAAGAACTTATGATGAAAAATGCCATCCACCCCCAGGCAAAGAACTGCTGGTTTCTGAATACAGATCGAAGCATACTTTTAAAACTTTCTTTATTTTTCTTGAGTTTTTTGGTCTGTGTTTTCTTTCACAACATGTCTAATATGGAAATGTTTTGCATGACTACACACATATAACCTATATCAAATTGCTTACCTTCTCAATGAGGGGGATGGGGAGGGAGGAAGGGAGAGAATTGGGAACTCAAAGTTTTGAAAGCAAATGCTTAAACTTGTTTTTTACATGTAATTGGGAAAAATAAAATACTAAATAAAAACCAAAAATTAACAGTTTAAAAAATAAAGGAATTCAGCAGGCAAAGTTGGGGAATGAGATCATTTTAGGCATAGGGAATTGTTTGAGCAAAGGTGCTAGAGACTCTAATGTAGGACAGAAAGTTGACCAGTTTAGTTAGTACATAAAGGGTATACCAAATACAAGGAAAGCTTGAAGGTGAAAGCACTAGCAGCTGAGAACACCATGGTGGGCTTCATGTAGAAGATGGTGCTTAAGCTGTCTTGAAGGAAACTCAGGATTCCAGGAGGCAGAGGTAAGGATGGTGAGTCTTCTAGGCATGGGACACAAAGCTACAGAGAAGGGAGATGGAGCATCACGTGGCAGGAGAAGAGAGTAGACCAGTATGACTGGCCTGTAGAAAACGTCAAGGGAGGTAATGTGTACGTAAATTAGAAAAATAGGAAGGCACCTGGGTTGTAAAGAATTTTAAATGTAGAAAGATGAGTTACATTTGATCCTAGACATAATTGGGATCTACTGGAATTTATTGAGTATAATACTGACATAGGCAGACCAGTGCTTCAGGAAAATTATTTTGGCACCTCTGAGGAGAATGGTTTCAAGTTGGGGGAGCCTTGAGGCAGAGGAACCAATTAGAAAGTGACTGTAATGTCATAGGAGAGAGGTGATGCAGATCTGAATTATCCTGGTAGTTGCTTAACTTTTCTGAGCCTCAGTTTCTTCATCTGTAAAGTGGATTAGATGAGCTTTCTAAGGTCCATTCCACCTTGTGACGACTCTTACTGGATATAGTCATATAGCCAGGCAGTAAGAATTATGACTAATAGATTGGAGGGAGAAGAGAGTAACTGTGGGTAAATGTGTCAGGAGGTCATTCTAACTATCTGTACTAGAGTGGTAGCAGTGGGAATATAGAGGAGAGGATCCATTTAAGAGACGTTGCAAAGGTAGAAGCAACAGGACTTAGTGAATAATTACCTAGGTATGAATCTTTGATTAGGAGAAATAGGAGAGGGAAGAATCAAATATGAATACTTAGATTAATGGAAGATTGAGTAAAGGGGGTTGCCTCTGACAGATAGTAAAGTCACAAAAGGAAGCAGCTTTTGGGAGAAAACTTGGTTTTGTACATAATGAATTTGAAGTGCTAGTGGTACCATATGATGATGTGTTTTTAATATTCTTTCAATTCTTTTCTACTTTTTCCTATTTATATTCCTCTTTCTATTTTCATTTTGGATATCCTTAGAATAACGTTGCTTTGTTTAATGCCTTTCTAAGCTTGCTTTTTCATTCTCATTTTTCAAATAATAAGTATTTATTTTCTCTCCTTGTAACAACCAATTCCCATATGAGCCATGCCCCAAAATGTACCTTTCATTGTGCATCTTGAATCCATAACCTCTCTATCAGGAGGTGGGTAGCAGGCCAAGGCACTACCAGTACTCCGGGATTATGGGTGGTCATCACACTGAGCAGAGTTCCCAAGTCTTTCAAAGTTTTTTATCTTGACAATATTGTCATTGTATGAATCGTGCTCCCGGTTCTGCTCGCTTCATTCCACATCAGTTCATACAATTCTTTCCATGTTTCTCTGAAATAACTTTCATCATTTTGTATGCACATTAGAATTCCATTGCATTGAAATACCATCATTTTTTCAGCAATTCCCCAGTTGATGGGCACCCCCTCAGTTTCCAGTTCTTTACTAGTGTTAAAAGAGATGCTGTAAATGTTTTTGTCCCTATGGGACCTTTTTTCTTTCTTTGATCTTTTTGGGAGCATAGGCTAGATTGGAGGCAATGCCCATTTTGTAATCTTTGGAGAATGGTTCCAAACTACTTTTCAGAATGGCTTTCATGTTATGACATATTATAGACAGCAGGAGAGGTGAGATTTTGGAGCATCTGCATAGGTATGGCAGTTGAAATTGCGGTAAAGAATGACTTTGTCAACAGGGAGAGTAACGATAAATAAGAGGAAAGGTCCTTGGCCAGGAACTTGGAGAGCCCCTACTGAAGGAGTTGGGGAAAGGCTGAGGGACCAGTGGATAATACAGAGAGAAGGAAGAAGCAGTGAGAGAGTTTTTAGTAGAACTAGCAGATTATAGTATCCCTGAAGCAAAGAGAGAAGAGTAGGAAAGGATGGTAAACAATGCCAAATTATAAGTCAAAGAAAAGAGAGGTTAAAGAAAATTACTGAAAAGAGAACATTGAATTTGGTTGTTAGTAATTATGGTTGACATTTGGGAGAGCAATTTCTGTAGAGCCATGGGAGCAGATGCCAGTTTGCAAGGGCTTGAGGAAAGAGTGGGTGGTAAGAAGTGAGGCAATTAAATATAGCCATCTTTGGCCAACAAGTTTGCTAGTGAAAGGGAGGAGGGACATGGAACAATATCTGGATGGGAGAAGATCAAATGGAACCTTTGTTTTTAAACAATCTGAGACATCTGGCTGGATATGTTAGTAGATAGATGGGAAGCCGGGGAGAGCGGGAGATTGAAATACGTGAGAAAAAGAGGATGAATGGTGGAGCAAGGGCCTGGAGGATGTAGGAGGAAATGGAATGAAGGGCATGGGCAGAAAAAGGAATATGAGACAGGTTCTGGGAGGATAGGGATACCTATTCTTCTGTGATCAGAGGGAAAGGGGTGAGAGAAGGTGATGATGTGAGAACTTTGGAGGACAAGGGAAAGGAGGGGGTCTGCAGGAATTTACAGGAGATGGCTTCAGTATTCTCTGTGAATCTCGAATATGGCTATTATTTGCTCCAAGTTTGAGGGTTAGAAGATTGAGGAGAGCTTGGCTTGTAAGAACTGGGGGCCTGAGGTGTAAGCAGAGATAGAAGAAGGAGGAAAAGAAGAGAGGAAAGGGTTTGGAGCATATACATGGAGAATGAGATAGTGTAAGGAGAAGAATAAGATTTCATAAGACCTGACAAGAGTCTCTGTTTCCTCCATTGTAAAATAAGGACATTGCCTTACATGAGATATAAGGTCCTTTCCGGCTCGGGCATGAATTTTTAAGGAATGACCTTTACCCCAGTGTGTATTAGCCATAGCCATGTGTATCAATGTCATTCTCTCTGATAGCATCAGCTCAAGGGAGGCCTGTCACAAATGTACCCTGAGTCTCTTTACAAATATTCATTCCTGGATTTGCTTGAAAGCCTTGCTCATTTTCCCTCTTGTAGACAAGAAAAATGTAGACACAGAAAAAACAACTTGTACCCAACTAGACATTGCTTTCCTTAAATCTCCCAGTAAAAGCACTTGGCATTCCCCATGGGTCAGCCAACAAAAGCAAGCAAGAATCTTTAGAGACCTCCAAGAGTCAGAATTTTTGCCCTTAGACGCTTGTTGACGAGTAGATAGGTCCTATGTATATTCTGTTCCACTAAAGGTACAGAGCTTGCCTTGAAGGTCGGTCAAAAATACCACCTAGTAGATTTTAAAAATAAATTGTCATTGATGGCTTTTGTTTTCATTTTCCATCACCTTCATTTTCCAGCGAATCGCCCTCTCCCACCACCTCCTGGAAAGCAATCTAACAAGGAAGAAAGAAGTCCAGAAAAACAAATGAACATATCAAACAAGTTAGATGTTATGTTTACTGTTCCACATCAGCTGTCTCCCCCTCCTGAAAAGAAGTGAGCAGAGGTATGTTCTCATATCACTTCTTTGGGGCCAAGCTTGGTCATCATCATTTTGCCCTATTCAGTTTTGATTGCCTTGGTTGTTACTGCTCTTTCTGTTTCCATTGTTGTAGTCATTGGATGTGTCATTTTCTTGGTCTCTCTTGTGTCACTTTGAATCAGTCCATTTGTTTTCCCATGTATCTCTGGAATCATCATATTTATAGTTTCTACAGCACAGGGATATTCCACTACATCCATATACCCCAATTTCTTTAGCCATTTCTAAATGAATGGGTACTTTCTTTGTTTCCAGTTCTTTGATACCACAAAAAGTGCTGCTATAAATATTTTGGTGTTTATGGGGCCTTTCTTTTTGCCATTTGACCACATGACGTTATTTGCCTAGAAATGCAATCAAAGGGTATGGATATTTTGGAGAATTGATTCAGGATTGCCTTAGAGAACAGTGCAGGAAATTGAGGTTAGAATGACAACAGATTACATTATAGGTGGGACTGGTTGTCACTGATGTCCTTTCTAACTCAAGTGCCATGATTCTGTGATCCTGATGATCCCTTCCAGGCTTCTTCTCATAGCAGACCATTCACTGAGAGGCAAGGCCATCTTCCTTGAGCTTCCTCTTGTCCTCTGTCCCATACCTCAAAACCCACCTAGGTCCCGACCTTCACTGTATTTTCCTTTGGTCATGTCTCTGAGGAAGAGCTTGTTTTTCTTCTTATCCAGGATAACCTCTCTACTTGTGCCTTCATTCCCATCTCCTCCTGGATCTTTCCCCTTTAGTGGATATCCTTTTATCAAGTTTATCCTCCTATTACCTACCAATTCCTCTGTTGCCTTGAGTCCTAGACCATGCTCAAGTCTACATCACCCCTAAAAAACAAGTCAACTTTAATTTGGACCTTGTCTTCCTCTCAAGTTATAATCCTATATCTTGTCTCACCTTTACAGCCTAACTCCTAGAAAGGAATATCTGCACTCATTGCCTTTTTTGTTTACTCGTCTCCTACTCTAAAAACCTTAACATTTGACTCCACTATTCTACTGATAGCTGCTATTTCTATTGTTACCAACAATGTCTATAAGCACTGCAGTCACCGGCCTCTTCTCAATCCTTTTAGTGTTTGAACTTTCTGCAGCATTTGTCACTCTTGATGACTTCTTCCTGCTGAATACTCTCCTCCCTTGGCTTCCGTGACACTGTTTTCTCTCGGTGGTTCTCTTGCCCATCTTAATGTTCCTTTTCAGAGTCTTTTGCTATCCAAGCATAGGTATATCCCAAGGCTCTGTGCTGAGCCTTCTTCTTTCTCTCTAGTCTAGACCCTCTCTGGGTGATCTTATCTGTTTCAGTGAGTACAAATGTCATGTCTACACAGATGATTCCTAGAGAAAGAGACAGCTGGATAGATAGGTAGATGGATAAATAATGCCTAGCATATCCTTCCCTAACCTCTCTCCTGAACTCCAATACTATTATCACCCATTTCCTGGTGATACCCATATCACCAATTTCTGGAAGCTCAGTAGGCATCTCAAACTTAATATATTCAAAATAGAACTCATTATCTTGCCTCCTAAACCATTCTTTCATCCAAACGCCCATGTTTCTGTTGAAGCCATTACTAGGTTTGCTACCTCACAGTCATACTTGACTCTTCTCCTTTATCTCCCATATTCAGTTGACTGTCAAGTCTTCCTAATCACCCACAACATTTCTCACATCTTTTTTGGCCACACATATGACTACTTGTATGTTCAGGCCCCCATTACCTCATGCATGGATTATTCCAGTAGCCTTCCAATTGGTTTCTTTTTTTCTAGACTCTTCCTTCCTCAGTTCATCCTCCATACGGATGCCAAATTTTCCCAAGACACAGGTGTCATCACGCTCACTCTCAAAATTTCAGTGGCTCCCCATTTGCTTTTAGCATAAAATATACATTTCTCAGCATGGTATCTCCCTCCATGAGTTTACAAAATCCAGTCTCCATTCCTGGAGTATATTCTCTCTTCATCCTTAGTTGTTAGAATCCTTAATTTCCTTCATGGCTTAACTCAGGTGCTAACTCCTCCATGAAGCCTTTCATGGAACTCCATGGTCATGCTGGCTTCCTTCCTTTACTTTCTATTGTACTTAAATATTTCTGCACATGTTACATTTCTCATTCATTCACTCATTCTTTCAACAAGTATTAATTGTATACCTACAATATACTGAGCATGGTGCTAACTATAGTGGCATAAAGACAAAAATGAAACCATCCCTACCCTCAAGGAACTTATATTCTACCGGATAAAAGCAATAGACACAGAAAAGTTACGTATATACTCACACACATACCTTGCAGGTGTAGGGGAACAGCCCATACCGTGGCATAGACACAAGAGGTGGAATGTTTGGTACAGAGAAGGGAAATTCACAAATAGACTGAAAAACACCAATGAGAAGGAAGTAGGTGCTTTTATGATCCCCATTTTACAGATGAGGAAACTGAGGCAGACTGAGTTGCCCAGGGCCACACAGCTAGTATATGTCTAAGATCAAATTTGAATTCATGTCTTCCTGACTCCAGGTCCAGTGCTCTATCACTAGTAATAAGATAAATGCAAATCCAAACTCCCTGGGGGTTTCGCCTTACACCTAGCAAGTTGGCAAGGATGAGAAAATACGGGAACGGTCCATGGTGGAGGGCTTATTTTCTCCCCATTTGCATTGTTTCTCTGAACCCAAGATAAAATTGCTCTACAGGCAAAGGAGGAAGCAAGCTTCACTTTAATAAAAAACACATTTCCAGGTGATTGTAGGGCGAGTACATAGAAGAAAATAAGTGGATGCAATATTTTCTTCCATACTTGGATATTTATAGCAACTTAGCTTTGTTGTTTACAGACATTTCCTCCTCCTTCTCAGTCTGTGTTCCCATCACTATGTGAAGGCTGATGGGCTGTGTGAACTGATAAGGATCATGTTCTGGGAAAGAAGCTCTAGGGTGAGGTAATGAGATCGCCTCTTCATTTTTAACAAAGGAGAAGAAAAATGAATTAAGAATTTATGGCTTTGGGGGAGTTAGGCAGAGTGAGGTACCACGGGGTCAAACTATAGGCCAGAGGCCCAAGTGTGGGGAACCTTTAGCCTTGAGGCTACATGTGGCCTTCTAAGTCCTCGGGTATGGCCTTTTGACCAAGTCCAAATTTTACAGAGCAAATCTTTTTAGTAGGGGGCTTTGTTCTGTGAAGCTTGGATTCAGTCAAAGGGTCACACTTGAGGACCTAGAAGGCCATGTGTGGCCTCAAGACCAAAGGTTCTTCACTCCTGGCCAGACTTAAAATGACCTAGCAGTGGCAATTAATGTGTGATCTGCTGCATATTCCTTCATTCCAGCTCCAAAAAGTAGCGAGGGGAGGCATCCTTTTTGATGTCTTCTTTGGGGCCAAGTTTGTTCTTTGTCATTTTGCAGCATTCATTTTCAGTTGTTTTCCATTTCCATTATTGTTATCACTGTGTATATTGTTTTCTTGGTTGGATCTCCTTACCTCACTTTGCATTGGCTCATATAAATCTTTCTGTGCATTTCTATATTGATCCTTTCCGTTGTTTCTCGCAGCATTGTCATATTCTATTATATGAATATACCACAATTCGTTTATCCACCCCTTACTTTGTTTCTACTTTATTTGCATAATTCTACTTTATTTGCCAGTTTATTTGCATAATTCCAAAATGCTTTCCAAAATGGTTGTACTAATTCACAGCTCCATCCACAGTGAATTAATATACTTCTCTTTCTACAACCCCTCCAACATTGACCATTCCCATATTTTCTCACTGTTACCAAATTGCTGCATGTAAGGTGAAACTTCAGGGTAGTTTTGATTTGCATTTCTCTTATTATTAGTGACAGAGCACTGGGCCTGGAGTTAGGAAGACCTGAGTTCAAATCCAGCCTCGGACACTTATTACTGTGAGGTCCTGGGCAAGTCACTTCACCCTGTTTGCCTGAGTTTCCTCATCTGTAAAATGGGGATTATAATAGCATCTACTTCCCAGGGTTGTTAGGATCAATTGAGCTAATAACTGCCAAGTGCTTGGCACGGTACCTGGAGCATAGTAGGCACTATATAAATGCTTGTTCCTGATCCTTCCCTTGCCTTAAAGAATTTTTTCATATAATTATGAATAGTGTACAGTTCTTTGAGAATGGTTGGTTTGTTTCCCTTACCACTTTTCTACTGAGCAATGGTTTTTGGCCTTATGTAAATCTCTGCTGGCTGGCCCTATAGCTTGAATACCAAACTCTTATTCAAGAACTTTGATAGAAAGATTTTTTCCCCAATCAACTGGTTCTCTTCTTATCCTAGTTTCATTAATTTTGTTTGTAGAAAAACATCTTAATTTTATGTAATCAAAATCATTGATTTTATCTTTTATAATCATCTCTTTTATTTGATTGAGAATTCATTTCTTACCCATTGTTGTAAAAGATATAGGATCTACTTATTAAGGCTATATAGTCATTCTGAATATATTGTGGACTATGGTAGAAGGTGTTGGACCAAATTTAATTTCTTTTAGACTGCTTTCAGGTTTTAATCAAATCGGGAGATCTTTCCTAAGTAATTTATTTTGGGGAATCTATTGAACACTGAGTGAATCTCTTTTCTAATCTATTCTATAGATCTACTTTTCCATTATTTAACTAGTACCAAATAGCTGTGATGACTGTTGCTTTATAATATAATTTGAGCCCTGGAACTGCTATTCTTCCTGTGTACTGCTTAATTTCACGATTTCCTTTGATATTCTAGATTTTTTATTTTTTTCAAACAAATTTTGTTACTAATCTATCAAATTCTATAAAGTATCCTTTTGATAGGTGATTGGTATAGCATTAAGGCTGTAAATTTACTTTGGCAATATTGTTATGTTTATTACTTTGGCCTGGCCCAACCATGAGCACTAAGTATTTTTACAGCTATTTGAGTTTTTCTTTGTATCTTTATATGATACTCTGCAGTTGAATCTATAAAAGTATTAAGTGTGTTTTGCTGAACTGACTCCAAAATATGATATGCATATTTGCAGTTATTTTGAGTGAAATGTCCCTCTCTGTTTCTACCTCTTTGATGTTGGGGTATTTTTATGAAGAAGTGTATTTATGGCTTTTTGATTTTTTTTAGATGGAGTTATTTAAAATTGTTATTTTTTGTTATGTTAATCTGGATCTTTTTTATAAGAGTTTGTCCATTTCATGTAAGTTGTCAGTTTCATTGACATATGATAACTGAAATTTGGGTAGTACTTTCTAAAGTTAACAAAGTATTCACTTGTTTTATTTGAGCTTCACAACAACCCTGTGAGTTGCTACTGGTATGATTATCCCCATTTTACAGATGAGGAGACTGAGGCTGAGTGCGTTCAAGAGATTTACTCGTGGTCACAGAGCTAGTCAGTATCAGAGGCAGGATCTGAAGAGAGGACTTCTCGACTATAAAGTCAAGCACTTGATCTGTTACACCATGCTAAATCAGTGATATGTAGATTCATGCTGTAATGAACTTATTTCTCTCTCTGAGCAGTGATTTTTCTTCCTTAATATTTCTGTTCATATTCCTTATTTGTGCTAATAATGGTTGCATATGTCAGAAGCAAAAAACAAAGTAGAATAAAAGTTGCCTCTTTGTGTTAGTAGGGGGAGTTCCATGCACAAATAAAATGACTTGTTTGGACACCCCCCCAAAAAAAACCCAAACCAACCAAACAAACCCTGAATCTAGGGTGCTTCAGAACCTGGAAATTCTTAACCTTTTTCAAACTTGTTTAATCTATAAAGGGATCCAAGATGAGCCAGCAGCTGGCAATTCACTTAATTAATATTCTTGCCTGTTAGAGAAACAAGGATAATCTGAACTCAATACCTTTTTGTCATCTCCAACAACTGCTGTGTTTCTGAATGCAATGAAGAGATAAATGATGAGATTTCACTATAGGGCCCAAAAGGGCAAGAACTCGAATGCTATTATGGGGATACTGATCAGCAGCAAATTGCTCATTACCCTGTCTGCTGAAGCAGTGAGACTCTCCTTTATGGTACAATGGAAAGAGAATGAGGCTGCTGAGAGACTTGCATTCAAGCACTGGGGATTTTGGATAAGTCATTGTACTTCTCTTGGTCTCGTCTGTGAAATGCACTAACTGGACTTGACCGTTTCTAAGGCCCCTTCCACTCTAAATTTCTGTATTCAGGAATATATGTTTCCCAACGATGTGCAACTTTCCAGTGTTGCTAATGGGTTGAGCTGCCTTAATTTGAACCTCATTTCCCACAAGTTGCCCTTAGATCTCAATAGCTGTCTGCTAAATGCCCTTATTATTGGTGGTGAGACTAGGCCCTTCTCCAGACACAGGCTCACAGGAGCTGTTCCGCAGGCGTTGACCAAATAAGTATTTAGGGCCTACAATGTGCAAAGCTCTGTGCTTTACACTTTATGCTTGGTACTTTACGATGCAAAGACATAAGATGGGACCACTACTCTCAAAGGGCTCATAGATTAGTAAGGGAGAAAAGATGTAGATCCAAATAACTATTGAAAAAACTGCTGACAGATCCTTTCAACTCTCTTCAGAGATGCTGAGCATTGCTATACAAATCGCACAGGAAGAAAGCTATGTGCGCTATACTGATAAATACCTCATATTACTAGACTCTCGTTCTGGTCTGTGATCTCTCTCTTTGGAGGAAGGACATCTCATCTGTCTTTTGGGAAGGCTCTTTTAGTGCCCAGAATGAGGAAAGCCCAGAATGACCCCATTTTATTTGCAACTAGTATTAGTATTGACACTTGAGTTACACTTGAGTTAAGTGTTCCTTCTCTTCTTGAGCGTGTACCTTCTTACTATATGTGACATTTTCTTCCAGCTCCTAGGGAACATGGTAAAGGAGGCTTTGATTCACTTGGCAGTGAAGGTATATTTGCCCCTCCCAAACTTGTTCAATCAAAGCTAATAAAATGGGTTGATTTAATTGGTATGGGGGGTTTCTGGAGTTTCTTTGATAAACTTGATGAGTTTATAGGGTGGTTAATTACCTGGAGGAGGACATAGATGGTACATCCATTGATATACCCACTGAGAGGATTGGGGGACCTCACCTAGAATGTGCCCCTTGGCTCCTTGTTAAGGGCAAGGATACTGTCTTAGGCTTCATGGATTTGTGATGACCTGATTGACTTGGGCTGTCATGGGTTGGAAGCATTCCTCCATGCCACGGCTTGCCCTTTGCCAATTACGCTAGGAAATGGCGTTTTTACAAAACTATCCTGTAATACTTAAAAAGGAAAAAGATGCCTGGGTCATGGAAAAGTTAAAATCAGAAAGCCTTTTGCAAATACGCCGGGCAAGGGTAAACCGAGCCTACCACCTTTGAACACACCAGTCATAAGTAAGTTACATGAAGATAAACACAAGGTCTGGTTTACACGAGCATCCCTGCTGTCAAGGACTTTACTTAATGGACTTAATAGTTGTTGTTTGCTGTTGCTCCCCTTTGAGGAACAAAGGCCCAGGCCGATGAGAATGTACCCCCTTGCTCGGTAACTGCCTTTGTACCAGAAGGTAGAACCGGAAGTTGCAGAGAAGGACATTGGGAGTTTATGTAAGAAGAAAAGAGTCCCCAACAATGAAACTCGGCCAAAGTGGACTGAGTTGCCTTGGAAGGTGATCTCAGTGGATCTCAGTGGAGATCATCACACAATGATCATCAGCCTATTTCTTAGCTATGTTGCAGAAAGGATTCTGTAGAGGGCCTCTGTCTGCGGCCCCTTCCAAGTCTGGGATTCTGGAATGATTTTGACAGTTTATGGGACATCAGGAAGCAGACCTAAAGGAGCTTGGCAAAGCAACTCCCTTTCTCTGTGTTAAATATGGAGGCCTAGGGAGGTAGGACAAAAAGGAAAAGAAAATGATTAAGTGACATTCATGGCATTCATCAATAAAGATGATTTTACCACCTAGTATTCTCAGGTTGTATTTATTTCCACTAGATAAGAAAAGAAATAGCCAGAGCTTGAGATTAAAATGCAGTTTGCAAGGTGAGCTAACAATTTATGGGTTCTCCCTAGGACTGTTGTTCTCTCATTTGCTCAACAGTCTCCATTTTATCGAACTAGAATTTATGCTAGCAGAATGGATGCAGGAGAAATAGGGCTGTTAGACATTGATTTGTATCTAGTAAAACTGCATTTTGTTTTCTATGTCCCATGTTTTTGTAAGGGACAGGGATTGTGCTCCTTCTGCTCAACTGATACTGATGCCTGATGAGTGATAGAAACGAGTATTGGAAGTAATCTACATCACTGAGGGGTAGGGGTGGCGGAGAAATCACAAGGGATTACCTAAGAAGGACTGTGCCTCAGGAAGCTGCCTTCCTCCCCAAGTGTAATTTCTGGAGAATAGAGACAAGAGATGCTTCATAGCCAGTCTCTTAGACAAGAGCCGGGTTCCCATCAATTGCAATCTCTCTAGTGATCTGACTCGCTCATGGACACTTCCTGATTACTTTCATTTATCCACAGAGGACTGAAGACTAGCTGGGGGGAGTACCCAGGAGTAACAGACCATACTCACCTCTCCGGGCAATCCAAAGTGAGAAGAGAGGACAAAGGCATGCAAATACACACCTAGGATCAGGAGATGAGATCCCAGTATAGAGTAAGCAGAGAACTTCCTAACCTACCCATTTCTCTGCACTTCCACGATCACGAAGAGCTTCTTGTACTCAGGTGACCATCACTAGGGTATCCCAGTTGCTGCTTGTTTTGGCCAGCCGCCTTCCTACGGGGTCATTGAGATGGAGTGGTTTCAGCTGGTGAGAGCATAGCCAAGGTGCATGGCCTCGGGTCTTTGCAACTTTTTTGCCTTGGAGTTTTCTTGGTCCTCCTGTGTTTGACAACTAGGTCTTCTGACCAGACTTGTGTGATAAGGATGTCCCATGCAGTGGCTTCCTTTTCTCTTTGTTACCCATCAGGCTTCTGTGTACCAGGACAGAAGGCATTTCACTGGCCTTAATCAGTCATCACGTGTTTACATACCTGACATGATGGTAGAATTATTTGACCGCTTTTCTCAGTACTAACGTTATGGGAATCACTTCCACTTTTGGAACAATTGCTAATTAGAAAAAAACAGAAATGCAGCTTGAATTTTGAACACTGCCCCAGTGTTTATTTTTTCAAGGAGCTGGAGGAACTAATTGGAGTTAAAATAAGAACTGACCAATAAGGGATTTATGGCCAAACGAGATAGAGAGCATTACAGGATGTAAAATGACTAATTGTGATAACATTAAATTAAAACATTTTTGCACAAACAAAACCAGTGCAACCAAAATCAGAAGGAAAGCAGGAGACTGGAAAAAGATTTTCACAGCAAATTTCTCTGATAAAGGCCTCCTTTCTTAAATATATAGAGAGATGAGTAAAATTTATAAGAATATGAGTCATACCCTAATTGGTAAATGGGCAGAGGATATGAACAGGCAGTTTCATAAGAAGAAATCAAAGCTCCCTGTAGACATATGAAAAAATGTGCTAAATCACTATTGATTAGAGAAATGCAAATAAAAACAACTGAGGTACACCTATCAGATTGGTAATATGACCAAAAAAGAAAATGACAAATGTTGGAGAAAGTATGGAAAAATTGAGACAGTAATGCACACTTGGTGAAGTTGTAAACTGATCCAAACATTCTGGAGAGCAATTTGGAACTATGCCCAAAGGGCTGTAAAACTATGTATACCTTTTGACCCAGCAACACTAGATCTGTATCCCAAAGAGAAAAAAGGCTCAGAAGATGAGTCAATTCTAATAATATTAAATTGGATAGTGAGAAATGTAAACTCCTTCGCTTAGGTTCAAAAAAACAACTTCCCATGTACAATATGGGGGAAGTATGGTATGAAAGAACTTTGTATGTCTTGGCAATTTTTTGTAGACTACAGGTTGACTATGAGTCAACAGTGTTCTGTGGCCACCAAAAAATCTACCTTGGGCTATTTTATTTTTTAAAAATTTATTTTTAATTAATTTATTTTTCTTTGGGCTATTTTAAGGGAATAGAACCAAGAGGATGTTGTATACAGTAAGAGCAGTATTGTTTGAGGAACAATATGAAGGGATAAGTTGTTTTAAGCATCATAACCACTCAGATCAATTATAAAGGAACTATGAAGGAAGATGCTATCCTCCTCCAGAGAAAGAACTGATAATTAGAAGTATATATAGTATGGTATATAGATATAGATATAGATATAGATATAGATATATGTACATATATATACACACACACATACCTACATATACATATACACACATATACACACAGACACACACACGTGTGTGTGTATGTGTATGAAATGGTAGCCTTCTCTGGTGCCGGGGAGGGAGGGAGGGACAAAGGGAGGGAGACAGGAACTTAAAATGAAACAAAAAAAATAAATAAACTTAAAAAAAGAGAGGCCTAGCATTCAGAGCAGAGGAGGTGACAATCCTGATGTGCTTTGGCCTAATCAGACTAGAGTTATGGTGCTATGTTCAGTTGTGGGCACCACGTTTTAGGATGGGCATTACCAAGTCAGAATGAATCCAAAGTAGCCTGAGCAAAGTCAACGGTGGGAGCTAAAGAACATAGCATATGCCCATCTGTTGAAGGACTTGGAGACATTTTGCCTGCAAAAGAGAAAACTTTGCGGACACGTGATAGCTCTGATCATTTATTTGCAGGTCTGGCCTGTGGAAGAGAGATGACAGTAGATCTGTTAGGCCCTAGAGGACAGAGTCAGGAGCACAAATTGCAGAAAGGTTGAGTTAGCTTAGAAGCCCAGTAAGCAGGTTCCCCATCCCTGGAAGTTCCTGAGCAGAAGCTGGATAATTATTTGTCAGAGATGTTGAAGTAGACATTCCTGATCAGACACAGATGGGACTAAATGGTCTCCACTGTCCCTTCCAACTTGAAGAGTTTCTAATGACCATGATTTGTTATAGCCCAGGGATGGCCTTTCAAGAATATACAGTTAGCCTATCCTTGGTAACTTTTAAAAAGCATTCATTTGAATTTGTCTTACACGTTTGAGGTTAATTCATTATGTTTATTATGCTTCTGACTAATCAATTACGCGCTCCCACTGTTGTTCCGTCTTATTTCAGGCAATGATGACCTTTGGCCACAGCTTCAGCTTCCTCATGCTTAATGTATCTTAATGTATCCCAGAAAAGAGGAAGGTATTTTTAAGTATCATCCTCACCCATTTGGTACCATTTGACCTCCAGATTCAAGCTCAAAGCCTTTGGTCTCTATTCATCCTTGGCATACATTAGGAATTTTCCACTTACTGATTCTAAATAATGTGTTTATTATTTGTAACCTCTTTTTAATTTGGAGTTCCAAATTCTCTCCTTCCCTTTGGCCCCTTACGCACCCATTGAGAAGGCAAACAATAAATTCATTATACATGTGAAATCATGTAAAATATTAAATAATCTGTTGATGGCCCTAGAGAAAGTTTTCATTTTTATGAAGTGGTTATTTCATGTGTCTTTCAGTAGAGCCATATAACCTGATGGTCCTTGGTACCTAGAAGTGCCTGGTACATAGTAGGTGTTTAATAAATGCTTGTTGAATTGATTTAAATTGATTTTTTTCTTGATCCATACCCAATGCTCATTCTACTACACTACTTCCTATTTTGTTTGTTTTGTAAGTTTGGATTTTGGGATATGAGGACACAGCATTATTGGCTACTGCAGGCAGCCAGGTGGTGCATTGAACTTAGAGTCAGGAAGACCTGAGTTCAAAGCCACCTCAGACACATACTAGCTGTGTGACTCTGGACAAGTCATTTTGCCTCTGTTTGTCTCAGTTTTCTCATCTATAATATGGGAATAATAACAGCACCTGCCTCCCAGGGTTGTTGAGAAGGTCAAATTAGGTAATATTTATAAAACATTTAGCATAGTGTCTCGTACACAGTAGGGGCTCAATAAATGCTTGTTTCCTTTCCTTCCTTCTTGTAGGTATGGTAAAAGAATCAGTTCAAATTCGTGAACATTTATTAAGTACCTGTGCTGTGCCAGGCACTATATTAGGCACTATAGATACAGAGACCCTCAAGGGGCTTACATTCTCCTAGAGGAGAATCACACATCTGCACAGTGGTAAGAATGTAGAAAATGAATTGTAATCAATTGGCGATCTCTATGATGTGTTTCTTCTGATGATATAGGTCACGATCTAGCCTTCCCTGCCCATCTAGGGTGACTCTTGTCCATGGCCCCGCATAAATTCGCCACAGGGGGCACACCTAACATGCCAGAAGGTCTTTCTCCTTTTCTTTGGGTGTCACGAGAAAACCAATGGAGCGGGAGGTCCGCTTCTTCATGTCTCTCTCTTGCTGTGTGATTCGCCTATCTTCTTTTTCACTCTTATGTTTCTTTGATTGCATCTCTTACTCTACTTCTTCACAGTATCTTATTTGAAACACATGGTAGCCTATTCATACCTACCATATACCCTTCTTTTTTCGCTTTCAGTTCCTTAGAGACTGGAGTGTTCCATGACTTACCACCGTATGTCACAGAGAGAATATTGTTAGCATCTTAGACTACTGGAATTTAATGGCAAACCATGAAATGTAAAGTACATACACAGTCCATACTAAATCATTTGGGGATAGTGAAAAGAGTAACAACTGGAAAGATCTAGAAATGCTTTATGTGGGTGGAAGGAGAGCAGATAACCTATGCAGTGGTACAGAGAGAGGAAACACAATGTTGTTTATGAGAATCAGCCAGCTGGCCACTTTGGCTGGAACATAGAATACTTGAGGGGGAGTAATGTGAAACTAGTCGTAGTTATAAATTCAAGAAAATCCCCTTTGAAGATGCATTCAGGGATCCAAATACTATTTTTAACGGGGAGGCAAGGTTGCCAGGGAAATGTTTACTGATAAATAGCATTTGGATCTTAGGTTTTTTTCTGGTGTTCAAAGAAAAACATTGTAAGATTCTATGAAGACCCCATGGAATTACCCCAATGGGTAATTGAAGTATATAGACACCAGAACTAGAGTAGAGTTCTGGTGTCTATGTATTTCAAGAACTATGATGGAAATTATTATTTTTTTGCTTTTCCCTCTGCTGATGACATTCTGGTGTCTGTACTAGTCAAGAGGCCTCAGGGAAGAAGGCTGGTATATTCTCTACTCGTCCAGTGACGAGAAGAGTAGAGCCTCTCTTAAAGTTGAGGGCATCAAGAGAGTCACCATCCAAAGCCTCTTTTGGTCTTGGTTCGCTGCCAACCAGCAAAATCAGAACTGAGAATATAGAAACAGAAAGTGAGGGTTTCACTGTCCTTTGAACAAAATGTCTTCCTGGTTTAGTGAAGGATGTTTCCCTTTCTCCTGTCTTAGCTGTCCTGAGATGAGGTCCGTGCTTGGGGTTTTAGTTATAAAGAACGGGTATAAATTCACCGCTCTTAAGACATGCCATTTTATTTTCCTCTCTTCCAGCTGCATCTACAAAGGACAGCTTGATATGCAGTCTGTCACATTTGCAATGTATACCTAATGTCCCTCCTGGCACTGCTGGGTACCAGAAGTTCAGTCAGACTGATAAAATGGAACGGGCTTAAATTGAACTGCCTTCCGGTATATGCTTTGTGATTTGGTTGAGCTGAAGATAGTATCAAGCAGTTGTTTCAATTAATTTGGCCAGTCGTGGTAGGTGGATTCCAGAAATCATCGCTATTACATTTTTCACGGGTCTCACCCTTCTAAGTCCATTTATTAAATCCTCTGCAACTCAATGATTATAGCTCTTGAAAAAATGTGCAGACTACCATATTTCTAATTGAATCGACATTCATTAAAAGGAAAAGCTAAATTTAAAATCTCTTTATAAAAAAGGTTGGGCCTCGGAATCTGCAGCCCACCTTGCTAATCTTTCATTCATTCTCTTTCTGATGAGACTGTGATCTAAACCCAACCAACAGGGAAAAGGTACCCTTCATCTCCCTCCTCAAGCCTTGTTATTTGAAGGATTCCTGGATGTGGTGCTCTGAACTGAGTTCCACCTGAAGTAACACCAAGCCCAGAGGCTGGAACTTCATAGCAGGGTTACGTGTTGTAGGAATGGAGTTATCCAATTGCCATGGCCTTTTAGCTGGAGAAAGGGGAGATAATATAGGAAGAACATCTGCTTGGTTCTGATAAACCTGCCTTTTTCACTAGGAAACCAAAATGAAAGTTGGACCTTGCAAACAGTGGCTTACAATTACCCTGCAAATGACAGTTGGTAAATACAGCATTTTAAAAATAATTATAGATTTATGGTGCTTGTTAACCATTTGCACTAGTACTAACACTGACTCTTAATGAAGGTTACAATGCTAATGATTTTTTAAATACAGCAGAGTGATAAGTGAACAACGGTACCCGCCACCCATTCCACAAACTGGGTTCCTGGCTTCTGGTAAACGTACCCACTTGCAAAAAATGGATTTGTATTATGTACCTCTTGTGAGTAATTCCTTTTTTATCTCATTCCTTATGTGGCTTCTGTGTACTCTGAAAGTAGATTATTTGGATATTGGAAACTTATTTTGATCCCTTTAAAATGTGTTAAAAATAAATGCAGAAAGAAACGGCCTACTTGTTACAGTTTTGGTGGTAGATTGAAATATGCGATCTAATTTGGTTTAGAAATTGGGCATTTCTAGAGCCGTCCCAGATTTTCAAACATTAGGGTTAATGTACGTTTTCAAAATACAGTCATTTCTCTTCTCAGCAGCCATATGTTCTAGAATGAGCAACCTAGAGAAGTAGTGGGTTCCCTTCCATTTGAGATCTTCGGTCAGAAGCTGGATGACCAGTTGTGAGATATGTTATGGGAGGGATTCCTTTTCAGGTATGGGTTGGCTTAGATGGACCCTGAGGTCACTCAGAATTTCAATGATTTTATGAATGTGCATTTTCTTAAAGTGGAAAGCCTCTCTTTTCTCATTCTCTCTCTCTGTCTCTCTGTCTCTCTGTCTCTCTCTCTCTCTCTCTCTCTTCCTACTTCAGTGTTATACTTATCCTTGCCAGAAGCACCATGATTTGGTGGAAAGAGCACTAGATTTGGAGTGACAGGTATCTGGAGATCATTCTACCCCTTCCTGATCCACTTGATATCTCTGGGCCTCAGTTTCTTCTTTAAAATAAAGGGGTTGACCTAGATGACCTCTAGGGTCCCTTCCACCTATAACTGCCCTTTTATTCTCTACATATGTATGCCATCTGCTTGTGCTGTATTATTTTCTGTATTCTCTTTACTTACCTTGCTTGGGGTGATGTTGTGGCCCCTACCTTGGAGAACACTGCTCTAGGAGTTTACAGTCTAAGACAATACTCTAAGTAATGGTAAGCAAACAGAATGCAGATAATGATACAGGAGAGGCCCAGTGGCCAGATCATTGCATTTAGTTAGAGGACCTCAGTTGCTCTCTACCACTTAGAACTTTGTGACCTTAGGCAAGTCATCCAAACTCTTTGAGCTTCTTTTGAATGACCCCTGAGAGATTTTCCACCTCTAAATCTGTAATTCTATGACAATTTCAAGTTTACTTAGTTGCTTCTACTCTGTTTTGATAGATGGCCCATTAGTATTTTTCCGGGCCGGTTCCTTGGGCGTTTCATCTGTGAATTAATGGGCATCATCTCCTCTAGATCATTTCAAGTGTGTGTTTTTTTGAACATATCCACAAAATGAGTTAGTCCCATTTGGACCCTTTTGGCAGTGTTCTGCACCAAATGTTCTGAAAGACTGGAATTAACTTCCAGGTTTTCTTTACCCAGCAGAGCAATCTGCTGGTATCTTCTCTCTTAAGAAATGAGATATTTTTAATGCTGTAGTGAAGACAATGAGACTCGTACCTGGGAATCAGGCAAAATGATTCCATACAGGTGTTTCTCTAAAGGAGTGGAGATGATCAGATGATCTCACTGTTATATTGTTTATAAGCTATGAATGGAAAGTGGCAACTCTGTAGTAATACTGGAACACATTCACGTGTGGCATCTCTGATCACAGGCACGCCCTCCCCCCACTAGGTGGAAATGTAAATAGTCAGACTACCAGATAGCTGTGTGATAGAGCTCTCCTAGATGTAGAGCTGTTCCTGATAGCGATAGGGACCACCTGTGGGATCTGATTGGAAACCACAGAGCAGTGTGTTGTCGGGAGCAGAAAGAAAACTTAGCAGACTCTGGTGTTTTGAAGTTAAGGCCATTATTCTGTGGATTTCACAGGTGAGGATTTAGGAGGTCACCTAAACCTCCTCAAATGTGTGTTTCTTAAAACTAGATTTCGAAATTAGATTCCTTTTAGGGATTTACTTTTCAAAGAGTTAGAGGAAGAGCTGATTAACCTGGAACCGGAAAGCTGAGCTTCCTTTCTCTAATTGAGCAGGGGCATGCCAAGACTTTCCACTTCATCTGTTCAGTTCAAGAGCTCTGGAGCCTGCTTTATTAAGAAAGGGAGACCCAGAGGAGATCTCCATGTTCTGGAGGTGGGTGCCAGATTGAATTTACTGCTGACATGAATTTTAAATGGCTTTATAATTGTGACAGAGGAAATGTCCCTCCAAATCCAGCTGAAAGTCTTTCAAAGTTGCTTTTGAAGTTTTAACAACAATGCTCCTTTGTCATGAGTGTGGAGGTAACTAGCTTCCAAATGCCCCATCCTACCACCCCCGCACCCAGTAGATGTGAAGCAGTTTTCAGGTTGTGGTAGTAGTTGGGATTGAAGACAGGGCAGAGGCAACCTTAGGCAAAATTTTGCTGGTTGATCTTACAGTGATAGAGGAGAGAGATTGGATGGCTTAGCCTGGTTTCCTGAGCTTCTCAAGTAAGGAGACGAGTTTGAGAGCTCACCTGTTCACAATTCCATGTGAGCTCACCTTCATGATGCTGCTTGGCATCTCCGGGCATCAGATGCCTTTTCACTTTCACTGAGGCTGATCTAACTCTTAGGGGTGGTGTAGTTGGAAGTAAAATGTTTGGGAGGTAACTGGCCAACCAAATCTGAGGCTTAGAAGCAGCCAAAGTCAGTGGGCACACAGCCAGGGTTGCAATGGGACTTTCTTCCTATTCTTGTTCCAAAGACTGGCAGGCAGGTTGAAGTGACCACGGTTATTCTACTTTTATCAATAGCCAATGGAATTTTACCATCTTCATGGGAAAAATGTGGTTGGTTTTGGTAGGAAATGCCTGACAAGTTAGAGCCCTTCCATCATGAGTTCCCTGTCTTTTCATAGACTGTGGTAGAAAAAAGGAAATGGACAAACAACATGCGGGGTGGGCAGGCAGGGACGGGTCGTGATCTGAATTCTTGAGGGGAACACCCACATCAGTGAGATCCAAATTCCATTGAAGTATTTTGCATATGACACTGAGAAGAAGAATATGAGGAAAAAAACCTCATAGTTTGCTAGCAGAACAAAAGATTTAGAAACCAAAGAGACCTCATAGTTCATTTAGTCAACACTTTCACTTTACATTTGACCCTAACCCTTACAGGGTTGGGAGGGCTGGGATTTGAACCTGGGCCCTTTAACTCTAAATCTAAAGTTGTTTCTGATGCATCACTGCCTCATCAGAAGGCATGGATGAGTTGGGATCTGTGTAATGGCAGAAGTTCTCACAGCACTAGGATCACAAATCCATGAGAGTATCAGTGAGTGAGGAGAAAAGTGTCTCAGAAGGTGACCAGTGGACAGTGCCTAGAGTTGGGATCTGACTCAAAGGACGTGGGTTCAATCCTTGCGCTGCCACCTTCACACGTGTGACTTTGAGCAAGTCATTTCTCCCCTTGGACCTCTCTTCGCAAGTAAAATATAAGGAATATTTAGGATTCTTCTCTTGAAGTCCATCATTCTATAACCATTCCACCAAAATGTTTTGAGCATGTTTTCTGACAGTGACAGCAGTTGGGTATTCAGTTTCATTAAGGCACCTACTATGTGCAAACCTGAGGATCTACTCACCTGCTCTTGCTTAGGCACCATGACTAAGCTACATGTGTGTGTTTACCCCTTCATTGGGGTTCTTGGAAAATCAAAGAGCTTCTACAGAAAAAAAAAACTTCGCTATGACACTGACAGTCTGGACAGATTACCTCTTTGGGTCAGGATTTGGAGAGCACAGAGCAGAGCCGCAGTGGAATCTTGGCATGGGGAAGGCTCAGTGCTTTTTGAATTCCTCCATTTGAAATTCTTAATTATAACATCTCTGTACTTGAGGTTATTCTCAGCATTCAAGCCATCTGATCAATGTGTGTACACAAAAAGCCAGCTGGTATACTGGCAATGAAACTGACTCTTACAATTTTGGAGAGGCTCTGAAAGAAAGCAGCTGCCCATAGATGAAGCTGTGATGTGTATGGAAAGCTTCTGAGAAAGCTTCTATGGCAATAAGAAAGCAAGATGGTGCTGGGGGAGGTTTAGGGATAGTCTTTATGTCCCTTCTCAGGTAAACAACTGTTTTATTTACAAGTGATCTTTCTTTGGCTTTAATATCATGTTTGGAAAGATTGCAATTTTAAAGCCTTCCTTCTTTTAACAAGTTTCTGGAGGAAACAGTTAATCTGATGAGGTACTGTCTTCACGGGCAAGGTAAAGATGTTGAAAATGTCACTTGCATCTCCTGCATTTTCTGTGGAATGAAATAATGGCTATCTCGTGTCTGACAAGTGTGTTACCTTGAGTGCTTGTGTAGGAGCCTGAGTCTAATACCCATGTTCCTGGAGGCCTAGACACAGGCTATATTCAGAGATTTCCTAGAGTCACCCCTGGGTAGGGACAATACAAGGCAAAGAGGGAGTGTTATTATGGACGAATGCTCCTCAGTTAGGTAAAGCAGGTGTTGCTTTTCTGTATGAGTTGAACCTAGATAGTTACCTCAGGTCCGTGCAATTCAATTCTGTGAACTGAAGGAAGGTGTTAAGATAAATGAGTTAATTGGATGGGAGAATGAATTGGCTATAACATGCATATAAGAGATAAGACAGGAGGCCCAAGCCTGGGAGAGGGTGATAGTATCAGGAGCTCACTTCAGAGAATGATCATTTTTTCAATTAAAAAGTATTCATATACTTTGGAGTTATCTGTGTCTTGTATTGTTCTTAAGAGAATGTGTATCCTGAATTTAATCCAACTTTGTATTGTAAAAATTATGGGCTTGTTTCTTTCTTTCATATCTCCTCTGTCAAACCTTTTGTGGAGAGAGGGGAGCTGGAAGATGAATGAGGACAATAAAAGTCTAGGGGAACAGTTAATTTGATGAGGTCAGAGTGGAGAACAAGATGAGAATTAGACCAAATAATATGTGGCATGTCATAATTCAGATTTCTCACAACTACTCAAAATTCTTCATTTATAAAATGGGCCTGTGAGATGAATGTTTTGTTAACCTGACTTTGAGCCTGCATTTCTACGTTTTGGAGGACTCCCAGATCAACACGAGCCAGCAATGAGATGTGGTGGCCAAAAAGGCTCGTGTCATCTCGGGTCGCAGGAAGAGAAGCCAACCTTCCAGGAACAAGAAGGTGTGTTAACTGGAGTTGGAACGTCGGTTTCAGCCACCCCTTTTTAGGAAGGACCTTGATAAGCTGGAAAATATTCAGCGTGGGCAACCAGAATGGCGAAGGGTTTTGAGGCCATGTCTTTTGAAGTTAAGTTGAAGGAGCTAGGCCCTGACGAGAGGAGCCTGAGTCTAAGGATAAGATATCTTTGCTTCAAGTATTTTAAGGGCCGGTATGTGGAAGAAAGCCTTGTTCTCTTTGGAGATAAGTGCTAGGTGTCAAAGGAGCCAAGTTAGGCTTCATGTTAGGTAGCATTTCATCCCCACGAGAGCTGTCCCTGAAGAGGTGGTAGGTTCTCCATCACGGGAGGCCTTTAAGCACAGTCCACATGACCACTTGCCAGCAGTGGTTTTGGCTGGATAACCACTGAGACCCATCCAACTCTTGAGTTCTGTTATTTTCATAAAGTGCCTTTTATAAAAAGAAGTAGAAATGGAGCCCACAGCTCAACTTCCAGGTCTTTTGAAAACTACATAGAATGGGAAATTTAGTTTGTATCATTCCAACTTGAACAAGCTATACTACATTCTGTATGAGAAATTCCTATTTCTAAAGCCAGTTAGTTAGGTGTTTCACAAGCCCTATTCATGTAGAAGTGACCAGATTGAGACAATTTAAATGGCCCTTCAATTTCACGAAGTTACCTGAAACTTGAGAGTTTGGAAGCTTTATCCAAGGCTTGAACCTCCCTTGGTTAAATATTTACACCGTTGACTTGCAGCTATTTTCCAAAGGCCATTTTCACCTCGACTTATTTTATTTTGACTCAAGTAACGAATTTTCTTTTAGGAGATTTCACCAGGCTATACCTCTTCAGTGCAGTAGGTAACATTATGATCTAAGAATGCTTAACTATTGGCGCTGGGCCTGGTAATGGTATCTCCAAAAGATAATTGACTGGTAATCACTCTATGCTCCACCATATCGAACTCCTGGATTCCCAGTAATCGTTTATTTTACCTCTAAAGCCATCTACTGGATATCTATTTCTAAGTCTTTCCCTGCCTAGAAATGTCTAATCCTGACACCCTGTCAGTAGATTATCTACAAATGAGATAGCAAAGCATCACTTTTAGAAAGTTGCAACTAAAGAGAACTTTACCACCTTGTAGATAAGCTGCTGCTTCTGGCAAAGGATGGAGGTGACAGCTGCCAACACTTGTGTGAAAGACCAGCTCCCTGTTCTCTTGGACTCTAGAAGCCAGGCTTGCACAGCCAGAGCAGTACCATGGCCTAGGCACATAGGAAAACAGAAGGCGAACACAAGTTGTCAGGGGCAGCGTTTCACAAAGGGATATTGGCCTTGGAAATTAGCTTAGGGGTATTTCTCAGTCCCTTCTGTCATGCCCACTAAAAATGTTCATTAAGGGAGAAAAGTCATCAATTTGTGATTTAGCTGTGATCCTACCCAAGTCATCAGTAGAGTGAAAATCTTTTCATATATTGCCCAAAGCTTGAGGCCAAAGAAAACGAAGGAAGCTGACGGAGTTTCATGTGAATGCTTCCCTATGGTTACTGTTTGCTTTTATTGGTGCATTAATATAGCTCTTTCACGGCAGGGATTGCCATGATTTTCATCTTTGTACAGTGAGTGACCCTTGGCTTTAAGGCAGTGTAGATGCTGGGAAGGCATGCCACCTGCTGGTTCAGGCAGGAATATCAACCAACTTTCTCCTCTCTCCCCAGGGAGTTCACTCAACCCAAACATGGGCATCTCTAGACTTTGAGTGACAAGTTATCTAGGTAGCTGTGCAGCCCCGTTTCCCCACTCCCCCATCCCAAGGGAGGAAGGACCCAGAAGCCTCTCCAAAAGTGGGAACAAGAGAGGTGAACAGGAGAAAAGTCTTGGAGGAGGAAGTGCTCTGCCAAGTCCTGGAGACTTCTGTCTTGCTATGCATCAGTAAGAGAGCTCCAACAATGAATGAGCCAGTGCAGAATTCCGGGGTCTTGAATTATATCTAGGAAGATACTGTTTCCCTGAGCTCACAAGAGGTGCAGAGCCCAGGCTGGTGATTCCTCAATTTCCCTAGGTCCTGAAGCTTCCCCTTCTTTTCCCTCATGAGGAAAATGTGTCTGATCCCCAAACATCATTCATTTTTGGAAGTCCGGTCTAATGAGCTAGTTGTTTTATTAAAATCCTGCAACTTAAAAAATGGAAATAACTCAAAAATAATTATAGATTATTGTTTGAAAATTTAAGCAGTTAAATTTAAATCTAAAAGTCTTATAAATGATTCTTGCCCTTCCTTTTTAAAGTTAATTGAACAAGAATAGATCTTGCTCCAACCCCTTATTTTAATTTTTTGTAAATCTTTGTGGTTTACATATGTTTCTTGTAAATAGCATATTGTTTGATTCTCCTCTCTAATCCGTTCTGCTGTCGTCTTTGGTTTTATGGTCAGATTCATTCCATTCAAGTCGATGATTATGACTGCCAATTTTATTCCTCCCTGCCCCCAATCCCATTCCCTTATGCTTTTTCCCCCTCTCTTTGCCCTCTGACCCACTCTTTACAAAGAATAAGAAAGTGGTGATAGAAATACAGGCCTATTATTATTGTTAATAATAATAATAATAATAATAACTAGTATTAATTAGTGCTTTAAAGTTTACCAAGTGCCTTACAAATGTCAACTCATTTGATTCTCACCACAACCCTAGGAGAGAATTGCTATTATCATCATCTTCATTTTACAGATCAGGAAGCTGAGGCAGAGGTTGTGACTTGCCCAGGATTGCACAGTTAGTGTCTGAGGCTGGATTTGAACTCAGGTCTTCCTGACTCCAGGTTCAGTGCTCAATCCACTGTCTCACCTAGAGTGACAAGATTGGTCCAAAATTCAAACATTCTTTTTTTCTGTTCTTCTATCTCTTCTCTTTCCATCACTCTTTTCTCAAACAACCTTTTAAGTTTGTTTTGCATGTAATTGACCAATCACCCCTTCTCCTTTGAGTCCTCCCTCCCCTCCTCTCTTTCCCACCTGTTTTCCTGTTAAGTTTAATGTATTTCTATGCCAAAATCTTTTGTGGTGGGTCAGAGAGGGCAATGGAGGGGCAACATGTAGTTGATTTCTGGTTGTTTTCAAGGTCGTTTATCCTGCCCTGTGCTAATGGGAAAGAGTGTGAGGATGTACCTTATTCAAGGCTTAGAGTCCCACATAGAGCCACAGGCCCAGGATTTCAGGATCCCATTGATATATGTTGGCTTTCTAATGTATAGAAGCATATACATTCTCCCCTTTCTCCATGAGGAGAGTGGTCTCTGCCTTTCAGGATCATGGCTAGATGGCTAAAAACTAAATCAGGCCCTGCAGGCCCAAGTTGATCCTTGAGAGCAGGACTGTCTAAGATGCATGCACTGTCACTTTTATTTAATCTCCTTGTGCATTGTTCACCAACAAGAAATTCATTTTCAGCTGAGGGGGTGGATTATTTCTGTCACATAATCCAAAATTTAAGTCTGTGTCTACTGGCATGAGGCAAGTCCCCCGGGCCTTTCAACTAAAGGAGTAGCCTGTTTGGCAGAGGCAGCCGATCACCAGCCTTATTTCTGTATGGAGTCTTTTTTATCTTTCCTTCCAGGAGAGGTCACGGTGTGTGGAAGGAGCCAGTAACTTTTAGCTTAGAGGACCTTCTTCAATCCCTCGAGAGATAATAAAAGGAGCACCCTCACCCACCCACCCACCCATATTCCAAGAACTAATGCTCTGGTCCCTGTGATCCCCAGAGACCGATATGTTTGTTGTTTGTGTGTTTTCCCCAGACCGTTTCAGGCTGGCAAATGCAACTTTTCGAAATGTGAGAGCTCTAGAGAGGAAACAGTTCTCAAATGAAGCCACAGAGCCTACAGCTAATTTTAGATTTCTCTAGGTAGAGAAGCCAATAGGGTCTGATGCAAAAAGGCCAAGGATAGCTTTGTGGCATATGGGCTTCTATAATGAAAGCCAAGTTGAGAGCAGAGGGACCATGGATATCGCTTATTTTCAAAATCAGAAAGTCATTTGCCTACATTGGCTTATACAAATGAATGAATCTAGTTTCATTTTTCAAAAGTTTTCCTGATGCCTTTTGTTTTTATAATATAGACATTTCCTCCCTTCTTCCTTCATTGAGCTTTTCTACATGATAAAGAAAATCATTTCAGCAAAATCAACAGCAACCGTGATATGTATGCAACCTTTGGCACTCTATAAGCCTCCGTCTTTCCAAGAAAAGCGGGAGATACATTTCCTCATCTCTTTGGCCTACAATGGAATTTCATTTTAATTGTTCCTCTGAGCCTTCTCTGGAAATGTCTCCAGAGAACGAGAGCCTATCCTACTCTGACAGTTGTTGGTTACAGCTCTCTGCTCTGACTTGGTCTCTATGGGCCAAGACTCGAGGCACTCTCCAAGGGATCGCTACGGTGAAGTAAAGTTTCTGATACTGGTTTTTGGCTGATAACTCTGTAAGCGTTGGGATAGGTACTGTCCTACAAGCAGAGGTTAGCAATGAATTGGGAGTACTGGAGCCAGTCTTTGCTTCGTGAATTTGAAAAGCAGCATGGGACCTGAGAAGTCATCTGGTCCCATGAAGAGACAGCCAGGGTCATTGAGAGATCAAGTCACTTGACCATGGTCCAACAGGGTGGGGAACCTGCGGCCTCTAGGCCACATGTGACCTCCTTGGTCCTCAAGTGCAGCCCTTTGACTGAACCCAAACTTCCTAGAACAAGTCTCCTTAATGAAAGGATTTGTTCTGTAAAACTTGGACTCAGTCAAAGGGCCGCACCCGAGGACCTAGAAGGCCACATGTGGCCTCGAGGCCAGAGGTTCCCCACTCCTGGTCCAACCCAATGGTTCATTAGCAGCAGAGCTAGGACTATACCTCAAGGCTGCTGATCCCCCATATTAGTGTTCTCTCTCAATACGTAATGGTGAGTGTGAATGTGTATGTATGTGCATGTGCTCATGGGTGCATGTGCACACTAGTTTTAATCTTTAGTAGCTTAAAACTCCTCTGAGTCTTTTGAAATACCTTTTATGTGTGTACATATATGTATAAATATATTGGTATGTGTGCATATTTATGTGAGTCTGTTTGTATATGTGTGTATGTAGATTTTTAAAGCAGCATAGGACCTGAGAAATAACAATATAAACGTGTATGTATTTGCCTGTGTATCTATGTGTACACACACACACACACACACACACGCACATACACATATATACATATACATGTACATCTGTTTGTGTGTATGAAGGCAGCCAGGTGGCACAGTGGATAGATAAAGATAGTCTTTGCTTCAACTCAGGCCTTAGACTCTTACTAGTTGTATGACTCTGGGATAGTTGCTTATCTTCTATTTACCTCAGTTTCCTTATCTGTAAAATGAGGTTAAATAATAGCAACTACCTTCCAGGGTTGTTGTGAGAATCCAATGAAATAATAACTGTAAAGTAATTAGCACAGTGCCTGGCACATAGTAGGTACCATATTAATGTTAGCTGTTACTATTTTATAAACAAATATAAATTTTGCAACTCATCTGCAACTTTGAGTCTTAGAGAGTCAGCTGGAGCACTGAGAGTTTAAATGACTTTTCCAAGGTCACAAAGCATGTGTCCAAGGCCAGGCTTAAACTCACGTCCTCTGAGCTCCAAGGCTGGTCCTCAGTTTATTACCACACATTGCCTTGGCTTTGCTCATATCTGTATTTATGACCCCCATCATAGAAATTGAAGAGAAATTTGATGTCCCCATTTATTCATGTATTAGTGGGTAAGCCTGTTTTGAAGAAACAACAAACTTTATGTTCTTGGAGTCCTGAGTCCAAAGCTTGTATAAACACAGAGTATATTAGATGATATTAAAATATTGGCATGCTTTAAAAAAGGAAAAAAAAACTAGTAAATATGGGCACCAGTGTAGCTTTTGACAGTGAGAATTGTGAGCTTTGGAAATTGTCTTTTTAAGATGACAGGCTCACTATAATAAAAAAAACCTTCTGCATAAGAATTATGGCCCCAAAGTAATACTTAACAAGCTTGCCTTTCCTGACTCCAAACAGGGATGATTAATAACAGGCTAAGACCATCAACAATTAAGTGACTGTCAGTGGGATAAAGAAAGTTTCATCATTTCACAATGTAATCAGGGCAAGGAATACAGTGAGTTTATTGAAGCAGCATGGTATGGTGTATAGGATAGGCTCCTGGACTTGGAGTTAGCGAAGATCTGGGTTCAAATGTGGGCTCACTTATTAGTGGTATGACCCTGGGCAAGTCACTTAACCCCTCTTAGCCTCAGTTTACCCATCTATAAAATGGGAAGGTTGGGCTCAGTGACCTTTGGGTCATTTTGGGACCTTTTCAGCTCTTAATCTATGATTCCACGAACCTACACTTTAACCAAAGAGGAGACAAATGCCTTAGGTATGAGTTACTTCTGTAATATGACAGCTTTGAAAGATACCACACAAGAAGAAGATGTTATCGTGCTTCTGCAGTAAACATGAGACTGCTTGGAAAATGAGTGAGAAGGGTTTTCTCAGATGCAAAAATAAATGCTGGTCTCAAATCGGTTCGTATTTCTCATTGGGCAAAGTTCCACTGAGTCAGGCTATCATAGTGAAAGAAGATACAGCATGTCAACAGGATTGCATCCCCTTCACCCACTGGATGAATGACTGGGAAGCTGTTGGCTTTGACCACCACAGGGTCCATTTTGTTCTGGTGGCACCAAAGTTTTGTGGGATGTATTTTGCCTGAATTCTTCGGTGGAAAAGGTATTAAAACCATAAGGTTCTTGTGTATTCTATTAATCTCTCAAAAGGCAATGTAAATAATAGAAATAGAAATACATGAGGAGAGGTAGCTTGGCAAAGTCAGGAAGCTCAGACACCTAGTAATTAAATGATAGAGAGGCATTGTGGTGCAGTAGAGAGTGCTGTGTTGGGACTCAGGGGACCTGAGTTCGAATCTAGATGTTATCAATGAGTGACTTTGAAAAAGTCACTCAGTCTTTCTGGGCCTCAGTTTCTTCATGTATAAAAATGAAGGGGTTGACCTCTAAGGTACCTTCCAGCTATGCATCAGCGACCTTATAAATGAATTGCACTTCACTCTTAACCATCATCTAGGGAGTCATCCCTATCAATGCCAACCAACTCCCCCTCACAGGGCAGACAAGTCAGCCTAGCTAAAGTAATAAGGCTCCCAAAGGACAGACAGGAGGCAGTATATGCCAGTCATATCAAATCACCACCACCATTTTGTTGTTTAGTCATTTCAGTCATGTCTGACTCTTTGTGACCCCTTTTGGGGTTTTTTGGGCAGAAATTCTAGAGTGGTTTGCCATTTTTTTCTCCAGCTCCTTTTACAGATGAGGCAGTTAAGGCAAACAGGGTGAAGTGACTTGCCCAGGGTCGTACAGCTAGTAAGTGTCTGAGACCGGATTTAGTAGGCTCCAAATGAATGCTTATTCCATCCTCTATTTAACTAGAACATAGTTTATAAAGGGAAATTCTGTGAAATGAGCTCAGCAAACCTAGATTTTAGAAGTCTACTAATGGCAAGCCAAGGATACTGTATGTGGTAGAATGCCACCAAAGATTTTTAAACAGAAAGTCTCCATTGTTAGACCTGTGCCTCAGGAAGTTATTTTGACATTGGCAAATTCAAATGGTAATAGGGGGGTTTGGAAAAGGACTGGGTTTGGAGGCAAAGACCTTGAGTTAAGTTTTAGCGATATTGAAACATGTAGTTTAAATGTCCAATAAGCAGATGGCCATGCATCTATTTGATGGAACAAATACTAGTATTTCTATTCTGCCCCCTAAGTAGAATATAACTAAATCAAGGGGTATAAAAGGAGGTTAGAATACTGATAAGGGCCCAATCTCTGAAGGTCAGACTCATTTTCTTTTTTTCACCAAGACTTTGGAGAGACTGGAGATGAGTTGGAAACACAATTCAAGGAGCTATGAGTACGGCTGGGAGACTAGAAGCTCTGAAAGCCCATACAGGCAATCATACATGCATCAGACCCTAACACTGTGTATGTCAAGGGTGCCTGCAAAAATAATGGAAGAGAAGGAACGCAAGGAGGTATTGGTGTCTTCTGGAGACCCAACCATGATCTAAACATAAGTGGTACATATTCTGGACAACAGACAAAGCAAAGCACATTATTAGAAGCAGCTACCAAAGTGATCGAGCAAGCAAAGGCCCAAAATAAGGACACACTCACTGTGTGCACAGACAATCAACTTGTCACCAAAGACATGAATGAATGGATTCACAATTGGAAAGAAAATGACTGGAAAACAAGTAAAAACAAAGAAGTAGTCCACAAAGACCAATTCGCTAAGCTGGATACTATGACTCAGGACATGAATGTTGAGTGGAAGTACGTACCTGCTGGTTCGAAAGTTGAAGGCAATACTGAAGCTCAAAGATTAGCCAGAGAAGCAACTAGAAAGAAGTGAGAAGACTCAATTAATACTTTGCAGAGGGTGAAATTTAAAGTGCTACTCTTTTTGGTCCTGCAATATGATCTCCAAATCAATCTCTTTACCCTTCTCCCCCTCTTGTGTTGTAGCTGTCTTCCATGACTATCTTTGTTTTTCTATGTGCTATTTTAATTTTTCTTCAATAATATGAACAAAATACTATATTTTATACGATAAACATGCTATAAACAATTATAGAAATTGGTCACATGTACTACTAATTAGAGTAGAAATTATTATAAACATACTCTAAACAATTATAGAAATTATTCACATGTACTACTAATAAAAGAAAGGCAGATTCCTCATCTCTGTCAGATCCAACGGAGCTCTGCTGTGCTCAGCTCTTACCCTAAACTACCCATAAGCTAATCCAGATTGCTATCTAAAGATGCCTGTCTGGGCCATGCAATCTGCCCCTCTGGTGCATTCTTATGACTTTTAGGAATTAGAACTTTTGAAAGTCTTTTCATTTACACAGCAATTGAACTCTCTAATAATATGTTGTCTCCTCTCCACCCCCTGCCAAAGTGCGAACTTGACCATAGACTGTCTTTCCATGGTTGTCATCCATCCCCAATACTGAGCTTAGTAGGAATTCAATAAATGTTTCTTCATTAAAAAAAAAAAAAGAATACTGATAAGGAAGACCGGAGATGATGTGTTATCCAGGAAAAGTTGGGTCTCAGTGAGAGCCAGAAGGTGGAAGACCATGAGAAAAAGAGGTCCATAACGAAGGGAAGTTTCTGAATTATAGAGAAGAAATCCTCAGAGGAATTTATACTAGGAATCCCAGGGGAAGGGGTAGGCAGATGTGCACAGAAACATTGTGGGGATAGATTTGAGGTGGGTGGAGGTGAGAAAGTGAGCAGGAAGAGCCAGACTGCCTCTTTGACAGCTGAGAATTCTGTATCCCAGGGAGTGGGAGCATAAGAGATTGAGGGAATTTGCTGTGCTCACCACTGGGGAATGAGTCCAGACGGAATATCCCAGGAGGTTGGAGCTGGATGAGTAAAATGTTGCTGTTTGCCTCCTGGCCTTGTGGTCCACATGTCTCCAGTAGTGGTTCTGTGCTAGCCAAGAATGGGAAACAAAGTAGTTGGCTGTCACTGGGGAATGGCTAAAAAATCTGTGACGTGAATGCAATAGAGTATTATGGTGATCTAGGAAATGATGAACAGGAAGAATTCAAAGAAACACTGGGATATTTGCCTGAACTGATGTAGAGCAAAATATTCAGAACCATGAAAAGGTATCTATATCTATCTATCTATCTATCTATCTATCTATCTATCTATCTATCTATCTATATATATATACATATATATATATATATAAAATAACTTTAAAAGGAAGCCATATTCTGTGTAATTGTAAAACTGGTAGTTGTTCTTGGGAATAGCTACTAAAACATACTTCATTGCTCTCAGCAGAGAGGTGGAGGACTACTAGGCCAGAAGAGTGTATATTTTGTAAGACGTTGTTACCTTATCAAGTGGTTTAGCTTAACTGTTTGTTTTTTGTTATAAGATTTGTTTTTTGTTTTGTTATGTTGTTTTGTTATTTGTTGTTTTTGTTATTTTTGTTTTGTTTGTTTTAGGGTGTGAGTGTGGGCATGTAGAACTGGGGTGTCTATCTGGAAAAACTCTGATATAAAAACAAAAGACATCAGTGTCCTTCAGAATAACTGCAGAATATATAAAGTATTTAGGGTTCCATCTACCAAGAAATAAACATCTCCTATATGAATACAAAATACTCTTTGCTGAAATATAGATATACTTAAATAATTGGAGAACTACTAATTGTTCATGGTTGGCCCATGCCAATACAACAAAAAATGGTGACCACCTAAATCAATGTACTATTTCTGTGCCATTCCAATCAGACTGCCAAAGGGTTACTGTATAGAGTTACTGTATAGAGCCAGAAGCAAAATAAGTAGATTTGTAGAGGATCAAAGGTAAAAATAAAAAAAACTCAGGAAAATAATGAAAAAAATTAGAAAGGAAGGGGCCGGGTGAACCAGATCTCAAAGTATGCTACAAAGCAGTATTGTAATAATAATAATAATAATAATTATAATAATAATAATAATAACAGAAGCAGTAATAATAGCTAGCATTTATATAACCCTTTAAAGTGTATAAACTCCTTTTCAAATATGCCCTCATTTCATCCTCACAAGGTACTATAGGAGGGTAGGTGCTATTATTTTCCTCACTTTCCACATGATGAAACTGAGGCTGGGGGAGGTTAAGTAACTTGCCCAGGCTCACATAGCTAATAGTGTCTGACACCTAATTTGTACTCCAGTCTTCCTGACTCCGAGCCCAATACTCCATCCATCATGCTACTTAGTTACCTAGTAATCCTCAAGATCGTTCGGCAATGGTTAGTTTTTTGAAGTTAATAAGTGGGACACATTAGGTCCAAAATCTACAGAATCAAACAGAACTAGCAAACTCATTTTTTTTAGGCATTGAGTTAATTTATACATTTTCTCATGACTCATGAGAAAGACGAAACATAACAAAAAAAAAACACAACCCAACAACAAATACAAAAGAGAGAAGAAAAAAAAAGTGGAGGGGAAAAAAGGCGAGAATGAAGTGTGCCTCGATTTGCATTCATACTTCGTAGTTCTTTCTCTGGATGTAGATAGCCCTCTCCA
>CM053628.1:24279683-24306309 GCA_028646595.1 Phalanger gymnotis | reverse complement strand
TGGTGGCGTTGCGCTGCCTCTCCTCGCTTCCACAGAGTGCCGTCCTGTGTTGGGAGGCCTGGGGATCTGCGCTGGTTTCAGGCACCCGGCTTTCTCCCAGCCTGTCTCCCACGTGGGTTTTCCGGCCAGCCGCTTCTGCTTTGGTCCCGTCTGGGGCAGCTCTGCAGGCTGAGCGCTCTCCTAGCCTACAGAGTCGTTCCTTCAGCCTTTCAGATTCTCCCGGCTGGGAAATTTGCCCCAGTCAGAGTGCTCGCAATTTCTAACTCTCTCAAATCTGCTCAGATTCACTTTTTTATAGGAATCCAACAGAACTTGTGAGAGAGCTCCAGCAAGACGCTGTTTTCATGTGGCCATCTTGGCCCCGCCCCCTGCAAACTCATTTTTAATAAGCCCACAGACCCTAGCCGCTGGTGTAGAAAAGCTCTTGTGATAATGGGAAAGTAGTTTGGTAGAAATTTGGTTTAGGGTTAGAACAGCATCTCCCACCATATACATAGGCTCCAGAGGGAGCCTATGGACCTAGCTATAAAAGGTCACATCATTTACAAATTAGAAGAACACAGAAAGAGAAAAGATAGCTTTTACAACCACAGATGGGGGAAGAGGCCTTAACCAAATAAAGGGTAGAGAGAATCACAAGAGAGAAAATGGACAATTTGATTTCATAAAATTGAAAAATGTTCACATAAACCAAGCCAATGGAGTTCAAGTTGGGAAGGAAAATCAGTTTACTAGGGGGAAAAAGAATCTTTGAAGCAATTTTCTCTGAGAAAAGTCTTGTGGCAGATGAAAGATGAAATGACTAAGGAAACAAAGGACTAGAGACTAGACCCATAATTGAATAGAAAGGGAACTGAGCTAGGTACAGAATTAAGTCACAAGATGGAGTCAGTGTGATCTACCCAATTCCCACTAACACTCGCTATGCTAATTTCCCCAATTCTCTCGGTCTCATACTCAATATACACAACAAAATGGCTCATATCTATATCTATATCTATATATATGTATCTATATATACATATATATGTGTATATGTTTATATACGTGTGTATACATACATATGTGTATATATATACATACATACGTATATATACACATACATACATATATACACATACACATATATACACATACATATGTATGTATATATACATATATGTAAACGAGAGGGAAATGTTCTTGGATTTGGTTTATCATGGCCAGTGGAGTGGATAGAATAGTATAGTGAGTTCTAAATAGTCAGGGTTGCATTGTATACCTCTTAGGAACAAGTAGTCATACTAACATGGTGTACAGGTTAAGGTAGGTGATAAGCTCAATACCCCCTGTCCCTGTCAGATCACATTTGAAATATTATGCTCAGTTCTGGGCACTGTATTTGATGGAGGATTTCGACTAACTGGAGCATGTTCAGAGGAGGGTGACTATGATGGTGTAGGGTCTAGAGACCATTAAGAATCCTTTACAGCAACTTGTAGATGTTTGACTGGGATAAGACCATAGGGGTACATGGCAGTCCTTTATCTGCTTGAAGGCAACTGTTGGCTGTTGTGTGGAAGGTAAAGACTTATTCTGCTTGGCCTTGGAGCACAGGACAGAGAGCAATGGGTAGACATTGCTGAGAAGCCAATTTTAATTCCTCATAAAGGACCTTCCTAATAATTAGAGTGGTCAAAAGTGTAATAGATTTCCTTCCTTGTAATAGACTTCCTTCTCACTAGAGGTCTTCCAGCAAATGTTGGCTGGCTCCTCAGGGATGGTGTGGAAGGTGTTTCTCTGCAGGTGTGGTTAAAGTCAATCATGGACAAGGTCCCTTTCAACTCAAGATTCCCACTTCCAAGATCTAGTAACTAATATTAACAACAAGAATCCTTTGTCCTGGGACAGCACTTGATTTTTTTGTAATGTGATTCCATTGTTAAAAACAGCCAATGGTGGCTGTGTGTCTGCGTTATCATTCGAAAAATAATAGTATTGCTTCATAATTTCTCTTTTTTCCATGGTGTCACCATTTTAGAGATGAGGGAACTGAAGCTTAGAGAAATACTCTCCGTGTCCAAGATCACTCCCAACTCCCCATCTTTTTACTCCAGTATTTAATTTGCTATGCTATCTTGATCCTCGTTTCCAGCTTGTGCTTGGGACAGTGATGTTCATTCATCTCCCTGCCCCAATTACATGCGATATCTGTTTTAATTATAGGATCGCAGATTTAAAGCTGAAAGGTACCTTGGAGAATATCTTGTCCAACCCCCTCACTTTACAGATAAGGAAACTGAGACCCAGAAAAGGAAAAGGGCTGTGCCCAAGCTTACATGGATAGCAAATCCATGTTTTCTGAGCCCAAGTGCAACCATTTTTCTTCCGTATCATGCTGTCCCACTGAATTTATTTGGTTTCATAAAATTTAATGAAAGCATTCTTCAGTTAAGTCTTTGGAACATTTGTTCTTAGGGAAATCTCTTATCCCTTTTTTGATCTCTTTTATAAACATGATCATGTTCTCAATTTTATTATATAGATATTAACATCTTTATAAGGTCCTTGAGCCTAGGGACTACCGTTTCTTTCAACTTTATAAGCCTTCCAGTAACTAATGTAGTGCCTTGGACATTTGTTATTGTTTGGTCTGGCCTTTTGATTTTATAGTTATGTGCAAGAAACTGTGAAGAAACTCTTTGCTAATGCTCATCCCCGGCCCCTCTGTAACTTTCTGTTCTAGACGAGTGCCCGGGGCTGCTGGGAGCGTTACTGACCTGTGTGTGGTCACACAATCACTAAGCCTGCTACGGTCTATGCTCTGCTGAGTTAGGCCTATGTAGAGGAGGATTTCAGTCAAGGTAATGTAGACAGCATCTCATAAATCTCTCTGATGCTAACAACTAGCAAAGTTACCAGACTAGGCTGATGAGGATCCGATTATGCTGTTTCCCTTAGTTCACAGAACTATGGAGCTTGAAGGAATCTTAGAAATCATTTATTCTAACGCCATAGTTTTACAGAAGAAGAAAGTGAGTTTCAGAGAAGGGAAATGGTCCCAAAAGAGCACCAGCGCCTCTGGCTACCAGTGTACTGCTCTTTCCCAGTGGAAAAAAAATAACGTGGAATCTGCTTTTGAAAAACCACAGCTGATGTGTTTCATAGCTAGAAAGATGCTTGGACACTACTGTTGCTCGGGAGACGATTCATGGTTCGATGTTTGCTGCAGTAACACGTGACGAACCTGAAAGTCACCATTGGCTGGTGGGTTTGTTTTGGTTCCAGCAATGGTCTCATGCTGAAGCATTGATCAAATTGGATAGACTTAGGTGAATCGGTCATTAAAATGGTGCAGCATTTTACCTGAGAACAAACAGAACGATAAAGTAGAAAAGATTCATTCCGAGCCATTGAAAGAAAGGCTTTCCCAGCGTACACACACACAGACACACGTAAATTGTGACTATATGTGTATGTCTGTATATATATCAGCACACATAGAATTTGCCAAGTAGCACATCTCTGGCTAGTACATAGAATTTGCTGACAGTTTTTCATTATATATTGCCAAAACTGAACTTTCATGTCTTTAACATTTCACAGGTGCAGCTGGAATATAAATCTTCCTCAGGCCTATCAGTCTGATGCACTGCAATGACTCAGGGAAATGATGTGGGACCGCTCTTAGAGCTTCCCCTTTGCCTCTTTCAAAAATACGTTAGATTGATTACTTCTGTCATTATATATCACAGACATTTCTGGGTCGGGGGAGACCTCTCCCTGTCACCTCCAGATTGAATCTTCCTTTGTAAAACAGAAAAACAAGCCAGAAATAGCCAGGACAATGACTTCATCTGACAATGTATACGTTATTCCCTAGCAATCACTAGCCTCTCTCTACTGAAGAGTTTTATTATCTGTTTCCAGGATCATCACTGTTTTCTTTTGTGTTGTTTTTTCCATTTCTTCACTATTTAACTTTATTTTAGGGTTCTTTTCACTTTATTATAATTCTTGTACATCTTCTGTATGTATATGCAAATGCACACATTAACGTATAACTATCTGTGTAGTTTCAGAATGTCCCAAAAATCCTAGTGCAGCTTTAAGCATTAAGACTTTTGGAGCACCTAGTCTTTCAGTTTGTCTATCAATCTATATTTTTTTATCTTTCTATTCATCCCTCCATTCCTTTGTTTGAGTCTTTCATTTCTTTGGGGTTTATGCCTAACAGTGTAACCACTGGGTCAAAGGGAGGGAAACACTTAAGTCACTTTTCGTAGCTAATTCTAAATTAATATCCAAAATGGTTGGACTAGTTCATAGCCCCACCAACAGTATATTAGGGTTCCTGTCTTTAAAGGGCCCCTCCGATGTTGTCTGTTTCCATTTTCTAGTATCTTTGCTAATTTGTAGGGTGAGGGGTGAAACCTCAGAGCTGGCTTAATTTTCATTTGTCTTATCATTGGTGTTTTGAAGTGTGTGATCATAATTTACAGTTTGCAATTCTTTTTTCCTCTGCCTCCATTTAGTTTTCAGTAATGGCTCTTAATGTTATATGGTTGTTTTAATTCTCTATATATCTTAGATACATCAAGAAGCATGCATTAGTCATCTACTAGATGCCAGGCTAAGCACTAGGTATACAAAGACCAAAGAAAAATCAAACTGTTTCTGCTCTCAAAGAGCTTACATCCTATTGGTGGAAATGACATATAAATATAAGTGTATATAAACACAAAAGAGAATTTGGGGAAAGGCACTATCAGTTGGGAGGGGAGGCAAGAGTAGGAGTTGGTACTTGAGGTGAGCTTTGAAGGAAGCTGTAGATTCTGAGTTGGAGGTGAGGTAAGAGTGTGCTCCGGGCAGAGGAGACATATAAAGAGGCCTCTTCCTGCCTGCAAAGTTCTATGGTATGTGGTTTCTCTATGGTATAAGATGGTAACCAGCACTGTTCCTCTGGGCTTCTTCTTCTACCACAATCTTCTTCCCTGGGTTCCATGTTCTTCTCAAGACCACCTCCTTGACTTCCAGAGCCTTGAGCCTCAGGCTTATCTGATGAATGGACCTCAACATATTTGGGGAGAGTAGGGATCCCCACTGGGACACTGCCAAGTGGTGGATTCCAAAAGCCTGTGTTAGAATTGTAGTTGTCATAAGGCTTCTAAATAATCATTAGGGGATAAAGAAGGTGCCGAAATTTGGGGCACCAGGAGCAATGGGCTGAAAAGCTAGTAGACTTCCTTTATATGTTTGTCTTGTATGTAGATGTTTTTGTGCAATTGGAGGGTATTTTTCATGTTTATTCAGCACGTAGAAGGGAAACTCAGTCCTGGGTTATTTTTCATTGCTCCTTCTTCCCAGGATTCTCCCTATGGATGCTTTTCCAGAGCTCGGTGATCAACACACAGAAGCTCCTGGCTGATTGCTCAAAGACTCTTAATGATGTCAAGGTTTATTGGGCTGGAAGCATTTCCCAGGAGAAACTTGGCACCAGCTTCCCAATTCATTGTGGCATCTTTCAGCTGGGCTCCTAAAAGAGGGTGAATAAACAAGAATGCTTTCTCTTTGCCAAGCTGGAGAGCAAGCTGAAGGAAGTGGATATGTTTAACCTAGAGAAGAGAAGACCTAGGGGAGATGACAGCTGCCTTCAAGTATTTCAAAGGACGGCACATGAAAGAAGGATTAGACATGGCGCAGTGGGAAAAGCACTGGATTTGGGTCAGAGGACCTGAGTTTTCCACTTACCACCTGTGTGACCTTTGGGCAGTTTTTTAACCACTCTGGGCCTCAGTTTCCTACTTTATAAAATGAAGAGAGTAGGATTAGTTGGATTTCAATGTTCTTTTAAGTTTTAATTCTATAACACCATTATCTATGATTCTATGAACTAGGTCTAATAGGTAAAAGTTACAAAGAATCAGATTTTGGCTTGATATAAGGAAAAGCTTGACGATAATTCCCAAAATGGAATAAATTGATGTTGCAGGTAACAAGTTCTCATTTGCTGGAAGTCTTCAATTGGTACCTAGCTGTCCACGTGGAGATTATGTCGCAGAATGCATTGCATCGAACAATCTGATGTCCTTTCTAAGTCTGAGATTCAGGGTTAGACCTTGTTTTATTCTGCAAGTGTTGGGAAGTGAAAGAAACAAATGTCATCAACTCTGATGGTGACCAATATGATATACCATCATAGAGTAACTAACTTTCTATATGTTTCTCTAGACAGTCAAACTCATTCTATAGTTACTAAAGAACAGACAATCTGATGGCATCTTGTGCTCTGGGAGACTAAACATCCCCCCAGACAGCTCCTGTATGGTATAGTAGGCAGCCAGCATGCTGAAGTGAAAAGACCATTGGTCTCAGAGTCAAAAGACCTAAGTTTGATTTAGAGGTAGAAGGGACATGGAAGGTAATCTAGACCAATCCTCTTATTTTATAGTGAAGGACACTGAGGCCCAGAGAAGAAAAGTGACTTGCCCAAGATGTCCCAGTTAAGAGGGGAGGCGGTGTGGAATAGTGGAAAAAGCACTGATTGCAACCAGAAGTCAGGGATCGAAATCCTTCCCCTCTCACATGCCGCGTGTGTGATTTTGAGCAGATCCCTCCCTGGACTGTTTCCTTATCTGTGAAATGAGAGTGTCAGACTAGATGGTCTAGGTCCTGTCCATCACTAATTTGAACACTGAATCTAAGGGTATTCTCTGGACCACCATATGTATGATATGTTGCATGGATCCCATCCATGGTGGCATGCTGTGACTTAGACCATATTGCTCTTCTGGGGACATATGTTCGACAATATTGCTTGGTAGCCTGACTGAGAAGGAGTGTGCCCACACCATGCTAGTCAGAAAGTGTCTGCGCCACTCTGTAGTCTACGCTCTTTCTTTTCCCTAGCTGGTGGAGACATTTATTTATATTCACACAGCGTCTCAACACAGAGGCAAATCCACTGAAACCTGGGACATTGGGTATGAGTTCCTCTTGATAATGAGGAAATTTGGCATGCTTCTGGGTCAATTCTATATTTCAATGAGTGACATTGTGCTGTTTTCCTCATGCATTATAACCCAGCCTTCAGGAAAAAAATCACCTTTACTTGATTAGGAGTTTGACTTGAAGTAACACCAACATAAAAGGAAATTCTATCATGTCAGGTTTAATATATTGTTTTACATGGTCTGATTTCATTAGATTTCCTTTTTCAGAACTTCCTAGTACTTCTCAAAGTCCTGTTCTAAGTGGCTATTTCTGCTTTTCCTTGTTTGACTTACTCCTGGGACTCAAATCTGTCATATTAACCGAAAAGGACTAATTTATCACATTTAAAGTTTGGAATATTGGAGTGTGCCATGCTGACGATATAGATGGAGTGTGTAGTCTGAGTCGAGAAAGGGGAAGGGAGCAAGCATTTTTTAAATACCTATGTGCCGAGTACTCTGTCATCTGCACCATCTAAATGACCAGAGAAGGAAAAGGCTTTCTGGGATGGGCTGGCAATACTACCCTTTATTTGGTCTGTGATAGTTGAGACTTAGACTAAGGTACCATAGGCTGCTTCAGTCACAAAGCATCTCCCACCTTGGAGCATTTGCACAAGTGGTTGCCCAGGCCTGGAATTCACTCCATCCTCACCTCAGCCTCTTAGCTTCTTTCAAACCAACACCATAGGTTTGGTCCCAAGAAGAGCTATAAGAAAATCCCTTGCTGGGTTCCTTTATAGAGTTTGGGGTCTGTGGATGTGAGATATTGGCTAGAACATCAGATGTTTTCTCTGTGTTGATCGGTTTCGTGGGTTTTTTTCTTCCTCTTTTTAAAAAAGTTCTTTGTTATAAGGGATGGTTCTGTGCGAGGGGTTAGGGAAATGGGTCAAGGGGACATTAAGGGGGTTGAGATAAATGACTAGTGGATGATTAGCGAATTCAAAGTTTATAGAACATTCAGAAGCCAAACGAAGGGAGTGCCAAAGTGCCAAAGCTTGGACCCTTCTCTTACAGAAGCTTGCGTGTCCTGCCTTTGGTGAATGCTGACATGCCCATAGAGCCAAAGGCAGGGCCCACCATGACTCTTCTGACTCAACTGTCCACCCTGACTCATGGCCCACCATACTGTCCCTTCATTCTATCCATTTCTCCCAGATCTCGAAGCTCTGGTTTGGTGGGGTGGTTTTCCAGAAAGGCCTCTACCAATCCTGGGACATTGTATATCACATGTCGTGTTCTCATTCCTGTACTCATGCCATCCTACTAGATCCTGGAGGGAGCTTACACTCCACAAATCAGATACCCGGAGGAATACTTCTGCCTATTCACTGTTAGCAATGATGGGTGAGTATGTGAGAGAAATTATTAATGCATGTACATTGTTGTCACATGTTGGGACATCAGTGGAGATTGCTGGGGCAAAGAAGTATCTACTGGGGCCTTAGGTCAGTGCCAAATGAGTACCATAGAACTGTAAAGTAGGGAAAGATCAAGATGGCCATCATGCATGTCGAATTATCCCTTTTCATGCCTATTTTATTTCTATCTAATTTTCTACTTTGTCCATGTGGTTGATTATAAAGGTATTTTCAAACCAGGTAAAATTTGAGATTTAATGAACATCTGGGGTAATTCTTCTTCATTTTGTCCTTGGACAAAACAAACTGCATTTTGATAAACTCTCTTCCTTTAATTTGGAGCCTGACAAATTCTATAAAGGAAATTCAATTGGTGTTTCTGATCTGTTTATCCTTAATCAAAATGTTCTTTCATAAAGACTACTTAATATGCGTCTCATGAGTCTTTTAGAAAAGAGGTGCTCGGCCCTTAGGTATCATTCCAGATCAAGTTCAGATCTTGCAGCTGAATCTGATTAACTGAGGCAAAGAACTGGTCCATGATCTCAATGTCTTCAAACTTTAATGGAGAACATAATTTTGAGCAACTTGGGGACAAGGGGAAGAGGTGCTATCATGGTTTAAAAAAGAATTTTACCATTTTGGAAAAACAAAGTGCAATATGCATGTCAGACATGATTAATAGCCGTGTATTTGACAGTATGGGCATCATATCTGCTTAAAATGGGTATGTCATTCTCAGATGGCAAGATGCAATAAAATCCTGAAGGGCACTAATCTGAAATTGAATGATTGGTCCATTTGTATCCTGTCATCATGTTGTTGTGTGACCTTGGCCAAGTCCCTTGTTTTTTTCTAAATTGTAAATGGTGAGGCACATTCAAAGAAGCAGATTTCTCCTATCTGCCCCTTCCTCTCTACCGCTACCCTAGCTCACGCTCTCGTGACCACTTTGTGTAACGGATGCCTATCTTTTTGCCTCTCATCCTTCCCTCTTTACCTCCATCCGAATCCACTTGCCACCTCACTGCCAGACATCTTAATTTATAACTCTTGTCATTCTTCTTCTTGTCTGGAAAACAAACAAAAATACCCCCTTCCATAGCTCCTGACCATTTCCTGAATAAAGGAAAATTCCTTAGTTGGTATTTAAGGCCCTTACAATCTGGCTCCAATTTACTCACCAGATTTTCCCTGTACTCACCTTTGCATATTCTTGGCTTCTGCCAAATTGAACTCTTCTCTGGTTCCCAAGCAATATGATGAATGGTGTTGTTACAAAGAAAAAAGCCGCCAGGAAGGTAGCAGCTACTGGGTTATGTGCCTGTATTTCCTCAGTTCTCATGAGACTCTACTACCTAGAAGTCCCTGAGGCACAAGTCTGACTGTTTCACTCCCCTGCTCATAAACTCTTGGGCATTTTCGATTGCCTCTTGGATGAAAAGTTGGTCCTCCTGGCCAAGGTAAAACTCTTGCCTTGAGCCTTAAATGTCATCCTCGCCCGTGTCTTCTGACAAACCATAATCATCCCCCTACTCCCTTATCCCTTTCTGCCCCATTTACTGACTCTTACCCTACTGCCTACACACATGCCCAAGTCTCCCCCTATTCCTTTAAAAAACAAACTCTCTCATGACACTCACCTTCGCAAGCTATCATCATCTATCTCTCTTCCTTCTAACAAACTCCTGGAAAGAGCTCTATTTCTTCTTCTCTCACTCATTTCCCAGTCTTACATTCGGGCTTCCTACTTCATCATTTAACTGAAATGGATATCTCCTAAATTACCAGTGATCTCAAATTGCCAAATCTAATGGCCTTTTCTCCATTCTCACCCTCCTTGGTCACTCTGGAGCATTTGACACTGTGGTCCTTCCTCCTATACCGGACAGTTTCTCTTTTTTTCTCTTGATTCTCCTCTGTGTATGGCCATTTCTCTGTCTTCTCTGTTGGGTTGTTAGTTATCTCTCTCTTCCTAACTGTGGGTTTCCCAGAACTTAGACCCTTTTCTCTCCCTATACCCTTAAAGTGGATCTCATCAACTCCTGTGGCTTTGATGATCATGTCTATATGTGCAATGCCCAGATCTCTACATCCAGACCTCATCTCTTTCCTAAGGTCCAGTCTTACACCCCCAATTACCAGTTGGATAGTTTAAGTTGTAGATCCCGTTTGTATCCCAAATTCAGCACGTCCAGAACAGAACTCACTATATATTTTCCCCTAAACCCACCCCTCTTTGACCTTTCTTATTTCTTTTGCAGGACCGACTGTCTTCCTAGTGACCCAGGTTCACAACACAGGAGTTACACTTGCCTATTTAATCTCCTTCACCCACTCACCCCCATATCCAATCAGTTTTCAGGACTTATTGAGTCTACCTTTGTAATATCTCTGGCATTTATCCCCTTCTTTCTGCTCACATGACCTCTACCCAGGGTCAGGTATTTATTACTGCTCACCTGGAGTATTACCCTAGGTTCCTAGTTGGCCTACCTGCCTTAAATATCTCTTCATTGCAAGCTGTGCTCCACAGTGCTACCAAAGTGACTTTCCTAAAGCTTAGATTTTACCACATCTCTCTCCTACTCAGGCAGTTCCCTGTGGCCTGTAGTATCAAATACAAATTCCTAAATTTGACATTTATTTAGTACCCTTTACCCTTTAGCTCTAGCCTCCTTTTCTAGGCTTATTTACATGTTACTCCCCATCATGCCCTTGACAGTCCTACTAGCCTGGCCTACTTATACATATGGCAGATGGTAATGTGCACTTGGATGGGAAAGCCAATAAATCTGTCCATCATTTAATGAGTGCTTCATCATCCATTCATATATTTGGACAGGCCCTGCTGGTGGACAAGGCCCAGGGCCCAGAACTGAAGAGAAAGAGGAATATTGGATGGATTTCATTTAGGAAACCATTCTGTGTTTCAAGTGATCTCAGGCTGTTCCCTGACACTAGAAAACTTTTTCATAACTCCAGTACTCTCCCAGTGACAGTATACAGCTGCTGATTGTAGGAAGCCATGATCTCTGAAATGTTGAAATTACAGGTGAGTCCGAAAGCAATGAAGAATTGCATGGTGGGTGTAAGTCATTGGTTCAACGGTGACTTGATATAAAACGGGGTATAAGACACATCAGTCAATCAGCAAGCATTTATTAAGCACTTGCCATGTTCCAGGCACTGTGCTAGGTGCTTGGAATACATGGAGAAAGAATGAAATGATGGCTACTTGTAAGGAGCTTACCTTTCAATAGGGAAGACAAGCACATATTTAACTAGAAAAAACATGAATACAAAATGAATAAATACTAGCATATACAAAACAATTATAAAAAGGTAATTTGGGATGGAGACGCTAGAAGTTGGGGCAACTGGGAAAGACCTCGTGCAAAAGGAAATGCTTGAGCTGAGTCTTTTTAAAAAATAGTATTTTATTTTGCCAGTCACGTGTAAAAACAATATTTTACATTCGTTTAAAAATTATTTTGAGTTCAAAATTTTCTCCCCCCCCTTCCCCCACCCTCCTTTCCCTAAAACAGCAAGCAATTCCATATAGGTTATATATGTACAATCGTGTAAAACATATTTCCATATTAGTTGTGTTGTGAAAGAAGAAACAGACCATAAGAAAAAAAGCCACATAAAAAATAAAGAAAGTGAAAATAGTATTCTTTGATCTACATTCAGATTCTTTCCATTCTTTCTCTCGAAGTGAATAGTTTGTTTTTTTTTTCCTCATGACTCCTTCGGAATTGTCTTGGATCATTGTATTGCTGAGAAGAGCTGAGTTATTCATTGCTGATCTTGGACGATGTTGCTGTCACTTTGGACAATATTCTTTCTGGTTCTGCTTACTTCACTTTGGATCAGTTCATGTAAGTCTTTCCATGTTTTTTCTGAAAGCATCTTGCTTGTCATTTTTTTATAGCGCAGTGGTATTCCATCACAATCATGTACTGTATCTTGTTCAGCCATTCCCCAATTGATGGGCAGCCCCTCAGTTACCAATTTTTGAGCTTAGTCTTGAGAAAGAAAAGAAATTCTATGAGGTGGAGGTCAGAAGGGAGTGTGTTCTAGCCATGGAGAATGGCGATACAAAGGCATGGAGATGGGAATATGTGAGGAGCAGAGAGAAGTCCAGTTTGGCTGGATTGCACAGAGCAGGAGGGAGAATAACACTCAATGAATCTGGAAAGACAGTTTGGAGCCACGTTGTGAAGGGCTCTAAAAGCCAAACAGGATCCCAGTTGCAATAGGGAACCACTGGAATCAATTGAGTTAGGGAGAAGCACACAGGCAGATCTGTGCTTTAGAAGAATGACATCAGTAGGACTGATTACAGTGAGGAGAGACTTGAGGTGGGGGGGAATAAATTAGGAGGTGAGAGGTGATTAGTACCTGGCATAAGGTGGTGGCTGTGGGAAGTGAATGAAAGAGTTAGAGGAAAGCCAGGCCACATGGGTATAAATGGCAGGATTTGTCAACCAATTGAATATGGAGGGTGAGGCAGAGCAAGGGTTTGAGGAGAATACTAAGACAAAAAGAAAGTAGGCTCTTAATGCAATAAGGTAAAGAAACAACAAATTAATAGCCTGCCCTGGTACGCTACCCCGGTGAAATAGTAGAAGAACCAGAAGAATTAGGGAAAGGCCCAGATAAGAAGCTAGAACCTGCCAGTGAGAAGCAGCACCTGCAATGAGATCACAGACTTACTGAAATGTCCTCACACAGGTTCTCAACTGTCTTCCCTCCCTATCTTTGCTCTCCCTTATTCCCTGTATCTAGAACGCTCTGCTATTAGACATAGTTAGACTCCCAAGTCTACCAAGACATCTTCTGCCTTGAAATTCTTTGATTGTGTGAATTTTTACCTACACAGCCAGGGTGGCGCAACCAGAGCTTTACCCCAGGATTCAGAGGGCCTGCTAGCACTTGTACTCCATCACAGGCAGAAACAAACTCTCTTATCACTTAGTTAGGAAGAATAATTCGTTAAAAAAAGTTAAAAGATGGCCTACTTCCTCCCCCTGGTGGCTGCATCCCATAAGAGCTCCTCCCTGGCTGGTTGCGTCCTATCCTGTTCCCTCCTTTGGTGGTTGCTTCACATCTTCCAAGGACCTCTGTTTCTCTTCTCCCTGGACCAGAGTTCCAGAGCTCCAGAGCATCTCCTCCAGTTGGGCCTTGGGTCCTGAGACCCAAGGTCTGCCTTCACCATTTTGCCCAATTGAGCTTGTGTCAAAATGTTCATTTGAGGGCATCCTTTGTGCTGTTTGCCTTGGATACCAGAATTCAGTTCAATTCAACAAGCATTTATTGAATGGCTTTCATATGTTAGGCACTGCAGACGAAAAGGAAAAAATTAACTAGTCCTTGTCCTCAAGGAGCTTACAGTCTACTGAGCTAATTAGCCACAGCTTACTTAGCTGCCAAGTGGGCAGTACTCTCTAAGCTTTGTTATAGCTCTCCTCTGCACAGTCCTTCTTAGATTAGAGTTATCTGTGCATCTCAGCCTTTTCTCCTCTATGGGATTATAATCTCTGCCACAACAAGAACCCTCCCTCACTTCTTTCAGCCTCTCTCTACCCTCCCCCACCCTGCCACACCCCATACAGCATACAGCACAAGGTTTTGCTTATGGTAGGTACTCACAAAATGGCCAAGTTGAATCCCATGAGAACAATGATAAGTGCTCTTGTTGATTTCTCCAGGATGTTCTAAAGATAGCCAGTTTCATTAAAGCACAGGTGCTTTGATCAGAAAAATGCTATTTGAAAGCAAGTTCTCTTTTACAGTCGAGATTATTATCGTTAATTATCCAAGAGATTCTTCCATCATGTCTGTTCTTGTCTACAACGTTACCATGCATCGTTACTGTTGTTGGCCTGTAGTTTAGTTAGAAATTGGCAGATGTGAGGTAGGTGGCTCCCTTTAATTGATGCATTGTTCAAGTTGAGAACCCTGCTCATTTGCTAATTACGTCTACAATGGTAATGACAGCACAGATTTGTACATGGAAGCTCATGTCTGCAGTGAGAAGTGCCTGGTGAACCTTAACAACAATTGTCGATATTTTATTTCATTGCCTGCTGTTGTCGAACAAACGTTGAGCAGGTTTGAATGCTTAGAACAAATAATTTTAATCTTCAAAAGGAAAAGGGGATTAAAACACACACACTTACAAAATAGAATCTTTCCTGGTTTGGCAAAGAGCCTCCTTTATTTTCTTTATTGTGTTGACATCAAGAGTGACTTTAGCAAGGGAGTTGATTATAGACAGATCATGGATATTGAAGCGAGGAAGCCTGGGTTCAAGGCCCCTTATCAATTGGAACTTGAAGTAGCGTATTTTTCCTTACACCATTATGTTTTCTTTTTTGTCAAACACAGCTAAAAACTCTTGCTTTCTCTCAGAAGGGAATAAAAGAATGTTGTAAGTAAAAGAAACCTTAGAGATGGTTTGGTCCTAACCCCTAGTTTTACAGACGAGAAACCTGAGACCAAGAGAAAAGTGATAGTCAATAAACATTGAATTTGACCTTGATGTGTTCAAGGTCAGATAGAAAGCTAGGAGACCCAGGACTAGAATGAGGGTCTCCTTGATTCTAAAAACCCCTCAGATCCTAAGTTAATATAAACCTATTTTGGCTTCTCATCACTCACTATTAGGTTTCCAGCCTGATCTCCTTGGAAGGGACAGTTTGGGCAGACAGACCCAAAATGGCCCATGACTAGTTCAAAACTGCAGAATTTCAGAGTTGGAAAGGACCTCAGATGTCATCGAATCCAACTCATGCCTGCATGGGCAATCTTTCTAGAATGTCCTTCCCCAGCGGCCTTCCGGCTTCTACATGAAAACCTCCAGGGAGAAAGAATCTTGGGACCTGACCTTAATGGGAGCCTCCCTTGTAGGGCCTCCAACCCAGAAATCTCTCCGTGGCCTGGGATGGCTCTGATGGAGCATTCACCAAATGATGTGCACATAGAGCACGCACCCTTTGAGGTGGAAACCACACATTTCTAGTGGAAGGCCACCACTCTCATTCCTTGGAAAGCTTTGAAATAACATGAGCCCGCCTTCCATCTTTTCTTGATTTTAGGAGAATGCTCTGTAACTGTCTGGAGGCTCTACAGTTGTGTAAGATGTCAATGTCAGAGCAAATGGAATCCATTCCACTCCCTTCTTTCCCTGCTTCTGTGAATGAGGCTCTTTACAGCCTGTTTTTTTCCCTATAGGCTCTGAACCTTCCCAAACTAGCAGATTATGTTGCCAAGAATTTACAGCTGCCTTTAAATGATCAGTGAAGGAAATGGCATTAAATAGATATAGCTAAACTGAATCAGAAGTGAAGTACCCTGCTAAAGGTGGCTAGGTAAGCCATTACAAGTGAAATCATTGGATTCAAAGTCCAAATGCCTTCTGGATAATGGCCACCAAGCAGAATGAAGCTGCTCCTAGGAATCAAACCAGCCAACTAACTCAGGTCTCATGAATTGTCCATAATTAGCAATCATTTTTTGTATGTTCTATATCCAATTACCTCTAATGGTTGAGGATGATTTCTCATCTGTATCCAGCCCCACACTAACCTCTGGGATGGGTCATACTTGAAAAAAGGAAGTAATTTGTGTATCTCGTATTGTTATGGAATAAATATAAGCACAAGGAAGGAAATAAGCATGTATTAAGCACCTACTATATGCCAGGAACCATGCTAAGCACTTGGCAAATATTATTTCATTTGATCCTTACAGCAACCCTGGGGGGTAGATGCTCTTATTTCCCCCATTACAGATCAGGAAACTGAGGCAGAGAGAGGTGAAATGACTTGACCAGGGTCACCTAGCTTATAAGCATCCGAGGCCAAATTCAAACTCAGGTCTTTCCGATTCCAGGCTCAGTGCTCTATCCTAGCTGACTTTGATGAGGCGGTAAGGATCAGTGAAGGTTGTTTCTGGGAGGCACGCATAGTACAATCCTCTGCACCCCCAACTCCAAATTTATTTTTATTTAATCTCTAAAAGTACCTATGAACTAATGGTCATATTTTGCTCACAAAAACAAAACAAACCAAAAAATAACCCCTCCCATGATCTAGAGATCGCTTAGTCACTCAACCACCCTACCCTCCATTTTACAGATGGCGAAAGTAAAGCCCAAAGAGATGCTAAGTGACAACAGGATTCAACCCGTGTTCTTTGACTCCATTGTGCCATGTTACCTTATTTTAAGGGTCTTCCCTTCACTAGTGGAGATCGCACCTCCAGGTCTTAATAGGTGGTTGTTTTCATGAGTTGCTGTGGCAAACAACAGCAGCAACAAGCCAGAAAATGCATCATTTTGTGGCTAATCTTCTGATAATGAGTCTTATCTCCGCCATTAAAATATAAGCTTCTTGAGGACAGGGACCACGTAGTAGTTTTTTCTTTGTCCCTTCAGTGCTTAGCATGGTACCTGGCATACAGTAAGTGCTTAGTAAATGTTTTGTTGACTGGTTGACTTAGCTGCACTGGTTTTTGAATGACAGGTCTAGAGTCTCTCCCCAGCCCTGTCCTCCATGCTTTTCACCTTCATAGAACCCATGGTGCTCAGGATTTACAGCCACTTTAAAATGATCAACGTATGTTCTGCTGACATGGACTTTGAGAACCCAGAATGCCTTTGACATCATGATGAGGCATCAGATTAGGCCTTCAGCAGAGGCCTTAGTTTTAAATTTACAAGTTAAGCCTTAGAGCAGAGAGTTAATAGCAGCATGTGGCATGGCCTCCAAGTTCTCTAGGCACAAAATCAGAACAGATCGAATCTTCACTGGCATGAATAATGAAAGGCAAGAATAGCAGATGATCCAATAAGAAATGTCTGTTCTTGAAAACTATAATAACTCTTGATTAAAAATGGCAGTATATGCTGTTAATAATGTCTAATGACTCCCTTGTATAAATTTGTCATAATATAATTTATAGCAAGATTAAAAAACCAACGTAAAGGTACCTTTCCTTATCCCCTACAAATTGGCAAAGATGATTTTTTTAAAAAGTCAGCTTTGGGAAGGGCCGTGGGAAGACAGAAACCTGGACTCATTGTTGGAGCTATGAAGCAGGCCAATCTTCCGGAAAACCATCTGGAATTTTGTGAGAAAAAATGACTCGAATTGCTCTTGGCCTGTGACCTAGCTCATTCCCTCAACTGAAACAGTTATTGGTTACAGTTAACTGAACTTCCTAACTTTCTTTCTTGTTTTTTCTCTTTTTCGCCTTCAAGAAAACCTTTCACTTGTGGCCTAATAGTTGCCTACCCACCATCTCTAGAGGCCTCTTCACTTCACTTCCATAAGAAGTTGTGTCGGTTTAGTTTTAAAGAGAGCCATTAAATATCCACTTAAGTTGGCATTTTGCTTTGCAGCTCCTTCCTTTCCTGTTGTCCCTGTATACCCCATTTTTACACAAGGCAAACATCACTCTTTTTCCCATGTAGACTGGCAATGCCAAACCCTCCTGTGGCTGGCTCTACGGATAAATAGAGGGAGAGAACCCAACAATTAAGGCATGTAAACAGATGAACTTGGGACTTGCTCCAAACTAATTTAAGTCAATTCAACAGGCTTTTCCAGTCAATCAACCAGTCATTTCTTAAGCACCTACTATGTGTCAGGTGCTACATTGGGAACACAAATGGAGGAAAAAAAAGCCCCACTCTTGAGAAGCTTATTTTCTATCAATCAGTATTATATTAGTATGTATATAAATACATACAGACTAAAGGAAATAGAAATAAAAAACAGGTGGAGTGGGATGGTGAATAGAGTACCAGCCTTAAAACAATAAAGCTTGAGGTTCAAATTCTACCTCCAATGCATACTTGCTGTGTGACCCTGGGCAAGTGACTAGGATTCCTCATTGCTCAGGTAACTCTGTAAGACCATGAGTGGCAAAGAATGTGCTAATTTGCCTTAGTAAAGGGAGTTTCCTCATGCTGGAATTCCCTATATTGATGAAACTACAGGTCTAGTCTCTATCCCCATCCTTAAATTATTGGTTAGTAAGGGAAGCCAATGGCGATTGAAATGAAGAAAGTTATCATGTAGAAAGTTGTGCTTAATCTGTATCTTGAGATTTCGTGAGGTCTAGGTGAGAAGGACGAGCATTCTAGTCATGAGGGGCTAGCAGTACAAAAATATGGAGATGGGAGATAGAGTGCCATGTGTGGAACCAAAAGGTCGGTTTGACTAGACCAAAAATACAGGAATAGGAGTGATATTTAATGAAACTATAGGGACCGATTGGAGTCAAGTTGTGAAGGGCTTTAAATGTCAACTAGGAGTTTGTATCTTTTATCTGAGGGGCGATAAGGAGCCACTGAAGTTTATTGAGTAGGAAATCATAGATTTAGAACTAGGAAACACCTTAGAGGAAACTGAGGTTGAATGAGTTGAAGTAACTCAAAGGATTTTGAGCTCATGTCTTCCTGACTGAAAAAATCAAATTCTCCATTGCTTGAGACTCTAGACAGTCTGTTTCTCCAACTGCATTTATTATTTTTGTTCATTCTATAAAGTATCCCCTTGGCGGTGGTTTTTGTTATTTGTTCTTCATTCTTCATTCTTGAAGAGAACCAATGACGTCAGGAGGGTGTCTTGACTTGCAAGTGAATTGGATGTGAGGCAGAGCTGTTCAAAGTCATCGGAGTCCAGTAGTGAGATAAAAGTTTAGATGATTGGCGAATACCATCCCCTTGATAACTTGATTGGTATAGCATTAAATCTGTAAATTAATTTAAATAATATTGGAATTTTATTATGTTGGCATATCCTAACCATCAGCACCGAATGTCTCTCTAATTATGAAAATTTTCTTTTATCTCTGTAAGGAGTGTTTAGTAGTTGTATTTATATAAGACCTATGTGTGTCTTGGTAGGGGCAGCTAGGTGGCACAGTGGATAGAGTGCCACATCTGGATCAGAAACACTTAACTTTCTGAGTTCAAATCCAGCCTCAGACATATCTCCTAGCTGTGTGACCCTGGGCAACTTCAATTAACCCTGTTTGCCTCAGTTTCTGTGTCTATAAAGTGAGTTGGAAAAGGAATGGCAAACCACTCCAGTATCTTTGCCAAGAAAAACCTAAATAGGATCACAGAGAATGGGACATGGCTAAAAAAATAACTGAATGACAACAAAAAATAGTTATTCTGAATCAAATTTCTTTTATGTCCTCCTGGATTTGTTAGTACTTCATAGAAATACTGATGAATTTTCATGGACAATTTCAATAGCATGTACTAAAGCTGTGATTCATTGCAATCAATTCCTTCCCTAATTCTCTGGCGTTAGTTACTAAGTCATCATTTCATCTCTAAATGTGATAATTTATAATGTTTATCCCCGTAATTTCGCTTTCTTATCTTAGTGCTATTGTAAACATCTCTAAAACTATGTCAACTAACAGTGGGGAGGCAGATATCCCCTTTTATCGATGTTAAATTTGCATATTATCAGATTATATATTAACCTTTAATTAAAGGGAAATAAAAGTAATTTTTCTTCAAGTTTTAAAATCTGGCTCAGAGCACCATTTTCCTTGCCCCTCCACACTTGAACATTTTAGATACCTGTGAATAGAAGTGCTAAAATTCACATTAAAAATGCATAAAGAAATTATGTTTGAGTTATATGTGTCTAAACCAATCTCTGTGTATGTATATGTAAAAAATGAGCAAGTTATTCCTCAGGAATATGAATATCCACATAAACACATATTTCTACATGAAACTTGGTGACAGAATGTAGCTGGAATAAGAAAATATGATTAATTGGTGATAGGAGTGAATGCAGAATTTATTAGGCCCTTTCTATGTTGGAAACATGATGCTAAGCGCTGGGGATTCAAATAGACAAGGTAGACAGTCCCTACTCTCAAGGAGCTCATATTCTCATGGGGAGACAACGCCTAGGGAAGGTTTCAGCTGCACCTCAGATGGAAGAGTCCCGTGGTCCTTAGGGTGGCAAAGCAGATGCTAATAATTCTACTCTAATGTCATTCCACGTACAAAATCAGGTCCATTTCTGATGCTGAGCCATTTGGTAGTGGCAAAGACCTTGGTGGCAAGAGCTTGCTTTTCTGGGTCTTTATTAGCTGAGGCTGTAGGCCCTCCAGCAACTGCTGCCAGGCCGCATTAACATAGGGGTTCCGTTCCAGGATGATGACTGAGGTCACAGGGATAGAAACATTCCTTGGGAGCCTCTTCCCAAAGCTCTTGGGTTCAAGGGCATAGGCCGTCTCAATCAGGGTATGAAGGGAGCTAGTGATCATTAAAATAATATGAGTAAATTTGAGTTAGATAATACTATTGCACTCCCTGTGGACTCTCTCACCCAATCTTCTGCTGACACTGGCAAGTTGGGTCCCCATTAGGTGGTTGCCATCAGGAACTGACTTGAGGATAACCCTGAAGGATTGAGACCTGTAATACTGTGGCTCATAAGCCCATTCAGTATCCTCTATGCTCCCCATTCAGTAACCATCGAATAGACAGTTGAATCGTTTTTAGTCTATGTTCTCTGTGACCACTTTGACTAGTATAGGGCAGTATCACAATCTCTTGTCCTGGAAGAAGGTCACTTGCCATCATTTCAGTTCAGGAAGAATTAGGTCGTTTTGTTCAGAGGCAGGGAGATCACTTAGTGGACTTGCTCAAATTCTACCCCATCTTGTGGTTCTGTGATTCTCCGAATAGCCAAGAGATTTTTAGATACTTGTCAGAAAACTAGCCATCTGAAACCAACTAGGGCTTTATTCAGTTGATATTTTGACAAAAGGAACTTTGCAAGAAAAAGCTAAAGTATAAAATTATTTGTAAAAGTATCTAAATATGGTCTGTGATGGGTACAAAAAAGGGAAAGTTTTTTTTAAAAGAATCATTTTAAAATGTTATCGTACATTAATTTATTACTTTTGCCAAAATTTATTTTGGAAATGGAGATATTTATGAAGCTATTTTGAAACTTAATTACAATGAATCTCCATTAAAAGATTTTCATTTTCTTCTTTCATTAAAAATTCAACTGAATACATAGCCCTACACACAGTATTTTCCATTATTACAGTAGCTAAATATTCCACGAAGACCTTAGAAGAGACTTTGGCACATGGGGATAATGTGCTATTAAAGATTATTTTAGGTCATTTATTCCTATAAAATTTACAAATTAAGTCTCATTCTTTCCTTGAATAAGAATAATTGCTTATTTTTCAGAGATAGTTTAACTCTTTCAGTACAGTGGCTCATGGTGAAATGGAAAGAACATCGACCTTGATGGCAAAAAGGTTTGAGTCTAGTCTCAGCTCTACCACTCTCACAAATAGCCGTGTGATGTTAGGTAAGCCACTTCACTCCTGTTAGTCTTAGTTTCTTCAACTGTAAAATGGGAATCATTTCATATGTTCTGCTTAGTTTACACAATCCTTGTGAAGAAAGTACTTTGTAAACTATATGTTTTTATAATAGCCCTGAGAGGTAGGTAAAATAGGTATTATTGTTCCAGTTTTAAAGACAAGGAAATTCAAGCTTCAAAAGGCAGAGACTTGTCCCAGGTCATAAGGCTAGAAGGTGGTAGAACCCTTGTCTCCTGACTCTCAGATCTGTGTTCTTTCCAACATACTTATACTGCCTCTTTATGAGGCATATTTTGGATCAAAGGCTAGGCAGGAGTAAAACAAGGCTCAGGTACCATCACCTGCAAATTTTGAACCAATGGGGTTCCTGAAATAGATATGGGGCCTATTACGGTAAAAGTAATTGGAATGTGGAAAGAAATAAGAGGGACTTTCATCTTGGACTCCACATTCTTTAAGGAGAATATAGTACATAGTTAAGGCCCTGGTTTCCTTAAATATTTCCCTCAGTACCCTATAGAATTAGAGCTGTGATTGGCCATTTTGGTACCTGTTATAATTGCTTGGGGAAGCTAAATAGAGCACAAGGCCTGAAGTCAGGAAGACTCATCTTCCTGAGTTCAAATCCCATCCCCAACATTTACTAGCTGTGTGACCCTGAGCAAGTCACTTGACCTTGTTTGCTTCAGTTTCCTTATCTATAAATTGAGCTGGAGAAGGAAAAGGCCAACCACTCCAGTATCTCTGCCAAGAAAACCCCAAATGAGGTCATGAAAAGTCAGACATGACTGAAACAACTCACCAACAGCAACAATTGCTTGGGCTCTTAGACCAAGAGCCTATTGCTGGAGAGACTGCTTTGAGGAGAGAGGGAAGGGCAAGGCTGGGCCTGGGAACTGTTTCCTTTGGGTCTATATGTGAGGGGGTGGGAAGGATACTGCCATCTGATAGGTTCCAATTTTAAATAAATGCTCTTGCTAATTAGGTGCCAAACTTGGTTATTTTTAGTTGTTGAAGCAGTGGATGTGTTTTCTAAATCTCTGTGCTCTGGGAAAGAACCCTGTTGCCCCACACAAATGAAAGTCAAATGCAGCTCTCCTAGGCCTGATGTCATTACAGCATGGCCAATTGTTTATTTGGTGCATTTGAACGACTGACGTACAACAGATTGGACAGTGGCAATTGATAGTGACCCAGAAAAACCGTAGTCATTTGCACGCTTCTAATTTTTATGTTGGTTTATACAAAAGCTGGGCTGCCATCCATCTATAAAACTAAAAACTGGAAGCCCCATCCCAAATTAGATGATTTTCTTGGTTGTCTTCCATAGTCAAGCAGTAGATGAACGTTTTTTCTCATTGATCAGAACAGTCTTTGTCCTCAAGATCTGAAGAATCCCATCCAAATATCTGTATGGTGGGCCTTCTTTCCCGCCCTTAACTTACACATGTTGATGATATTCATCGCTGGTCTTCTTTGCTAACTGGACGTTTTCCCATGTTATGCAATGTTGTGGTAGCAAAGAAATTTCCAGCTCTTAAAAAGTCAGAGTCAAAATTCTATTCTCAGCTCTTCACAGTACATTTACTGGGGTAGGGGAGGAGAGTATCCATATTTTTCACACTTGAAAATTGCTTACAGAGGAGCACTTGGGGATTCTGTCCATGGCATCTGTAACTCACTTCATTCCTTCCCTTCGATGTTGTCTGAGTGGCACAGATGATTACTTAAGCAGCCTTTCCTCAGGAAGTGACTCTGGCCCATAAAAAGAGTAGGCAATAGCAAAAATCAGCTTGATGGTTTAACTTCTTAATTCCCAAAATATAATGATAATAGCAATAAGCCTCCTTCAAAATTAGAGACATATGAGGTCCATAGCCACATCGTGACTCTGCTTCTCAATTTAAAGCTTGAAATTGGAGTGGCACCATGGACAGTAGAGTCATCAGACTTAGAACAGGGTGGAGTTTTAGTGGTTATCTAGGCCAGTGTCCTAATTTTACATAGGAGAAAACTATGTGGCAGAGTCAAGATTAGAACTCAGTCCCTCTGCTGCTCATTCTATCTAGGAAGCATAGCTTCCAGCATTGGCACAGCTGCTAAATAGATGTTCCTTACTTTCTTAACTGAAAAACGAGGGTATCAAAGTTATGGTATAGAAGTGGGAGTGCTAGATTTGTGGCTATGAGCTCAGGTTCAAATTTCCATCCTATTTACTCATTGCTGTGACTTCAGTCCAATCACTTTTCTTCTCTGGGACTCAGTTTCTTCATCTGTAAAATGAAAGAGTTAGCCCAGATGATCACTACGACCCAGTCCTTCTCTAAAATTCTCTCCAAAAGTCCAATCTTGGATTACCAACTGTCTTTTAGATATCTTGAACTGGCTGGCCTATAAAGGACGTCTCAAACTCAGAATGTCCACAACAGAACTAATTATCTTTTTCCACGAAGCCACCCTTCTGAGCTTCCCTTCCTGTGTAGGGGCACCACCATCACCTTAGGTTTCCTGGCTCCCATCCTGGTATTATCCATGACTCTTCAACTTAGACCTTTTGAAGGTGATGATGTTGAAACCTGCTCAGAAGTGGGAGGAGGGGGAGGAAGAAGGGGTAGAAGCTTATTCCCTCTCCCTTCACCCCCAGATGCTTAACTGATTTCAGTTATATGTCACTCCACAAACCGTGACTGATTGTCTCCAGGCAATCACGAACTATTTCCGGAGTGATGTCATCTGCTTTAATCCAGGGACCAGAACACTTTATTCCTCCCAAATTGGTTAAAGGCTTGTTTACACCTTTAATTGATCCAGGGATTCAGTCCAAAGTACAGCCTTCTGTGTTCAGTTCTCTGGGGTTGTCACCCACTCTTACCTTACTATTGAATTTTTGCAACAATTTGTCTTGAGCAAGCATTATTTTCCCAATGTTTTGTAATCTTGGGTTTATTAGCACAAGCTCTGCTTCTGTGTTTGCTATTCTGATGATTGATGTGGCTTTCTATTTCTCAGGCTCATACCAGATAGTTTAGGCAATTATGGCTTTATTGTATATTTTGAAATCTGGCAGAAGGAGTCTACCTTTATCAATATTTTGCTTTCCTCTCTTAGTTTTCTTTGATGTATTTGTAAAAATACAGGCAAAAACATTTTTTTAAAAAAATCTGGTTCTATGCGGTGTTGTTCAGTTGTTTCACTCATGTCTGACTCTTCATGACCCCATTTGGGATTTTCTTGGTGGAAATACTGGAGTGGTTTGCCATTTCCTTCTCCAGCTCATTTTACAGATGAGGAAACTGAGGCAAGCAGAACGAAGTGACTTGCCCGGGGTCACACAGCCAGTAAGTGTCTGAGGCCAGATTTGAGCTCAGAAAGAGGGGTCTTCTGATTCCAAGCCCAGTGGTCTATCCACTGTGCCACCTTATTGCAATTTTTAGTGATATTTTATTGAACCTATTAAGGAGATGTTAGGTCTAGAGCTAGAAGAGACCTGAGAGACCATCAAATCCAACTCCTTCATTTCACAGATGAGGGTACTGAGGCTGAGAAGTTCAGTCACATAGATCGTAGCTGAGCTGGTTCGAATGCAGGACTTCTCCAGGATTCTATCCAAATCTTATCCTATCAGCTGAAACTGCTGTCTCCAAATTTACTAATGATTTCTTAATGAGGAAACCTAACAGGATGGCTTCTTCTCATTCCTCATGTCACCATGCCTTTCTGCATTCTTGATGACCATATTATGCATATTCTCTCCTTTCTGGATTTTTGTGACAGTGCACTCTCCTGCTTCTTTCTCCTGCTGCCTGTCTGACCACTCCTCAGTCTCCTCTTTCAAAACAAAACATTTTTTTATTACAAAATTGACAGACACTAACAAACATAAGCATTTCTAGATCCAAAGAACAGAAAAGGGGCTTGTATACAAAATCGTGAGTCTATCACAACTTTTAAAAGTATATATTGTTTAACTCAGTGCTACTAACCACACCCTGTGTGTATGTGAGTGCGTGTGCGTGTGACTGTGTCTGTATCTATGTCTGTGTCTGTGTCCTTCTATGGTTTTTTTTGGCCTCTTCTGTTTTAAAAAATGTTTCCTTGGTGATCTTCTCTTTTGTTTTGTGGTACTCTCTCTATTTTGAACACTCTTGTGTCCCCTTATCAACAAATAAAAATAGTCAGATAAAAGAATTCACACATGGGGGGGGCGGAGCCAAGATGGCAGCTGGAAAGCAGGGACTAGTGTGAATGCCCTGCCAAGTCCCTCCAAAAACCTATGAAAAAATGGCTCTGAACCAATTCTAGAACTGCAGAACCCACAAAATAGCATAGGGAAGCAGGGCTCTAGCCCAGGACAGCCTGGATGGTCTCTGGGTAAGGTCTATCCTGCACGGAGCTGGGAGCAGAGTGGAGCTGTGCTGAGAAGAGCCCAGCATGGGCGGTGTGGACCAACCAGACCAGGAGCTGGGCAGAGAGTACCCTAGCGCTCTGAGTCAGTGAGCTGCAGCAGTTACCAGACTTCTCAACCCACAAACACCAAGGACAACAGAGTAGGTTAGTGGGAGAAGCTGCTGGGGACAGGGAGTTTGCAGTTGGGCCACTCCCCAGGGGGCAGCAGAGGTGGGGCAGCTTCAGAACTACAGTTGCATTTGCTTCTGGCCCCAGGCCTACCTGGTGGGAGGAATTAAGTGGTGGATCAAAGCAGGAGTGAAGAGCCTGCTCAAGATCTAAGTCCAGTCCGGATTGGGGGTTCTTGGAGAAGGAGGGGTGCTGGTGAGGCAGAGCTGGCGCTTGCCCCCCAAGCGTGGAACATAGAACTCTTTAGTCTACAAGCAGTCATAACCTGCTGAAAAACTCAAGGGTCAAGTGAGTTGGCTGGGAACATGGCCAGGCAGT
>CM053628.1:24246393-24279183 GCA_028646595.1 Phalanger gymnotis | reverse complement strand
AAAAAGGGGGGATGATAGAAGGGAGGGCAGATGGGGATAGAGGTAATCAAAAACAAACAGTTTCGAAAAAGGACACGATCAAGGGAGAAAATTCAGTAAAGGGGGATAGGTTAGGAAGACGCAAAATATAGTTAGTCTTTCACAACATGAGTGTTGTGGAAGGGTTATACATAATGATACGCATGTGGCCCATGTTGAATTTCTTCACTTCTTAGGGAGGGAGTGTGGGTAGGAAGGGAAGAGGGGAGAGAATTTGGAACTCAAAGTTTCAAAAATAGATGTTCAAAAACAAAAACAAAAAAATTTTTGCATGCAACCAGAAAATAAGATGTACAGGCAATAGGGCATAGAAATTTATCTTGCCCTATAAGAAAGAAAGGGAAAAGGGGATGGGAGGGGAGTGGGGTGACGGAAGGGAGGGCTGACTGTGGAACAGGACAACCAGAATATATGCCATCTTGGAGTGGGGGGAGGGTAGAAATGGAGATAAAATTTGTAATTCAAACTCCTGTGAAAATCAACGCTGAAAGCTGAATATATTAAATAAAAAAAATTTAAAAAAAAGAATTCCCACATGGGTCATATCTGACAATGTGTCATTCTGCAGTCTAGTCCACCACCCTTATGCCAACGAGTGGGTAACGTGCTTCATGAGAAGTCTTCAGGATTTGCAATTGGTCAGTGCATTAATCAGTTTTCTGATGCCGCCTCGTGGGTTGGAAGTGACCCTGGATTCTAGAAGATTGCTCTAGCAGAAAACATGATCTGGCAGGTCCTCCTTGGATCGACTTAGAACAGTGAAGAGCATATAGGACTTCCCATCAGAAGAGCTGGGTTTAAATCCCAGTGCTTCCACCCTGTCTCTGGGACTGAGCTTGCTCCCCTCAACTATATTAGATGGCTTCTGAGGTCTCTTCCAGCTCGAAATCTATGAGCCAATTGTCCTTAAGATTCCTTCCACCTGTTGGCCAGATTCTCCTGCTGGCAGATGACCTTGCCTTAAAGATTCTTGTCTTTAAATGACAATACTCTCTACTTTAATATTTTGAAGAGTCATAATTTTCTTAGTGGATTATTCCTTGATTGCAGACCCCATTTCAGTAGATGGTCCCCATGAACTTCTGTGGTTGGAAAATTCACCCTCCTGTAGCCATCTGGGTTAGGAGCCTTGCCACACTTAGCTCCCTACCCTGGAGGTGTTGATCTACTTAGCTCTGGAACTGAGGCTGAGGTGAATTGATTGATAAATGCAAACTCACACAACCAGACCCCTTGCCATCTGTGTGGATACCTCTCCCAGTTCCCTTTCCAGCTCCTGTCCTGGGAACTCATCAGAACTGAAATTACTTTTACTTATTTATTTTTTTCATTTCCCCCATCTCCTTAAATGTCTACATTATAATAGTAACAACAAATGCTACATTTTCTATGATTATAATATATCTTACCTTAATTACATTTTCTTTTTTAAAAGTGTATATTCGAATACTACTATTCATTCGGAAAGAGCATGACGAAGTTCCGCTCACCATCCCTGTGACTCCCCAGTCCAAAACTTTCTCTTCCTGGACACCTCTCTAAGTATCACTGCCCCACGCCCATTACACAAGTAAGTACCTTGAGGACAGGCCAGGGCAAGGACTTTGTCACCTTTGCATTTGGATGCTCAGGGCCTGGGAGTACAGCATAGTGTCTTGTACATAGTAAGACCCTGGTGAGCACTTTTTCATCCATTCGTTCATTTATGCCCTGACTCAGCTGGTCCTCTAATGCTAGACACGTCATTGGGCCTGTACCTGAAGCCTCTGGATGTTGATAGAGTATCTGCCAGACCTTGTACTCTGATGACATAGCCTTCGAAGGCCTAGAGTGACCTCCATGCTACAGGAAGGCACTGGAGTAAAACTTTAGTAGAAGTTTAAAAAATTGAATTTTTAAAAATAGGGTGTTTGGCATGTAAGTATTAGTGACGTTAATATTTATAATGGAATTTTTAGAAATAAGAGTGTGGCTTCTTGAATTCTTGATATCAGAAATATTTATTCCTTAAAGCTAAGGAAAGACTTATAGTAGGCATATTGTAGCATGAGATCTCAAGTGTTTCCATGAAAGCTGCTACAAATCTCCAGGTTTTGGGGAAAAATACCCCTGTCTATTTGATTTAATTCAACTTTTCCAGATATGAAATATTCACATGTTGAAAGTCTTGACAATATTGTCACATTAGTCCATTAAATTGATATGGCATGAAGTCGGAATAAGTGGTAGCCGAGTATTACTTTAAAGTCTGAAAATCCACAGCATGGAATCTTATACTTTAGGATTCTATAAAACATTTAAATGAAATATATCCGTGATCAGAGACCTCACTGAAAATGTAATAGAGGAAAAATGAAAGGATTTGGATAAGACGTTACTTAGCTAAGTGTGTGAAAAGCTCAGACTGTTTGGTGCTGTTCCTCAGCCTTGATCCTTCACGGAAGGAAATGATTACTTTTCATTGAAACTTGTTGAATTGTACAGCATCAACCCATTTTAGGAATGTTGATAAACTCAGCATGTTTGGGAATAGATGCAATTGCCACTTCAAGTGGAAATGAGTCAGGCTTCCCGAAAGGGAGGGAAAAAACCAAGCAATGTAAATGATTTAAATTGATGAGAGAAGAGGTAAACAATTGGAGAGAGTTGAGCTGATTAGAAAAAACCAACACACTGCTGCTTTCAGAATTGGTCACCCTTTAGCATGGTGGCAAATTTCTGAGGACGGAGGAGAGTGTTTTTACTTCTTTATGAAATGATATATTTGGAAAGTCTGGGGGTAGTTGAGATTTATTTGCCTCTTCTCAGAATTTCTTTGACTATTCACTCTAAGGCAACTTGGTACTTGTTTCTACATTTTCACCTGCCTAAAGTAAGAAAGGATTGACTTGAGTGCCTTTCACTTCAGTTCAAGTCAGTAGATATTCATTAAGTGACCTCTATGTTTCAGGCAAAAGACATGCTGTAGTGGATTGAGACCTGGCCTTTGAGTCAGAAAGACCTGGGTTCAAATGTTGTATCTGATTATTACTATGCTAGTACTACCACCACCACCACCACCACCACCACTACCACTACCACTACTACTGTTACTGCCACTCCCACTCCCACTACTACCACCACCACCACCACCGCTACTACTGCTGCTGCCACTGCCACTGCCACTACCACTACTACCACCACCAATACCACCACCACTACTGCTACTGCCACTGCCACTACCACCACCACTACCACTACTACCAGCACCACCACCACCACTACTGCTACTGCCACTGCCACTACCACTACCATCACCACTACCACTACCACTACTACCACCACTACTACCATTACTGCTGCTGCTGCTGACACTACTACTACTACTAGCAACTATTAGATAAAGGCATAAATGGCGTAACAATCAAATTCACAGATGACTCAAAATTGTAAGGGCTAGCCAACATACTAGGAGAGAGAATCAGGATCAAGAAGAAGTTTTGACCGGCTAGTACTTCTTAAAATGTGGGTCATGACCCCATATGGGGCCACAGAATGGGTTGCAAGTGGAAAAAAAGTTGAAGAAGCCCTGGACCAGAGCATTTGGACTACAGTTAATAAGATGAAATTCGGTAGGAATAAAGTCTTACATGTGGCTCTACTTTCTTCTTAACTGTTAGTCTGCCTTCAACCTCATCATTCAACTGAATCTCTTCTCTCCAAATTTACCAATAGCAGTTTACAAATATTACCATAGCATCACAACAGCTCGGTGACATAGATGCAATAGCACCTGTAACAATTATTATTGCTAAAGCTGAAAGGGATTCAGTGACTCGCCAGGGTCACCCAGGCAGAATTTGAACTCCCCTCTTCCTGACTCCAGGCCCCGAACTCTATCCACTACAGCGCCACCTAGCCACTTATACTAGTCCATGCTGATTGTGTGTCACTGGACAACCGGAGAGAATGCCTAGAGCTGAGAGATGAAGTATTTTGTTCTTGGAATAGCCAGGAGGCTGGGGTCATTGGACTGAATAGTACGTGTTGGGGAGTAAGGTATAAGGAGACTGGAAAGGTAGGGCTGTGTAGGGCTAGGTTCTGAAGGGCTTTGAATGCCAGAGGATTTTGATAGATAACTTTACAAATATTTTCTTATCTTTATTGATAAGGTCCTTTCCAAATCTGAAATTCTGTGTATCTATCTCCTATACTGTTTCTTTGGGCCTCAGTTTCTCCACTAATAGAATAAGTGGCTTTGACTAGCTGATTTCCAAGATTACTTTCAATTCTTAGCTCTAAATTTCCTAAGGTTGTTTATCTTCTCTCTTTATAGGACCTGAAAGAAAAATTGGGGAGAGCAACTTCCTTGCTCTGCCCTTTGTTCCCAAGAACTGCCACCTCTACTGCCCCCTGTGCCCACAAAGATATCTAGTCTGGGTCTCACCCTCCATGTTTCATCACTATGGCCTCCAGATGGTCAGCCATCTTTCATCTATGTCAAAGAAAACTAATCTCTGACCCTCAAACTCCCCAAATGTTTCTCTCTCCAAAATATTGCCTCCTCATGCTTGAGAGAGGATATGAGAAAAAAACATAAACCAAGAAAACGTTATTTCCTAGGATCCTCAGAAAATAGTTTTAGAGTTCCAATGGTGGGGTTGGGAAAAAGGGGAGGGAGAAGTCATAGAGAGTTGCAACACTCAAGTGACTTCCATTTGTTATAGTGGGTAATGACCCTCTTTGTTTTTGCGATATGAAATTCATTCTTCCCTTCTAGGGAAGGTCACTGCATGGTGTGCTTTTCCCCAAGTTGATCATTATAAGAAAGTGGTTTTGCTTGCTCTTTATTGTTAGTGGAATATGATTGGTCTCTTGGTGATTTAAATCATCCTTGGCAGGATGTGGAATTGTCCGAATTTAGTTGGCAGATGGTAAAGTTCAGAAGCAGGAGAAATCAAACAGAGCTTACAGTGACCCTGTTAGAGCATCCAGTTGGCGAGGCTGTGTTTGCTGTGCTTTATCAGGTTTGTTTTTTTTACACAACAACTACAACAGCAACAGAAGTTTTTTTGAAGTGTGCAAAAGGGTGTTTACTCTAAATTTCATTGCTTTGATTTTCCCTTCAGAGGAGCTTTGTATCAAGGACTAGATACACCCAGGGCCAACACTCTGAAACACACTGTTGAGATAAGGCATCACTAGTGTCTACCTAAAAATAGTGTCCAAATTTAGGAAATAGCCTTTGTTCCTTCTGCTCTGGTCTCATGTTTACCCCCAAACTTCAGAAAGTTCTATTTTCATCAGCACAGGCTCTTCCTCTACCAAGACGGATGACTACCCCTTCCATGACTTAGTAAATCACCTTGGAGAACTGTAATGGATGAAAAATTCATCCCCCTGCTGCCAATTTTCTGATAAGCTTCTGTGAACTTAGCTAGGCTGGTCATCAGGTGAAAGGCTTGCAATCTGTCCCCAGTGCCCTACTCAAAGCCTTAGAGAATCCAGAGGTAGCCCCATGCCATGGTAAGCCAAAGTAGCAGAACTAGACAGGAAGGTTTGTTTCCATTGAGCTGTTAAAAGTCAACTCAGAGGTCCTAGGATTTACAGCCACAAGGGAAACTGAGAGAGAATCTACTACCCCACTCCTTCATTTTATGAATGAGGCAATTGGGAATTGTTTCCAGAGGCATCTTGCTAAGGGGAAGGAACATATGATTTAAAGTAGAGACCATAAAATGAATAGTTTCTGGAATATGGATATAGTTGAACTAGACTTAACCTTTTTTGTGTGTCATAGATGCCTTTGGCAGTGTGCTGGACCCCAGGTTAAAAACTCCTGGATGATATCATTTCTAAAGTCTCTTTCCATTCACAATTGGATTTGTGATCCAAAATCTATGTAAAATTAATACAAAAAATTTCAGTAATAAATTCAAGGATAAGTAGAACATGTTTTGATCATCGATAAGCGAAAACAAATTGACTCCTATTTCCTGAGTTCCTAACACATGCTGATTCCCATGAGGTATCTTAGAGGTATAGGAACACCAACCAGTGATGGGTAGCTCAAATAGAGTAGAGGTATATCTTACTGGTGGACAAGAAACCGTGAAGCGAGGCTGGGTCTATGTTAGGAACATCACAAAAGTGAACTCCCAGAGGAATGATGGCAGAGGATGTGAGCCTGGTATTGAAAGCCCTGAAGGTGTCTGTAGCTTATGGTTTGGTAGCTGATGATCAAAGCACATAAGAGATGAAGCTAGGATGTGATGATGAAGAAAAAATATTAGAGTATTGAAGTAAAATCATCTGATTAAACACGTTTTGCTTTTTTTGGTTGTTTGTTTATGTGAACACGTGTTTTTTTTTTTAAGTCTTGGTCTGCTGCCTCATCAGGACTGCAGGTGATTCTGGATTCTCGAAGGCTTTGCCTGTAGAGTACAGGCTCTGGAAGGTCTTCTCAATCTGTAGAGGCTTCAAGTATAGACCCAGGAGAGAATTATATGGTCGTCCTTTGAGTATCTGCCCAGCTAAGTTCAGAGAAACTCGTTACCAGGAAGTTGCATTTGCAGCTGAACCTCATCTCCATAGGGGTTGGAAGGTGAGAATCTCTGTTGGTGGAAAGAATTTTAGATTCACAGCCAGAAGGGAAACTTGAATGTACTTTTATTCTTCCTTTATTGACTTTTTTGGGAGGCAACCAGTGTTAAGTGACTTGCCCAGGGTCACACAATTAGTAAGTGCCTGAGGCCAGATTTGAATTCAGGTCCTTCTGATTTCAGGACCAGTTCTCTGTCCCCTGTGCCATCTAGCTTTCCCCATGTCCCTTATTGACTTTCTGTTGTACTGTCCATAGGAATTTTTGGAGGACTGAAGGTTCACTATGTGTTTGACATGGCAGCCGAGAAAACAAAGTTGACCTTAGGTTGGACTCAGAGAGAGAGGTCATCCAGGAATAAGTAATTGGCATGTTTTACTGTGAGGGCAGCTAGTTGGCACAGTGGATAGAGAGGGGCTTAGAGTGTGGAAGACCCGAGTTAAAATCCTGCCTCAGTTTCCTCATCTGTAAAAGAAGAGGCCTGTTCTAGATGGTTTCTTAGATCTCTTCCAGTTCTTAACTAGGGTCTTATCGGAGGAGGTTACTGGGCTAGTAAGTGTGCGAGGCAAGATTGGCCTCCAGATCTTCCTGATTCCAGAGTCATGCTGCATGTCTAATAGTAGCTGATATTTATATGAGTACACAGATTATTATCCCCTTTCATAGATGAAGAAACTGAGACTTACAAGAAGACAACTCGCCTACAATCATACAGCTTTATCAGAGCCAGTATTTAAAAGCAGCTATTCCGATTTCAGACTAGTCCTCTTTCAGTGCTTGTATGAACATATGAGTTGGGCTTTAAAAACTATCCTGTCGATGAAAATGCCAAGTCTGGGAATAAGATGAACAAAGACACGGAGGCAGGAAGACCCATAGGAACTGGCTTTACTGGAGTCCCTGTTGGAAAATTACTGGGGAATTATGGGATAGGTAACCTGAAGGAGAGACGAAAGGCTTTACATTTGATTCAGGAGTTATTTTTAGTGCCTCATGAGTGCTGCAGACGCCTTTCCTGATCTTCGACAATTAAAGTGATAAAACTCAACCATTGGCAAGTTATGTTTTCCTAACTCAGTATTACAGGCAAACAAGTCACGGCATGGTAGAGTTTCTAGGTCGTTTAGTGAATAGAGAGCTGTGTCAGGAAGACTGAGTTCACATACAGCCTCAGATATTTATTGACTGTGTGACCATGAGCAAATCCTATAACCTTTTCAGCCTCACTTTCCTCATCTGTAAAATTTAACCAAAGCGCTTACTCAGCGAGTTTGTTGTAGGGATCTGCGGAGACTCTACAGGGAAAGTCCTTTGCAAACCTTAATGTGTTAATACAAATGTTAGCCATTCTTTTCTCTCTCTCAAGAGATGCTTGAGGTTCTTGGTTGATCCCTGAGGCCCCTTAGACTTTCATCGTTCAGTGAGGTGATCGTTTTTCCCACATCCTTCTCCCCACTTAGAGCGTCTTATGGACATTGACACTCATCCAATGACGTGCCAAAGGTAGCTAAGTTTTCTTCATTCAGATTGCATCTCTTTGTTACAAAATAGATGGGAGTTAAATGGAGTTATCTCTGTCCTCCCTGGGCAGGTGACACAGCTCTATTTACATCCCATTAAGCTTCATAAAGTCATGTTACATTGTCTAATGTGACAGGCCATGTAACCAATCAAACAGTGTGCATGGTCTGTCCGCTGGCTTACTGCATTTTTATTAAAGCATCACAAGAGACAAATGACTCTTTCACTGTTAGGGAAATGTAGTCCCTACTACCTGAAGTAAAAGTGGAAACTTTGCTAACCTGCTATTCCTGAATAACTGGAAAATAGATATCTTCAGTGTGCTCCCCATTCAACAGAAGATGATTTCTGCAATATGAAAAAAACCACTCCTCTTGTCATCCATTTTTTACATACATTTTTCCCCTACTAGGATTCAAGATTTCCAATTACAAGTATGCGCTATTGAAAAGGGCTAAGGATATCCATTTATAAAACACTATGATATAATAGAAAATCTTATGAATAACCTTCACAGATCCTCCTCTGATGCCTCACCATGGGGTAGAAATGACCCTGGTTTCTCAATGGCTATGGTTTGGATTTGATCCAAGAACTATTTCTGGGACCCTATTAGTTGCGCAAACTTCCCACACACACCATTCTTGCTCTTTGCCAGTTAATTCAAGAAACCTCAGCTATTGAGTAATCATTTCCATAAATTTATATTCCAGGATAACAAGTTACAGCATTATTAGTTTTTCAGATAGTACAGTGGCTAGAATACCAGACTTGGAGTCAAGAAGACATGAGGTTGAATCCTGGCTCAAAAGCTTACTAGCTTTGTGACTATGGGCAAGTCAATTAACTGCTCTCAGTCTTGGTTTTCTCATCTATAAAATGGGGATAATTATAGTGGACAAATTGGGTTTGAGTCCCAACTCTGCCTTATTTCCTGTGTGACCTTGGACAAGTCACTTCGCTTCTAAAAAAATGAGTAGGTTAGAGTAGATATTATTTAAAGCCCCTTTCAACTCTAAGTATATGGTTTTAAGAACATATGTATGTTATCTGAGAACCACTCTAGTGAAGTACAGGGTGGCTTATCACTAGGTTGTTTAGGGGTTAGTGATATTATTGACAATAAATATAATTACCATATTATGCATAATATATAATTATATTAATCTATAATGTATATATAATTAATGATAAATTGTTGATAATAATATTTTTCGTCATAATAGGTCTTGAAGGTCATCTGCTAAGTCAAAGAAGTGTTGCCATCTGGGTCATTGGAGGAAGGAAGATCAGATGACTAGGGCTTTGTCCAGGGTGCTGAAGTTTAGAGGGCATTTTAGTACAGTCCAAGGAGATTTATCTCTCCTATGTACAATATTGGCTACACAACAGGTAAGGCACTCCTACTCTGCCTGTCTCACCCCATTCTTCCTTGCTCTAGAAATAGAAAAATCCTATGTTCCCGTGGATAGCTCTGAGAATTGCTCATTACCACAGCTGTAATCACATCAATTTGGACTTTCGTTCCAGAAATGCAGATTATGACCCATCTATAGGGTGGCCAGTGGCACGGTGGATAAACTGCTGGGCCTGGAGTCAGAAGACTCATCTTCTTGAGTTCAAATCTGGTCTCAGACACTGACTAGCTGTGTGACCTTGGGCAAGTCACTTCATGCCGTTGGCCTCAGTTTCCTCATCTGTAAAATGAGCCGGAGAAGGAAATGGCAAACTACTAGTGTATTTTTGCCAGGAGAACTCCCAGTGGGATCATGAAGAGTCAGACACGACTGAAAACGACAGAACAACAACAACCCATCTACACCTGTCCATGTTATGCATTTCATTTCCATGTCTTCCAATAAGTTTGCCAGAGAGGCTCTGCCAAACATGTTTGGGGTCTTCTGTATTTCTTTTTACATCATCATCATCATCATAGAGAGCTTTCATATAGCACCTACTATGTGTTAGGCACTATGCTAAGTCTTTTATAAATATCATCTCATTTGATCCTCACAACAACCCTGGGGGGTAGGTTTCTTCTCTATTTTACAGGTGAGGAAACTGAGGCAAGCAGAGGTTAAGTGAATTACCCTACATCCCACATCTTGAACTCAGGTATTCCTAACTCAAGGCCCAATAATCTACCCAGTACACCACCTAGCTACCCATTAAGAAAGCACGTAGTATGACTACTGGTTAGCCCTTACTCTAGCTATGTGGCCTTTCCACACCTACAAAATCCCTATATCCTTAAAGTTTTTGAGGTTGTGCCTATTCTGTTTAAAGTCCGCATGTTGATAAATAAATTAGAGGAGTGAGGAGGAAAATACCTTTCATAATAATGAACAGAGGAAGAGATTGTGACCAAACAAGGTATAATGAAGGTCACAGAGAATAAAATATACAATTAAAAAGCTTTTGCACAAACAAGATAAATACAGCAAAAAAATAGAAGGAAAACAGTTAATTGGAAAAAAAATTCTTCATTAGCAAGCTTCTCTGATAAAGGTATCATAAGCGAGACATAAAAGGAACTGATTGAAATTTATAAGCATGAGAGCCATTCCCCAATAGATACATAGTTAAATGATGTGAAAAGGAAGTTTTAAAAGCAGGAAATCCAGGCTTTTAATAACCATATAAAATTCTCCACAATTAAACTCTGAGGTGCCATATATCAGACTCATAAGTTTGTCAAAAATGACAAAAAAGAAAAATGACATTTATTGGAAGGGTGGGGGAAAAAGGCACATTAACACACTGTTATTGGGGGAGCTGTGAATTGGTTCAGATATTCTGGAAAGCAATTTGGAATTATTCCCCAAAGAATTGATGCTTTTTGACCTAGCAATAAGTTAATAGTCCTATTAACCACCACACTCCCCCCCCCCCAACAAGAGATGAAAGGAAGGGGAAAAAGACCCGTATGTATCAAAATATTTTTAGGATCTCTTTTTGTTGTAGCAAAGAAATAGAAACTAAGGGGATGTCCATCAATTGGGGAATGGCCAAACAAACTATGGTATATGAATATAATAGAATACTATTGTACCATAAAAAATGACTTCAAGGGATAGTTTCAGAGAAACCTGGGAAGAATTACGTTAGCTGATGCAGAGTAACATGAGTACCAAGAAAGCAATTGATTCAACAGGATCAACTTTATAAAGAATGACAACTTAGAAAGACTTTGAAACTCTGAGCAATGAAATGAGCAGCCACAATAGCAGAAGGAGGGTGAAAAAGTATGCTGTTCTCCTTCATACAAAGTGACCATGGACTCCAGATGCAGAGTAAAACATCTGTTTTTCAACACAGTGAATGTGGGAATTTGTTTTGCTTGGCTGTGCATTTTTATTACAAGTGGTTTCTTTTTTCAAAGGGTGAGTGAGAAAGTGAGGGGAATTAGAGATAGGGTAGCAAAAATTTTTAAAATAAAGGAAAAGGAAAAGAGGAACATTGCAGCATTTTTGGAAACACACAGAAAGTAGAAGGAAGGACAGAAAGAAGAACAGACAAGAAGCTAGCTTTGACAGTTATGTTGAAGTTATTATATAATCTCTAAAATTTTATTTTAATATAATAATATAATTGCACATTGTATTTTCAAAGAAAAACTATATGTAATAGAGATTTGCTGTTTATTGTATAATTATTATGGAAATATGGAAATAGTCATTTATTTGGTATTTGTAAAGTTCAGGATTTTTTTTAAGACAAAAGAGTATATTTTAAGCAAATGGAAGGCAGTGTGGTATAAGATAGAGACTAAAGAGTTGACTTTGAGGCCTGGTGGGCCTGGATTCACGTCTTTCCTTTTACCCCATGTGACTGTGGCCAGGTCATTTAATCTGTCAGTGCTCTAGGCAACTCTCCGGGCTTCAAAGCTACAGAGAAGTTTCCAACCTGAGTTGGTAGAGGGCCAATCCCTGTCACTATACTAAACAAAGTGAATGCCCATCAGCTGAGGTTTGACAAAACAGATAATATGGATGAGTGTCATGCAATATTAATGTGCTGTGAAAAATGTTGTATATGTAATCAAACTTGAATGTTTCTGGTGTTCTGCGGGTTTTGTGGATCACTTGCAGTGAATAGGGTGCAGTGCCAGAGGATAGAGGGACCCAGGGTAAGCCCAAGCAGTGCATTCTCTCCCCTCGATCCCGCTTTTCACTCCCACTACTGGGCTTGTGGGCAGCCAAATGGTGGAGTGGATAGAGTGCCAAGCCTGGGTTCAGTGCTCCTGATTCCAAAGAAGACCTGTGTTCAAATCTGGCCTCAGACACTTACTAGCTATGGGACTCTGCAAGTCGCTTCACCCTGTTTGCCTCAGTTTGCTCATCTGTAAAATAAGTTGGAGAAGGAAATGGCAAACCACTCCAATATCTTTGCCAAGGAAACCCCAAATGGTATCACCAAGCCTCAGACATGATTGAACAACAAAGTGGGCTTGTATTCCGTCTAGGGGTAGATTCCAGTTTGATTAGGAGTACTCTCTCTAGCCTTTATATTGTCTCCCTCCCATCTTCCTCCTTAGGCTGACTCAGAATGTAGTGGGCACTGGCTGTGCCTGAGTTCCCTGGGCCAACTCATCACTCTTCTCCCCACTTCAGCCCCTGGGGTCTGTCTGCTGAACCGAACATTGGGGGAAGCATCATGTGTGTTTATTCCAGAACTCCACTGCTTTTCTACCTAAGACACTTTGCACTGTAAGTATGTAACGAGGTGTCTGGCACAATAAGGCAATTTTATGTATGTAGTTGGGGAGAGTAAGGGACAATCACTGGAGGAAAGACAAAGCTGATTTAGGACAGACATGAAAACACTTGATCCAAAAGCTTTCTGGCTGCAAGAAACAGTATGGAGAGGCAGGCATCCGCTCCCTTTCCATCACTTTGAGGTGCTGAGGAACAAGAAGAGATAATTATGCATTATAATGAACAATCTTAGTTCAAAAGAAGAGATTTGAGAATATATCTCTTTACCTCCTTTGCTGAGATGGAGGGCTATGGGTATGGAATACAACATATGTTGTCAGACTCGGTTTATATGTTGGTTAGTTAAATTGTATTTCCTTGCTTTCCTTTGTTTTAAGTCTATGTCTAGTGATTACATAGAATGGATGGATGGATGGATGGATGGATGGATGGATAAATGGATGAAAAATGCATTTATTAAGCATTTACTATGTGACTGTTACTGTGCTAAATCCTGGGGATCCAGATATAAAAATCAGACCAGTTCTTGCCTTCAAGGTGCTCACATTCCAGTAGGAAAAAACACATATAGAGGGTAGGGGCCAGGGAGGGGTGTTTTGGTCTAGGAAGTTACAGAGATGTCACTTGGATATGTAGAATAATTTTCAGTTCTTTCCAGGGCTGCCTGGGAGTGTTCATTTGATTACCATTCCCAGAGGCAGAAGTGGAAAGGATGGAGCAGGAAAGCAATGTAGTTGAGTCTGACTTAGGCTAGATATGGTGAGTTCTTAACCACTCACAAAGCGTAGGATCGCAGGGTGAGGGTGAAGTCCAATGGATGCATGGGCAGATGGCTGGGATGTTTTTTCTAGTACACCACTGGTCATCTTGGTTACCTTCAATAAATGATACATGTAGTGAATAAAGCATTTATATTTATAGCAACTTACATTTACCACTGTCTAGTCCCCTCCTCTTCTTACTCTTCCTCCTCTCATTCATTACACTGACCTCAAGCCAAGAGGACTCTCTCTGGCTCCTGTTCCTCTTCCCAATCCCAATCTTTGAATGGCAGGTCTACCAAATACATCACTTCCTCCAAATCCTTCCAGTTAATTTCTCTCTAGCACAAGTCTGAAGTCTGACCTTTGTCAAGAAGATTCAGTGGCTCCCTATTACTTCTAAAATAAAATACAAACTTGTCTCTTTGACATTAGAGGCCTTCATAATTTGACTCCAACTTGTCTTTCTAGACTGATTTCACTTCATTCTTCCTCATGCATTCTAAATTCCAGCCCAAATGGCTTATTTCCTATTGCCTATGCAGCACACATTATCTCCTATTCTCCATGCTTGGAATGCTCTCTCTCTTTACCTTTGCCTCTTGGAACCCCTACTGCCCCTTGTAGCTCGGCTCAAGGGCCACCCCCTTCACCAAACCTTTCCCTATCCCTTACTCCACATCTTTATTACTCTTTCCCCAATTCATTTAAATATAGTAGTAAAGGGAAAGGAATATGTATTTAGGCTGAGCCTGTTATGTGCCAGCCAAGTGGCTAAGTACTTTTAAAGTATTAGCTCATTGACCCTCAGTGACCCTGGAAGGTAGGAGCTGTTATTATCCCCATTTTACAGATGGGGAAACTGAGTCAGTGGTGAAATAACTTGCCCAGGGTCAAACAGCTACTGAGCATCTGAGTTCAGATTTCAACTCAGGTCTCCCTGATTGCAGGCCCAGGTCTCTACCCACTGCAGCACCAGCTGCATCTGGTCTGTGTTTCCTTATTTGTAACCATTTTCTCCCTCCCCCGTTAGAATGCAGACACATCGAATTGAAGTGAACGGAAGCAGAAGCCTGAATTTCCATTTCATGCTTCTTTCAGCAGGTGGCAGGGGTACCTGTCACCTACCAAGAGACCTATGAACTCTTAATTAGCTGCAGCAAAGTGTGGCCAATTAGATTGCGAGGACTCCAAGGGCAGGCCTATTTTCCTTTTCTATTATCCACAGCTTAGTACCTTCTTTCTCACCGATTTTTACCAGTTTCACAGGTTGCAGCTTCAGGACCAGAAAGGTGGTACCTAGTGAAATCCAGGGATTGTCTGCTTTGTTACAGGTCCATCAGCTCAGTTAAGCCTATTGATGGCAAGATCTCGGTGATTACATAATCATAGTCAATGTCCCAAGGCATTTGTGCCCCCGAGTTCCCTATCGATTATTTTTTTTCACTAGGGTCATCTGTCCTGATGAAGCAATGACTTTTAATGATGGCTTTGGAAAAGCCTTTTCAAATGTCTTCAGGTACAGGGGTTGCTAGCAGCTTTAGAAGTAGGATAGTTTTGCATTGATATCTCAGCTTTCTCCTGGCAAAAATGTTCTTTCTGGTAAAGTCACGTACAGTCATCTACTCCCGGCGTGCACACATGCGCATGTCTCCCGTGTGACATCAGTGATCGTTTTCTGGGCAGAGATTTTCAAAGCATCCTAATTCATTATGTGAGTCATCTCTGTGTTGTAGGGGGAACGGGGGCGGAGGCGGAGGCGGAGGGGGCAATGCGGCCGCTCTAATTCTTCCCTAGTGTAAGGTGACTGCATTTTTTATTTGGAAGATATGCATGAGCAGATTTTATTCTCTGGCCTTTGATGATCCGGCACTTTGATATTAATCCAGTTGTGAAAGCATTTGGTGAAATATGGCATAGCTCGATGAATAGGTTAGAGCTGGAGCCTCATTTGCATATTTCTTCTGCCTGAGATCAGTGAGGCTTAGGCGACATCTTCATAATTTTCAATTTCACAGAAGACTGTCAAATCTTAGCAAAATCAGGAGGGATTTCTTTGAAATTTATCTCTTCTTCCCTCCTCTCTCTTCCCCCCACCCCAGTTGTCTTACCAATTTCTATGCTAAATATACAATTAAAATCCCAGCATTACACAGATGCCACTGTGTTAAAACAACTAGAGGGAAGCATCAAGGGTTTAGAATTGGAGAAATTGAGTTTTATTTACCGCAGGAAATTGATGGTGAAATATGACCATGAAAACAGATCCCCGTAGCCTAGGGAAAGAGGATGGTAAAGGAAGCAGTGTGAAGGGCCTGTGGGATTTGGAGTCCAGGGACAGGGGTTCAAATCCCATCTCTCTGTCCCTTATCAGTTATCGTTTAATCTCTCGAGGACTCAGTTTCTCTTTATCTCCACAACAAAGAGGAGTTACACTAGGTGAGGCCTTCCTGGCTTCCAGTCTATGATCCTTCTGTCATTACTAAGGATATTTGAGATCAAGGCAAAGCTTCATTTGGTACAAGAATCTGAAGGGTTTCTACTAGTTAAAACTTTCGTAACACCTATTATGTGCTGGGCAGGTGCTATTTTAATCTCTATTTTACAAATGAAGAAACTGAGGCAGGCAGAGGTGAAGTGACTTGCCCAGGATCACACAACTAGTATATGTCTGAGGCTGGATTTGAATTCAGGTCTTCCTGACTCCAGGCCCAGCACTCTATGTACTACCTTCTAATAGAGGGATCCTATTGCTCTGAGAGACCACTGAAGAGTTCCAGAGACCGTAGGCCAGCCTTGCAAATGTGGATGCAAAGGCGCTGTTCCAGTCAGACTGCAGCCCCTAAGGATTTGGGGCCAGCTTGCCCTTTCTCCTGATTGGATGAGGGTGATCCAGATCAGCAGCCTCCTTGGGGCTCTCTCTACAGGCTGCTGGTTCAGTTGTCATTTCTGTTCTGCAGGAGGCACAATTTAAAGGATCCCTAAGATCCATATGCCCCTAAATTTGGACTGGCCTTAGAGTTAGGAGGCCCTGAACTCAAATGCCACCTCTGCTGTTTGGTAGCTGTGTGACCCTGGGCAAGTCTGAGCCCTTGTCCATTTCAGTTTCCTCTTCTATGAGGAGATGATAAGAATAGCACCTCCTTCACAGGCTTGTGGTGAAGGCGAAAGAGGGCGATGGGGGCTGAGCCATTTTGCGCATCTTCAGTGGCTAGATTAATGTGACTCATTGCTATTCTGGTGTGCATGTGGCCAATAAGAAAGTTTAAAACTGGGAAAATTCACTTCAAGCAGCCTGGAAAAAAGGTAACCTCGGTCTCAGAGGAATAGTTTTTCTTGTACGTCTTACTTCCTGCCCTCAGGAAGGGCAAAGTGTAGTGGAAGATATGTCTTCTTAAATGTATTATTATCAGTTATTTAACAATAACTGATATTTACATAGTGTTTTCAAGTTTTCTAAGCACTTAACGATCTTGTTTGAATCAGTAATCTTGGGAGGTAAATACTGCTGGCATTGTCATTCCCATTTTACAGATGAAGAAACTATATTTAGCTTTGTTGTTTCATTTCATTAAAGCGCAATGACTTGCCTAGGGTCACACGGTATCAGAGGCAAGATTTGAACCCAGGTCCTCCTGACTCCAAATTTAGTTCTCAATGTACCATACGGCTTCTCTGTGCACCACAGCACCTGGCTAAGTGTCATGGGCAGCAAGTGTTGAGGAAATGTTTGTCAAAGGAGCAGAAGTAGATTCCTGTATTTCTCAGCCTAGGGAATCTGTATTTGTGTGGCATGTGTATTTGTCAAGGGAGAGGGCTGTAGACTTGCCTAACACCCTTTAATAAGGTCTGGTACAGGAGGCTCAATGGTGAGTCAAATCTACCAGCTCTCTGTTTCAGGCTGCCATCTAATCAGCCATGTTGTATAGAGTGCAGGGCTTCTTCAGCTTTTCCCATATGGGGCTACAACCCACAGTTTAAGAAGTGCTGGGAGAGGCCTCTACTAAAGTCTTCATCTGCTGCCTCACACTGGCACTGCAGAGCTGACTCTGGGTTCCCAAAGGCTTTGCCAGTAGAGCACAAGCTCAAGTGGGGAAGGCTTCCCTGGTCTGCATTCATCTGTAACATCAGAGAATGGGGCTAGGTGACCTCTGATGTCCCTTTCAGCTCAACCTCTTCCGATCTCATCATCCTCTGCAAATGAGTCCCTTGTCCTGTGATCTGGACTCTTGGCTAACAGCGTAATTACTTGACTGGCTGATGCCCAGCCCTGGCTGAGTTTGATTGACCACCCCATAATTGTAGCAAACAGGTTTGGTCAAGAGGTTACTATGGCTCAGGGCTAGAGTTGAAAAATTTTCCTTGAAGAATTAAGCTCTCTAAGGGGATTAGATGAACACTAAATTCTTGACCTTCTTCTCAAAATAGCTTATATTTGGCTCTAGCTGGCTTGGTTCCGTTTGCATTATCTGTTAAGAGGACACAATCTCATTTCTTTTGCAATTGTATCTGGCCTGTCACATTTTGATTTGACCATATTAGTCACTTAATGGAACTGTGTTTACTCCCCACCTCCCCACCCAAGGGATTAGGCTCCAATCAATTTCCTCCATATTGAGGATATGACCTGGGGGGCATATTGAAACATCCTTCTTTGATTGGATCACTGGCCTTCTTGTTCTGAGAATTAGATTCTTCTGAACAGGTGAATCTCCCTGATACTGGGAATGGTCAATTCTTGACTTTTTTCACAAGGAGTGAAAAGCCCTAAAGGATGTGCCCATTTGGGCCTGGAGGATCAAGTTTGCTGCAGCTGCTTGTTTTGTGTTCCTGCCTGGTTTTTCCTGACCCTGTGCCAGGCAGGAGAATGACTACAGAAGAGGCTATGAAGGGATGTATCTGGACATAGCCCCTTATTTTAAAGCACTAAAAAAGTAATTAAATGATGCAATCTTGAACCCTAAAAGCAAAGAAAAAGGATAAAATCCTAACATTAAAGACAATTCTAAGACTCATAAAATGTCTTTTAAATTCTAGAAAAGGACCAGAGAGCAGTTTTGAAAATTAGAAGGTTTGGAAAAATCAAGGTGAATCCAATAATCAAAGAATCCACTTTTGGAGCAGATAGAGGGCATGATCTAGGCTAACAGGGGCCTAAATGAGTCTTGGGAAACCAAAGGCATCTTGGTGAGCTGATGCTCAATGGTGGAGAGTTCCCAAGTATGGGTCTGTTCTAAGTATACCTTCCTAAGGAGCTTGTCCCACAGCTGAATTGGCAGCTCAAGCTCTATGGGATCTCACTGTGGTTTCCCAGCCTCCCAGCCCTCAGCATTTTATCCTGCAAGGGAGGGGTGAGGTTAGATGAGGCCAGAGAGAGTAGGCCGGAGCCTCAAAATGAACAGCTGCGGGCCAGGCCCCGATCAGTCAGAGGCGCAGCAGCAAACAGCTCTCCAGAGCATGCTTAAATTACCCTTGAATAGGCCTGGCTGCTGCCAGCCCCGTGATCTCATAGCATTTTCACAACATGAACCCTTTTACTGACAGAAATTTTAAAGGGCCCAACTCTCGTTCCCCTTTAGGAACATTTTGAATGAAACTGGAACACACTGAGCATTGTTACTGGACTTTGTTAGGGCTTCTCAGGCATCTTTATTTTGACTCCAGCAATGTTTCTACCTGCACCGGTAGACTGGTCTACCTGCTAACAGGTGACAGGATGCACTCACCCTTGTTATTCCCCAGATATAGTATTGCATTTGTGACAATTTGGCCCAAAGGCCTACCTTTGCCTGAATGTTCCACAGCCCTAAGTTCTAGTTGGAGGGTTCTGCCTGTGTGACCTTGAACCATTTATTTAATGGTATTAGGCCTCAGTTTCTCATCTATGAAAATCACAAGGTAAAGTAATCATTATGGTCTCTTCCCAAGTCAACATTCTTTCCACATGGTCCTAAATCTCTTCAGAAGGTAGCCATGGTCCCCTGTTCATTTCATTGTCTCTGTGTTAAGGCCTCCAGATTCACTGTGTCCTCCAAACTGCTTTTTTAATGATGTTATGTATTCAGAGCCTGAGCCTGAATAGGGTAAACTGGCCGTTGGGGGTTTTCTAGCTGCTGGCTGATAGAGAGGCAGTCTTAGGCATTACTTTGGCAGAGGCTTCAGATGCTGCAGGCTTTCTGGCATTATGATGCCAATGACATTATCTTCTCTGCAGGGTAATTCAGTAACAGTGACCCTGTGTGAGCTTTTATCATTTGTGAAGCACCTACTGTGTGCCAGGTACTGTAATAGGTACTTGGCCTACCATGACAAAAAAAAATACAGTCTCTGTCCTCGAGGAGCTTACATTCTACCAGGAGGGCACAAAATGTGCATAGATCAATATATGCAAAGTCCTTTCAAGGACAGAGGATGCTTATAAGTGGGAGGGCCAGGATCTGGCTAGGCATCATGTAAGAGGTAGTACTTGAATTGAGCTGTGGAGGAAGCTAGAGATTCCAAGAGAAAAAGTAAAGCGAGAGAACCTTCCAGGCATAAAGCTCAGCCTGTGCTAAGTAAGGCATGGGGATGGGAGATGGAATGGCAGGCATGAAGAACGGGAAGAAGGCCATTCATTTAGCAGCATGGAAATGCTTAACACTTCAATGGGCCTATCATTTCATTGATATGGGTACGCCTGAGCCCAAACTGAACTCCGTTACTTCCTTCCATTGCTGGCAGTTCTGCCTCGGTGGCCAAACAGGCCGAGTCTGATCCTTCCTCCATAGGGGAGCCCTGCAGGTGTATGACGATAGCCCTCATGTCCTTCCCTCCCTGAAGCCTTCTCTTCTGCAAACGAAATATCTCAAGTTCCTTCAGATGAACCTTATAAAGCATGATCTTTTCATCATTCTGGAAAATGATCAAGGAAGATAATATTTGTAATGTACTTAGCACAGAGCCTGGCACGTAGTAGGCACTTAATAAATATTTATCCCTTCTCTCTTCCCTTCCCTTTTGCCAGGCTCCCCCCTAAAATTTGATGTCTTGACCTAAACGAAATGCTCAAGACATCATCCAAGAAGGGCAGGGTACAGGGGAATCTCTGAATACCTTCATTTTGGACATGTTCCAGTAAATCATGAATGGAGGTATTCCTTCCACTCAAGCCCTCCTTTCCCATCCTGTGTGACAGTTGCCTTTATCTTCCTGAAATGTTGCAGGCTTTCCTCTAGATGACATTTCATGGGTACCAATGGAACATGCTAACTGTCCATTGGCTGTCACTTACTCTTGATAATGACCAGCCCATCACCTTTTCCAGTCTCATGTTTCCCTAATAATATTTTACACAGCTTCCCCTGTACAATTGTTCATTGGTAAGATGCTGCAGTTTGTTGATACCTCCACAAGCCTCTCCACTGCTCTTTTTATGATCTGCACCTTTGTCTGATTGATTTGACATTGTATTTGGTGTTAAGGGTACAGAGACAAAAAAAGAAATGATCTCTGCTATGGAGGTTATATTCTACTAACTGAGAGGGGAGGGGGCACAGTATAACTAGATTGCTTGTTCTTTCTATTTGTGCTTTTTGACATTATGTGTATGGTTTTTCTGGTTCTGCTCATTTTTACTTTGCATCATTTTATATAATTCTTCCCATGCTTATCTCTATTCATCATTTCTTACAATGCAATCAAAATCTGTTACCTTCATATACAACAAATTATTTAGAGGTTCTCCTATCAATGGACAGCTACTTGGCTTCTGGTTCTTGTCTAGTACAAAAAAGTACTCTATTTTGTCATATGTATGGGGCAGCTAGGTGGCATAGTGGACAGACCACTGGGCATGGAATCAGGGAGACCTGAGCTCAAATGTGGCTTCAGATACTTATGTGATCCTAGTCAAGTCAGTTAAACCCTATTTGCCTCAGCTTCCTCATCTGTAAAATAGAGACACTAATAGTACTACCTCCCAGAGTTCTCATGAGGACCAAATGAGATAATAATTGTAAATCACTTAGCACAGTGCTTGGCACAGATTAAGTGCTATATAAATGTTAGTTGTTGTTAGCCTTTCTTTTTATCATTGACCTCCTTGGGGAATATGCCTAGAAGTGGCATATCTGGGCTAACGGGTATATGGAGTTGAGTGATCTGCTTTCCAGAATCGTTGGATAAATTCTATGCCTGGAATCAAATTGGACTCTGTGCCAACAGTGCATTAGCAAACCCACAGCCCCTCCAAGAATTGTCATTTTCCTCCTTAGTCATCTTTGCCAATCTGATGGGTATGAGGTAGAACCTCTTAGTTGCTTTAATTTGCAATTTTTGTTTTTTAATGTTTTCAAGAATATCTTCATATGGTTGTTGATAAGCTTGTATTTTGTCTTTTGAGAAATTCCTATACATATCCTTTGGGAAATGAATTTTGTTTTGGCATATTTGTATAAATTCCCTATATTTCTTCAATATCAAATCTCTACGAGGAAAGTTTCCTGCAAAGACTTTTTCCTATTCACTGTTTGCCTTCTAATTGTAACTACATTGATTTTGTTTATTCAACTGAAAATAAATTGCATGATTAAATGTGTCCGTTATCTTTTGTAATCATGTTTCTCTTGTTTGGTCAAGAGCTCTCCCTATACACATGGTTGTGAAAGGTATCTCCCACTCTTCTAAAATTTGTTTGATTCGTTGTTGTTCAGTCACTTTAGTCATGCCCCACTCTTCATGACCCCATCTGGTGTTTTTGATTTAATCTTTCCAATGACAGAACCCTCACTTCTGACATAGATCAACAGTTAAACAAAACAAACTGACACACTGACCACATATGGCAGCACATATAGCATTCCACATCCGTAATCCTCCACCTTTCTCCTAAGGATAGAAATCATTTTCATTATCCCTTTATAATCAAGATTAATCTTGTGGTAACTTGAATTCTCATGGGGTTTTTTTGCCCTCATGTTATTGTAGTTATTACATCATATTCTCTTGGTCCTGCTTGCTGCACTTTGCATCAGTCTAGATGTGCTATCAGACTTCTCTGAATTCCTTGTTCATCATTTCTGGTAGTATTAGGTTGTACTGTTGCATTCCTATTCTATCGTTAGCATGTTAAGCCACTCCTCATACTATGGATAGACACTTTGGTTTTCTGTTTTTTTTTTTTGTTGATGCAAAAAATACTTCTCAGAATATTTTGGCATATGTAGCACCTTTCCCTCAGAGCTGTAACTAGCACTCTTTTCACCTGAAGCAACATAAATCTTGCTCAGGACAAGCTACACAAAATAGATCAGCTCTTTAAGCTAAGATATCTCAAGGCTCTTACTGGAGAAGTTTCAAGAGTAGCTGGGGAAAACAGGGTAAGGCTGACCTAAGGAGTGTTTACTTGGAGTCTTGGGAGGGGTAGGGACCATCTGTTAGCCCTCTATTTGTGGTCTATGTTGCTTAGGGACTGCAAGGGCTCTTAGCACCCTATAAATTCAGTACCTGAGGCAAAGCCCTGATTGCCCTGCCCTAGTTGCATCTCTGCTCTCCTTCTGTCTTTGACCTCCTTGGGATATATGCTCAGCAGGGGTAATCCTAGGTCAAAAGGCAGAGACAATTTAATCGCTTTTCTATTATAATTCCAGTATTTCTTTTGAGAAAGGCTGGGACTATTCACAGCTTCACCATCATTATATTTGTGTGATTTTCTTTGCACAGTCCTTTCAACAATGACTAATTCTATTTAGCATCTTTTCCAATTTGAGCGTGAGATAGAATCTCAGTTGTTATAATGTGAATTTTTCTGATGAATGAATCAACAAGCATCTATTAAGTAGCTTGTATGTGCCAGGCAAAGTGCCAGACACTGGGGAGACCAAAATACAATACGAAATAATTCCAAAGTCTCAAAGAATTGACATTTTCTCAGGGGAGATATATACATATGAAAGGATATACAGAACAAATATATCACAAGGACAAAATAGGCAGTGCCCTTGAACCAAAACATTAGAGAAATCCTACTATCCATTTGGACATCAGGAAAAGCTTTGTGTCCAAAGCGATTCTTGAATTATTAGCAATTTAAAGCATTGCCTTTGAGATTTTGCATTTCTTATCCTTGCAACCTTTCTATTCAGAGCCTTAAACCACTTATCCATTGGGTAATGGCTTTTAATCTTATATACTTGTGTCCATTTCCTATTTAAGCCATGGTGGCTATTGTGTACCAGCCATTGGGTCACTCTCTCTTCTTGAGGAGTTCAACATTTGAGTCATCATCTTCCTCTCATCCCTTACTCCTGTCTTGATACTAGAGGAATGCATTTGCCATCTACCTGCTTTTTCAACTCCATAACCTCCCAGTTATTGAGTCTCTTTAAATGTCATGAACTCTTCCTTCACTCTGTGTCAACCCTACATAGAACTGGTCACACCTAGAGCTCACCGTTACCCCCGCTGTTCCACTTACTAATAAAAAGCCCTGATATTTCCTCAAGCTGACCATAACTATGATCCTTTCATGTTTACATTCAGAAAACATTTGGTCATCTATCTCTTCCAGACCAAGAGAAAGCTAATGCATGCATAAGGGCCTTTTTGCAAAGATCAGTCTAAGGTTGATTTTTTTCACCTGCCAACTTCATTTCCATCACCATGACTGTTCTCGTGCTGCCAAATCTGCCTAGTATTTGCAGAAAGAGTAGAAGGTTGTGTTCCTTCATTGTGTATGTTTATGTGCATGTGAACATCAGCGTATGCCTATTTTCTGTTCTCTCATGGTTGGCAAATAATGCTATCTACTTTGGCAGTGGAAAATCACCTAAACATTTTGATTAGGGGGAAACACATGCTGACGCAGGAGAAAATTAGAGTTGGAAAGGACATTATAAATGACCCAGTTCGACTCATCTCGTCTCACAGACTCCCAGCATAGAAGGGTGGGGTACTTTGGATCATAGGTGTAGAGCTGGAAGGAACTTTGAAGATCATCTCGTCTGGACATTCCTAACTTTTTTTGTGTCATGGATCCCCTTTGGGTGGTCTGGTAAAATCTTAAATGCAAAGAATAAAATACAGGGGATTAAAAAAGAAATCAATTATGTCGAAATACAATTATCAAAATATTAAAAAAAATAAGTTCACAGATAGTAGGTTAACAATCTGTGATCTAGTCCAACGACCTCATTTTCTAGATAAGGAAACAGGGGTACAAAGATGGGGAGTGTTTTTTTCAAGGACATATAATACGTGGTTGAGCCAGAATTTGAACCCAGATCCTCAGATTCTCCATTCACTATTCTTTCTACCATATCACTTTACCTCTCTAGGTCTAGTTAGGGTGACTCGAGTGGAAAATCTGGGATCAAACTTAAGCCTCCTCACTTCTTGTGCAGCTTGGTACTAAAGCAAGCTCAAGTAGTACGACTGTCTCAGTCTTGGATTCTCAGCCTTAGATTTGTGGATTTAATTCCATATTTGGTACCCAGATAGCCCAGTAACCTTGCGGTGGGATGGGGAGGAAGAGGTTACTAGCACTGTGTTTGCAAAGATATTACAAAATACTGTGTTAGGACACTGTGCTAAGAGACCAAGTCTTGCTTTTTGCTGAGGCTGTGTCTATGGGATGCCTAAACAAAGGTCATTTTACTAGAGGGAAAATAAGTTACAGTTATCCTTTCCACATTGCAACTTTCCCCATGTGGTTTTTATATATCGTAGGTCAGTATGAGAAATTAGATGGGAATTTTGAGGGAGTTTTATGGAACCTGTAGATAACATGTGAAGGCCAGCAGACAACACAGAGCCTATGACTAAATATTTAACCCAAATTTTACAACAAGGTAAACATCCCATAAAAACAAAAAAGAAAAAATTCAGACTTCTTCTCTGGTATGAAGGGAGGGCCAAAATATTTTATGTGGATTTTCCAGATCTTGGGGGTGTCGCTCCCCTAACCTTGTGATGTGGAAGGAATAATTGTACTCTGGTTTTTGTACTAGGTATAGGGCCCTCCTGTTGAAGAAGCTCCCTCTACCAATGCAGTTGAGCATGCTTTCCTCATCTTAGAATGTTAGAGAGCTGTTTGGCACTGGGAAGTCAGGTGACTTACCCAGGGCCACACAGATAGTATAGGTCAGAGGTGGAATTCAAACTCAGCTGTTATGTAGAAAGACAGAATTTAAATACAGGTCTCCTAGACTCCGGGCTTAGCCCTCTCTCCACTGTGTCATTCCTTCTCTCCTCTCCCTTTTTCATTCCCCATATCCCTTCTTTTTTTTTCACTCTGTCCCACAAACCTGCCACATATGACTGTTGAGTTGGTTTTCTTTTTCATTCCATCAGAGAAGTACACATTTGAAAGATACCAGCCTAGAAATTTCTTCACACTGTCTCTTTTGGGGAAAAAGACATTTAATTATGGCATAGTGGAAAGCCCATGGTATAGGACATAGGAGTCCTCAGTTCTGATCCTGGCTGTGTTGATGCCTTGGGTCACACAGCAAGGCTTATGTCTCATTTTTCAGTTTGTGGATAGCCTTGAGTTCAAAGTAAGTTTATTTGAGGTTTTCACTTTGATTCCAAAGCAGAAAGGAAAAAAAGGAAAACAAGCCATCCTTGTGTCTTACTGCCTCTCCTAATCATCATTGCTTGTCTTATAATTCATACATGTCAATGCTACAGAAGCATACAATGCTGAGGGAATAAGTAACTGATGAAAATACTAGTTGAAATTCAATTTCGATGGTATTTAAACGCAGATAGAATCAGCTGAATGGATTAATGGGAGCAGTTCATTGTGTGAAGAATATTAAGAGGAGGATATGAGCCAGCTTTTGGGCTTCATCTAGCCCTGAGAGGATTGCCTTCTATAGCACAATGCTATTTGGTCTATAATGAAGAAATCATTTCCATTTAATTAGATTTTTATGCACATATTCTTAAGAAATGGACATTCCATTCTGTATAGGACCCTTTGTCGACATCAACAATTTCTGCTCCAGGATTTTTTTTAAATCTTTCATTTTAACATTTCCTATGTCTACTCAAGGGAAGGAGCTCAAAGCCTGAAGTGTGGGAATAGAGGGACCATACCTTTATTGGAATATAGGTTATGGAGCACATTCAAAATCTCACTGGATCTGCACAATAAATAACCCTGTGAGGTGGTGGTTAATGTCATAAATAAGAAAAGGGAAGTTTGGAGTCATCCAAGGCCATGCTAACTTATATAGACTCTCCCTCATTCCATTCACTTCATGTTTATTGAGCAATTACTGTGTACCAGCATGGGTAGGCACTGGAGATAGGAAAGCTGAAAACAAAAATGGAACCATCCTTGCACTTAGGGTGCTTACATTTTGCTGGGGGTGAGGGGAGAGAAGAGGAAGTAACAATATGTACAAACACAAGAAAATCCAAAATATATGCAAAATTCTTTGGGGGAAAAGAGGACATAATTAACCACTGTAGGGGAAAGTCATCTTTAAGAGGTGGTCAGCTATGCTTGGAAGGAAGCTAGGGATTCTGAGAGGCAGAGGTGAGGAGGGAGAGCCTTCTGGATGTAACACCAGATCACTATAATTGGTTCATTTTAAGACTAGGGAATAATATAATGTCCTCTAAGGTCCCCATGGTTCTGTCCCCTTCAGCCTTAGGGAGTTGTAGATCAAAAATTATGTCTTTAACCACAATGGCTGCAAGCCCAGCTCCCCCCACCTCCCTCAGGAAAATTATTAATATTTAGGCAGAGGTTGAGGTCTCTGCCTAATATACATTTATATCTATCCTTAGTTAATCCTTGGCTTCTTTGTGGGTGGAGCTAAATTGAATTTACTGGAAACATTTGAGTAACAAAATAGCAGATGATGCTAGAGTATAGGTAGGTTGACAGGCTCCAGGATTATAAGTTAGGGGAAGAGCCGATCTTTGCTCAGAGATTCCCTTAGGGCTGGCCTTCTGCTCCAAGGTATCAGTGGAGCCAAGGATCCTTCTCATCATTGCACTTCTCTGCCTCTGCTCATTCTTGCCTTTCTCCTCAGCTAAGGGACAGCAAGGTGGCTCAGTAGATAGAGCACTGGCCCTGGAAACAGGAAGACCTGAGTTCAAATCCCAATCGAGAGACTCAAGTGGCTGTGTGACTTTGGATAAGTCACATCACCTCTGTTTGCCTTAGTTTCCTCAAAAGTACCTTCTTCCCAGGGTTGTTGTGAGGATGGAATGAGATAATTTAAAAGTACTTAGGATAGTACCTGGCAAATAGCAGGTGCTAGTAATAGGAGTAGTAGGAGTAGTAGTAGTAGAAGTAGCAACAATCTCAAGGGTATGTTGAAAAGCCATGCTTGCTCTACCTCTGTAATGAATGCAGTTTTAAAAAATAGCTTGGCAATTTGTAGATGACCGCTGGGGCAGGGCCAAATTTCCTTGGCCTGGCTAAGCACAGTTCTTGTGCAATGTATCTGAGGATGTGTCCACACTTAGTCTAAAGCTTATGAGTGAAATTTATTGAGTGGCATCCTATTACTTTTATAAAGTGGAGAGGGATTGAGTAAATCCATCACGTCACCCTTATCCAGGCCTGAGGGCCTGAGGTGGGGGTGGTAGGAGCAATGGGATGTTGTGTACGAGCGATGGTAAGTAGATACAGTTTGCCTAGAACAGAGTTTGTGAGGGGAAATAAAGTACAATCAGGTTAGAAATGTCTCCAGCCAGACTGGGAAGGGTTTTAAATACTAAACAGAGGAGGTTATATTTAGCCCCCAAAGCTTAATGAGTACAGGAATGCTATGGCCAGATCTGTGTCTTTAAAATATGAATTTGTTACCTGTGGGAAAGATGGAGGTGAGTGGGAAGAGTTTGATGTCAGAAAGAACAATAACCTCCGTGAAAAGTAATGTGAGAGTCCTAGACTTGTGCTTAGAAAGGGCTAGTAGAGTACTTAGTATAATGCTTAGGTATAGACTTCAGAAGTATCAAACCTTGGAAATCTTTGAGCCTTTCCCAGTGCAATAAGAGCTATAATTCTTAGGGATACCAGTAGAATTCCATGTTAATACTCTCACGGGGAAGAGGTGAGAAAATTAGGACAATGATACATTGTTGGTGGAGTTGTGAACTGATCCAGCCATTCTGGAGAGCAAGTTAGAACTATGCCCAAAGGACAGTGAAACTATGCTTGCCCTTTGACCCAGCAATACCACTTCTAGGTCTGTACCCCAAAGACATCATAAGAAAGGGAAAAGGACCCACATATACAAAAATATTTATAGCAGCTGTTTTTGTGGTGGCAAAGAATTGGAATTTGAAGGAATGCTCATCATTTGGGGAATGGCTGAGTAAGTCGTGGTGTACAAATGTAATGAAATATCATCGTGCTATAAGAAATGATGAGCAGGTGGATTTCAGAAAAAAAACTTGGAAAGACTTACATGAACCAATGCTGAGTGAAGTGAGAAGGACCGCGAACATTGTGTGACGCTCGGCTGTGACTGACCTAGCTCTTCTCAACATTACAATGATCCAAGACAATTCTAAAAGAGTCATAAAGGAAAATCTGTTCACATCCAGAGAAAGAACTGATGGAGACTGAATGAAGATCAGAGCAGACTGTTTTCACTTTTTTGCATTTTTCATGTTTTTTCCCTTTTCTTCTTTCACAATGCAACTATGTGGAAATATGTTTAACGTGACTGTACATGTATAACCTATATCTAATTGTTTGCTCTCTTGGAGAGGGGGGAGGAAGGGAGGGAGGGAGAAAGAAAATTTGGAACTCAATCTTTCAAAAAATGAATGCTGAAAACTACCTTTACATGTAATTCTGAAAAATGAGATACTATTTACAAAAAAATCCTCATGGGAAACATTGAAGGATGCCATTGAACACTGAACTTTTAGTAAAGACTTGGATGTTCTTTCAGGATGATCCTCCCTATTTTGAAAATATAAATTCTCTCACTATTTGAATCCTAATAGGAACATCATGTCACAGTGGATAGAGAGCTAGCTTCAGAACCAACAAGATCTGGGTTCAGGTCTCACCCTTGATACGTACCGTTTGTTTGATCCCAGTCAAGGCTCCCAAGCAAGTCTCAAGTCTGTATGTTGCCTAGCTGTCACTGATGGCAACTGATCAATATATATTTATTAAGTGCCTGCTATGTGCCAGGCACTCTTCTAAGCATTGGGATTATGAAAACACGCAGAAGGCACCCCAATTCCTTAAGAGGCCTACAATATGGTTTATATGGTGAGGAGAGAGACAACATGTAAACAAATGAATACAAGGCAAGCTATATACAGGATGAATAGGAAATAATTATTGGGGCAAGACACAAGAATTAAGAGGGGTTGGGAAGGCTTCCTGTGGAAGGTAAGATTTGAGTTGAAACTTAAAGGAAGCCAGGGAGATCAGCAGCTGGAGTGGAGGAGGGAGAGCCTTGTAAAGACGAGGGACAACCAGAGAAAATGCCTGATGCCAAGGGGTGGAATATATTGTTCATGGAACAGCCGGGAGCCAGAGCACATTAGAGATTCAGGTACAAGAAGACTGGAAATGTAGGACAGGGATATTTTCTCACTGGAAATATCTTCCGCCAAAGAAATAATAGGGATAGGCCAGTAAATACACAAATAAAGGCAGTATTAATGTTTAGTTAAAATAGCAGAGGATTTTCTTAATCTTCATTTCTGTATTGAAGTTATTAGAGGAATGCAGCATCTAATGTCAAAGGTAGCCTGATATACATGTGTAGCATTAAGATTTTTCAAATATAGCTCCCAGAAAATGAGGACACCATGCATTCAATCTTCCTTTCTTTTAATTACCCATGAAGAATCATCTGGGGATTACTTACAGGCAGACTTTTGTTTCCCCGGGAGAATTATAATTTGCAAGGACTTTACAGAGCAAACCTTGATACTGTTAATACCGAGCCAGTGTCCGGAGCTGCCGATGAAACACAAATCAGTGGTTTGGAACTTGAAAAAAGGCTCTATGTTCTAAAGAGCAAGTGAGACCAAAAGGAAGAAAGTATCAGCAGGCAAGATACAACGGATTTAATTTTTGTCATCCCATGTGCACATGAAGGCCGTAGACATTGGATCATAGGATTCGATTTCAATATGGAAGGGACCTTAAAGATTGTCTAGTCCTTCCTCCTAATTTTGTAGGTGGAGAAAGTGAGGCCCAGAGGGAAGTAACTTGCTGACGGTTACACAAGGAGTAATATCTAGTACTGAAGAGAGTCCTCTACCTCCAAATTCAATGCTCAGCATGTTCGGGGAAATATTGGGAGACCTTGCTTGGGTTACATTGATTTCTGTGTTGCTAGACTGCATGCTACACTGAAAAGAATCATCATGCAGTGAGCAGCCGGTCTGGTGCCAAATCTCTCCAAACATGGCCAGCCTGGGTCTTTGATGACAAGTGGATCTATCACCAGGCCTATGTTTGAAGTTTTTCTTCATTGGCCTGATCTGTCAAAGGTAAGTCTCTACTGGCTAAGCCTCTGAGTACCCAGGGTCACCTGGAAGCCATGAGGAGTCATCAGTGAAGGCTGCATCCTCTTATCAAAAATTCTGACTTGAGTTTTCTCAATGAACATATCCTTGAAGGATTGCCTTTACTAGGCAAGAGGCTCAGCACTTTGAGATACATGGAAAAAAAGGTCAACTCAGCATTTAGTCTGAGAGTTGCCAGAGGTGTCAATTAAACGTTTCCTGAAGTTAAAGACAACCTTGGCATCACCACTGGCTTCCCACTTTATACCTTTCACATAACAAAACAGAGTGCCTGACATGGAGATCAGAAGACTTGAGCCTGAATCCTTTTTCAAACACTTATTAGGCACTTAACCTCTCTGAACTGTGGGCAAGTTCATGGGTTAAATAAATAAAAAAAATCCTTCATCTCTCTGGCAGCTAGGTATTGCAGTGGAAAGAGTGCTAGACTTGGAAACAGAAAGAGCTGAGCTCAAATCTAGCCTCTGATTCTTACTGGCCATGTGACCCTGGGCAAGTCACTTAAGTTTGCCTTAGTTTCCTCAACTGTAAAATGAGAATAATAATAGCGTTCACCTTCCAGGGTTGTCAGGAGGATTTAATGAGAAAGTATGAGAAAGCACAGTGCCTGGTACATAGTAGGTGCTTAATACATTCTTCTTCCTTTTCCCTTCACTTTCCTTCCCATCATGAAAGCTCACTCTTCCATTTTCAGTATCATGGGTAGTGCCCGTCTCTTTAATTTGTCATTCTTCGGTAGCCTGGCCATTGTACCTTGGCCACAAACAGATACTAGAGCAGCAGCATAGGAAGTAATGATGTCACGAGTGTTAAGAATAAATGACTCTGAAACCAAGAGCAAGCATATGCAATAGAAAAAATTATGGGCCTTTCCAATATGTTCAGGTACAAAATATAGGTGATCATTTATTACAACCGCTTTTTAACATAGTTCTAGAAATGCTAGCTGTAGCAATTAAGCGAGAAAGGAGAAATTAAAAAAAATAAACACAAAAAAGAAAATTATTTTTGTGGGTGTTGCTTACAAAACTCTAAAGAGGTAACTAAAAACCTAATTAAAACAATAAATAAATTCAGGAAAGTTGCATGATTTAAAAATAAATCTATACAAATCAGCAGCATTCCTATATATTACCACAAAACCCAGGAGGAAGAAATAGAAAGACATTCCAATCAAAATATCTACAGAATGTATAAGGTATTTGGGAATCTAGCTACCAAGACACACTCAGAAACTATATGAATTCAATTACAAAACACTTTTTGTAGAAATACAGTTCTAAATAATTGGAGAAATAGTAATTATTCATGGGTAGTTTGATCCAATTTAATAAAAATGGCAGTGCTTCCTCAAGTAACTTGCTTGTTCATTACTACCTGAGGATTATTGTGCAGAAATAGAAAAAAATAATAATGGAATTCATGTGGGGAGCAAAAGAACGCAAACCTCAAAGGAAGTAATGAAAAAAAAATGGAAAATAAGAATTAGAGAACCTAAGCGTACTAGATCTCAAACTATACTACAAAATATTGTTGTCTATTTGTTTTGGTCATGTCTAACTTTTTTCTTTTTTTTTTTAATTTTATTTATTTAATTTAATTTTCTTTAGTTTTCAGCATTGATTTTCACAAGAGTTTGAATTACAAATTTTCTCCCCATTTCTAC
>CM053628.1:24227565-24245893 GCA_028646595.1 Phalanger gymnotis | reverse complement strand
CATGAATCTGTTTCTGTGGAGCCTAAATAAATGTTTTATTGCATTCTACTTGGAGAATCCCTCATACCTTGAGATTTCGAACCATTCAAACATATACATGATTATATTTGAGATTATAAATTCGGCCTTCCTACTTCACCTTGTGAGCAAGACCAGTACCATTTCCCACCTCCGTACTCCTAGCATTATGGGGAGGGCCTTGCATGCACTTGGCTCAAATGTAGCTCACTCCAATGAATGACCAATGAAAGACTGTGTTGAGACACAGCCCGCATAGGATTTCCTAATAGTCCATTGATATGCTTTTCATGAAAGTATTTTTGCAGATATAGGGAACTTTTCTATAGTCTTGTAAGACTTTGGTTTGAGTCTTATATGAGATTTCTGTATTCGTCATCATGTGGCCACTTTCATAGTGCTTTAAGTTATACAAAGTGTTTTATCATTTCCAGGTGATTACTAGATGTCAAAAAAAAGGCTCATAGAGTTGTCCATGAGCACATGGCTTGTATGTGTCAAATTTTCTTACTTTTTGAAAGTGGCATTGCCAACCAGGAGTTGAATTGAATCTGGGCCTTCCTGAGCTAATAAGAATATTTGGTATTTATGGAACAATCCAAGCTTTGCAAAGCATTTTGCATCTATTAGTTCATTCAAATTCTCATAACCACCCTTCTGGGAAGAATATTATATAAGTATTATTCTTCATTTTACAGATGAGGAAACTGAGTCTTAGAGAGGTGATGTGATTTGCCTACAATTATAGTTAGGAAGTATCAGAAATGGGATTTGAGCCCAGATCTCTTCTGAATTCAAATCCACTGCGTAGTGACCTATGATGTCCGTGACATCTATCCTCCCGCATTGGTAAATACTGTTTGAGTTTTGTGTAGGTACTGTCCTAGGTCCTAGGAATGCATAACAAGTGAATGGTCTGACTCATTTGATTCTGATTTGCTTTTCTTGGCTTCCTGCCATTCTGTCCTAAACCCTCTGCAAGAACTTGTTTGGGTGTGTCTGGGTGTACAGCAGAATTACTCAATGCTGGCCAGTCCACGGAGGATTCTTTCTTGTTCGTAAGCATGGTCCATTTCTTTGCTATGTGAAGGTAAGAAATGTGACAAATGATTTTATGATTATTTAGGTAGTCTTAAGTGGCTGAGACAACTGTCCTCGTCTAATCACTCCAGCCTATTTATTTGCCTTCTTCATCTGACGAGATGGCTGCTTTCAGAAGTGAGAGGAGATGGGATGGCTTTACATTTTCATTATTGTTCCTGGTTTGTCTTAATGCCAGTTTACATCTGAGTGGACTTCATGACAACCAGAGGAGGTTTGATTTTTTGTTTTTTGATTTTCAGTTTTAAGAGTCTCCTTCCTTTTGGATCAGGACTTTGTGGCTGAATGGCAGATGGATATCAGATTAAGGATTATGAGCCCCTGTAAACATCAGGATGTGGCCCATGGTGCATTGCTCCTCACCAGTAACTCTAGGAAACCTTCAAGTGCCAGGATCTATTGTAATCAATGGAAGATACAATGATCAAAGTAGGGTTGACCTGAAATGGGAGCCTAGAGGTTTGTCTGTGGGGTTTTTTGGGGCATGGTATTGAGGCTTAGAACCATTTCAAGGGGATTTTGGCTTGGCACTCTTTTCCAAATGGAGAGTAGGCCATAAATAGTCCAGTTCCTGAGCCTTACACCCCTCTATTGTACCTCGAGGTCCTGAGAATCTGGTTTAATGCGTTAGTGTTACTACTCCTGATTTATTGTGTAGGCCAAATGTGGGGAACATTCAGTCTGCCCCTCTGTGGTTGATGATGACGAAGAAGATGATGATGATGATGGTGATGATGGCAGCTGACATTTGCAAAGTGCCTTACATAATTTAACTTGAATGTCACAACAACCCTATAAACAAGGAAGTACTGGAGACAGCTCATATAGCTCAGGAGGGCTAGTTATTAAATTTTTGGTGTGAACACTTAAATCTTAGAGATTGGCAAATGCAACAAGGGTTTGATTTCTTGTTTTGTTGATTATCTAGACTAAAGTAAGTGATGGGGAAAATGTTAATGATGCACATTCAGTTTGAAAGTGTATCCTGTGTTTCAGAGACCCGATTGTTAAACATTTCCCAGCATACACTTGCCTATAAGGTAGGCAGTGCAGGTATCATTATTTTAATGTAGTGATGAGGAAGCTGAGGTGTAGAAGTCATGCCTTGACTGTGGACACCCACCTGGTAAGTGTCAGAGGTGGGCTTTAAGCCCAGGCTCTCCCAATTCCCAGATCAGCACACTTTTCCCATCACTATACTACCTAACCAAAAGCCTTCCTCCCAATATTTCTGAAGTTTTCAGAGATGTGCCATTGTGAGTGCCTGTTTTCATATTGTTCGGTCTTAAAAATATTAGCTGTAAGTCTCCTTCTCCCTCCCCTACCCTAACACTGAGTATTTCTTTTTCTTTTTTTCCTCAAAATATGCATGGTATCTCTTTGGCTGCATTCCTTCTACTCCACTAATATGGCCCCAGGCGGCATCTGTCCACTGCCCAGCTGGTGTGTATATAGTCAGAGAATGCAGACTTAGTTTAATGTTTACCTGAGCTAAATCAGATTAGGAAGGAAGTCTGCTAGAAGAAAAGCATGTAATGTGTTCCAAGGTCACATAGGAATTTCAGAGAAATTATGGAAGTAGCCCGTTACTGGGGTAAGAGCCCTGAGTGGGGTCAGGAAATTGTCCTTCCAGTTTCTGATCATATTCACGAAAAGAATGAATCAATGGGATTCAGATATAAGCTCTTCCACCTATTGTTCCTCTGACCATAGGCCTTTCATTTCATATCACTCTGCCTCAGTTTCCTGGATTAGGGATAGGAGATAGACTAGATGATTCCTAAAGTATTACCCAATATAAATTGTAAGAGCTCTCTGTTCCACCAATAACTACAACCCATGAAAATAAATCCACCGCAGAGCCAAGGTTGCAAGCTGGGATGCTAGTACAAATAGGAAGAAAAGGGCATAGTGCAGAATCCAGAAGATGAGGCAGAGTTATTGTCCAGAGGTCCAGACCAGACAGGAGGGGAAGAAAGAAACAAGCATTTGTTATGGGCCAGATACAAAGCTAAGTGCTTTCTGAATATTATCTTTTATGAGCCTCAAAACAAACCTGAGAGGTGCATGATATTATTATCCCCATTTTACAATCGAGGAAACTGAGTCGGACAAGTTATTAATATCTGAGGTTAGATTTGAACTAAGGTTTTCCTGATTGCAAGTCCAGTGCTCCATCCCCTTCCCCAAACAGCTGTCTCTATACTAATAGCTAGCATGTATATAGTGCTTTAAGATTTAATTTTTAAGAAATCTGGGAGCACAATCCTTAGCCACAGGTGGGTCTTGGCTTCCAGGATTCCAATTGGGCTTGGAGTGACAGATGGGAACTGATGTTCAGATAGGGGAACCAGGACCAGTATATAGTGTAGGCAGGTAGAATCTTACCATGAGACAACCCCGTCCTCTGATCACTAACCAGTTTGTTAGCAGGCATTTATTCAGCATATACCATGTGCCAGGCACTGTGCTAAGCATGGATACAGCAAAAGGTAAGAACAGCCAGTCCCTCCTCTCAAGAGGCTCACAGTCTTACTGTGGAGATCACACACAAACAACTACATCCAGACAGGCTATATGCAAGATACATTGGACATAATCTCATAGAGAAGGCCTGGGAAAGGCTTCCTGTAGAAGGTAGGCCTTTAGCTGAGACTTGAAGGAAGCCAGGAGGCAGAGTAAGGAAGGAGAGAGTGAATCTCAGGCATGGAACATGCTCGATTTACAACTTAGTGAAAAAACACAGTGAAAAGGAAGAGCAAGAAGGCCAGTGTTCCTTGATTACAGGTTATGTGGAGGGGATTAAGGTATAAAAAGCTGAAAAGGTGAGGGGGTAGGTCAGGTTATGAATGGTTTTAAATGCCACGGGGGGTTATATTTGATCTTAGAGGTGATAAGGAGCCACTAGAGTTTATGGAATAGTTAGAAAACATCATCAGATCTAAACTTTTGAAAGATCCATCTTACTGCAGGATGAAATGGAGTAGGGAGAGACTTGTGGCAGAGACATCAACTAGCAGACTATTGTCATAGTATAGGCATGATGTGGTGACAGTCTGTACTGGGGTGGTAGCTGTGCTGAGGAGAGAAGGGGGCAGATGTGACAGTTGTTACTAAGGTAAAAATGACTGGATTTGGCAACTGGATATAGGAGGTGAAAGCAAGGAGTCGAGGTTACAAAGCAAGGACCCCTAGGTTACAAACTTAGGTGATTGATAGGATGACGGTACCTTTGACAGTAATAGAGGTTATGAAGAGGAGATGGTTTGGGGCAGGAGTGGTGCAAAGATAATTAGTCCAGTTTTGGACATGTTGAATTTAAGATATATGCAGGACAATTAGTTTGAGATGTCCAGTAAGCAGTTGGAGATGGGAGACTGGTGGTCAGGAGAGAAGTTAGGCCTGGAATATAGATCTGAGAAGAATCTGCGTTAAAATGATAGTTGAATCAGTGGGAGCTGTTATATTTTAGCATAATCCTGGGACATGTATCTCATACCTTGATCTTGTTTCAAATATCCTAAAGGCTAAAGGCTGGCTTACTCTCTGGAGCAAGACAGAGCTTTGTGGATGCTTATACAGTACTTGCAGAGGACTGGGCTCTCCAAGGAGCTCTTTTTAATGGGAGACATTTATACTTTTGGGAATCTCAAATCCTCTAGAAGATCTCTCATCTCATCAATGTGGACATGCCCTCCAATGATGCAGGCTGTGACCTGTCTCTTGCTAAAGCTCTCATCCATATCTTCCTGTAAGCTTGTTACAGGGTTCCCACCCAGTGTGGAAAGGTCAAGGGTCCTTCCTTGTTTGCTGTCGGCATCATAAATGGTTATCCTCTGCTTTGACCCTATGACTAGTGCATTAAAAAAAACAATAAACATTTGACTCACTTCCCATTAAAAAATAAAATAAATCCTATGTAACAAATACATGTAGTCAAGCAAAATAATTTCCCACATTGGCCGTGTCCATAAATGTGTCTCATTTTGAGTCTTGAGTCCATCTTCTCTCTGCCAGATGGTGGGCAGTACAGTTCAGATCCTTAGTAGCAATATAGCCTATTTTAGGAATACATTTTAAAATATAACACCTCAGGAATCTATGCATCTAGAGGAATAAAACTACAAATTAAGAACATCTTATGGCAACATGTGAAATGCACAAAACTGCTCTGCACTAATGAAAAAAACAACAGATGTGAAAATTTTGAAATAATTTGTCTTAAACTACAGGGGAGAAGGGGGAAAGACAAGGGGGGAAAAGCTATTTTATAGCTCATGATGGGAAATACTGGATGAAATACACAACCAGGTAAAACTTTTCCTGATAAATCACCCTCACATCATGGAACGAAACACCAAAGTGGTCAAGAGTGCTACATGAGACCTGATGGGGATAAATGGCAAATTCTGCACCTGTGTTATAAAAGAAAGTCAGCTTCATGGGTAAAGATTGGGGGTGGGCAGAACTAGAAAACAGTCGATGTTTTTAAGAGACCTGGGGGTTCCAGTGAACAGGAAGCTCGATATGAGTCAGCAATGTGTTTTGGCAGGCAAAACGAATGTAATCCTTTAAAAAGATTTTTGGTGGTTATTTTTCTCTTTTTTGTCTCTTACATTTCCCAACGTCCTCTTTCTTCTCTCCCTCATGCCAGAGAGCTGTCCTTTATATAAAAAAAAAACAATAAAAACAGCTCCAACTGTTTGCATCTCATTTGACCTCGTATGAACAAAATGGTGCCCTTGAGAGTAATTCCAATGTATTCTTTAGTAGCCAGGCCCCATTTGGAGCATTGTGTTTATTTCTGGGTACCACATTGTAGGTGCACATAAATGCTCTTGGCTGATATGCATCATCTTGATTGAATCCAGCCCTTGACCATCATAGGGCCTACTTAATGAGATCTATGATTATTCAAGAGAGGTCAGGCCTAACAATTCCTATTGGAAAAATTGAGTCGATACCAAGTGTCTATTGTCCAGACCATGCCAGTTGTATGGCCAGTCCACTGAGTTCAAGCATTAGTACACATACCTGGCAAAGGCTCTGCTGATAGACAAAGTCCCAGGAATGAATAGGAAGAAAAGAATGAACTAGATTGCATTGGGGAAGTTGTGCCTTGCTTTTAATGATCTCATGCTGTTCCCCAGGACACTGACACGTGTTTTCGACTCACCTGTTCTCCTCATATTGATTTGTGACCATCAATCTTAAAGCTTCACTCTCTTAAGAAAAACAACATTTTTGGTGTCTCTAAGTGCCACGGAAAGATTCATGGGGGGCAGGAAAGTGTGTGTGAGCAGATGGTAGCATGCTTCCAGCGATGGGCCATATATAAAAAATGGCACAAGAGAGGTTACTGAAATGTAGTATGAGTGTACTAGAGCACGAGCTACCATGTGGTAAGAGAACAGGCCAGAGTATTCCGCTGGCACCATGAGGGGCAAGCACATTGGGTAGGCAGGTATGCTATGGAGAATCTTTAGAACTGTTAAAAGAAGTTACCAGTAAATTTAGGTCAGAGAGATAACAATAATAATAATAAGGACTAACATTTACAAAGCACCCACTATGTGCCAGCTACTGTATTAAGTGCTTTACAAATATTATCTTATTCGAGCCTCACAATAACCCTAGGAGGTAAGTGTTATTATTATCCCTATTTTATAGATGAGTAAACTGAGGCAAACAGGGGTTAAGTGATTTGCCCAGGATCACACAGCTAATGAGGGACATTTGAACTCGAGTCTTCCTAACTCCAGGTCCATCCATTGTGCCACTATCTGCTGACACAAAATTTATTTTTTATTCATTTATTTATCTTTTTATTTTTTGGAGGCAATTAGGGTTAAATGACTTGCCTAGGGTCACACAGCTAGTAAGTGTATGAGGCCAAATTTGAACTCAGGTCCTCCTGACCCCAGGACCAGTGTTCTATCCAGTGTACCACCTAGCTGCCCCTGCCAATACAAAATTTAAAAGATACAAAGAGCGGAGGAAGAACTGAATACATAATGGAGATGTTCTCCAAAGAATTAGAAACATGAATGAGAAAATAACATTTGTTGCACAAAAACTCTAAAGTAGAGGAGAATTAGACACAATCTAGGCAAAATGCAACTTGAAAATAACATGAACTCTATAGAAGTCATGAGAATTAACCTTGAAGATAGGATGTACAAAAATTGCTGTAAGGTCATAAGTCTTACAAGAGAATACAGTAAATTAAAAAAAAAACCTGTGTATCATAATGTAGGAAACAATGCTAACCACACAAACAGAACTATGCAGAACCTCAGAACATAGACAACAAAGCACACAGAATCCACATATCCTCACCCGAAACACACACACACACACATACATACATTCACACATGCACTTAAAATTCAAATATATGTAGTAGTTAAATTTAACAAATTAAAATTTTAAAAACAGATATTTTGCCAGGAACCAAGAGAAAGATCTTCAGAAGTACAGGAAAGGCAATTCAAATAAAACTGAATTATTCCGTGTTCATTAGCGATTATAAGAAAGAATGGAATCTATTCCCCAAAGCAAGGGAGCTCAAAGTGTGTCCTAGGATTACATATCCTGTACACCTGAGCCTGATAATCAAAATTAAAAAAAGATGAAAGTTAAAGAAAAGAGCGGGCTTTGGGACATTCTATAACTCAGATTGTTTGACTGCATGACAAGCCGAGCACCAGAAGATGAATAAGTATAATTATTAAGAAAAGACTAAATATTGAAATTCATTATGTCAGTTTTCTAGGTTGTTATTTTTCTTAAGATAAAAATTGATGTCTCTAGTAAAAGAAAAGAACAAATATTGACCATCGAGAGACAAAAAGACTGGACGAGCTAACGAGTTGAATGTTCCATGGTTTACAACCTCTACTCCCCTGTAAGTGAATCAATATACTTTGTGGGAGGGAGTAACAGAGTGGAAAGCTGCAAGGATATGAAGGGTTATGAGGGACCAAGGGGAGCAAATAACATACCCAATTGAATAGGTGAATGGGGAAGAGAGAATTTTTTAGTGGAAGGAGTAGCTATTGAAAAATAGGATGAAGTCATCGGAAAGCTTGAACTCATGGCAAGAGGGCGAGTAGAAGGAGGGGGGGGTCACAGCCTAGAAAAAGAAATGTTCTAGACACTAAAGAACAATCCTACAGGAGAATAAGTGTATGTTGGCAATAAATCAGGGACCCTACGATGGGTTTTGTTGTGGGGAGGAAGGAAAGTGAAAAAATATGTACCACCTTCTTAGAGAAAAGAGATGTTCCTCCCACAGTTTTAGACTCTAGCTAATACACTACTGGTGGATCTGTGAATTTATCCAGTCTTTCTAGAAATTAATTTGGAATTATGCTTAGAAAGTGGCTTAAGTGTCCACACCCTTTGACTCAGTGACCACAATGCTAGTCACAAAGTTCACAGAGGTTAACAACAGAAAGAAAGGTTTCAAAATATTTTGAAAACATCTTTCAAAATATCTAAAGTTATACTTTTTATGGTAGCAAAGGACTGGAAACAAAGTAGATGGCCATCATTTGGAAAACAGATAAACAAATTATGATCCTTGAATGTAATGGAATATTATTGTTCTGTAGGAAACAGTGAAGCGTATGGATATGAAGGATTCAGAGAAATGTGGAAAGAACATATATATACACACACACATATATGTATGTATACACATTTGTGTATGTATATATACATACACACACACACATATATATATATACATACATATACATATATAGATGTATATACACATACATAGATGCATACCGAGATAGCTAGAAGCAGGAAAGCACTGTGTGCTATGACTGCAGTGATATAAATGAAAAGAGCAAAAAGGTAAATGTCAAACACTGATCATAGTCACCAAGGTTGGCCTTGAAGAATAGGTGGCAACTAGGTGGCTTTGCAGTGGATACAGTGCTGGGCCTAGAGTCAGACAAACCTGAATTCAAATCCACCTTCAGACACTAGCTGTGGGACCCTGGGCAAATAATTCATTTTGCCTGTTTGCCTCAGTTTCCTCATCTATAAAATGAGAATGATAATAGTACATACCTCTCGTGGTTGTTGCCAAGATCAAATGAGATGATATTTTTTAAACACTTAGGAAAGTGCCTGGGACATAGTGGGAGCTATATAAATGCTAGCTATTTCTCTCCTCCTCCTCCTCCTCTTCTTCCTCTTCCTCTTCCTGTTCTTCCTCTTCCTCCTCCTCCTCCTTCTTCTTCTTAAAATAGTCCTCACTCCTTTTCTTGCAAAGGTGGGGATTCTTGATGGAGACCATAGCCGTACCTAGAAGTACCAAGACATTGTGTGGTGTCCATTATTGGTTCTTCCCTTCCCTTCTGGTGTGCCAGCACACCTTCTAGGCACCCTTGTGCTATATATGTTTTCAGACTTAGTTTATGTGTGTGTTTTGCTTTGCTGTTTTTCCCCTTCCTTTTTTATTCCCTTCTACAAGTGATGGTTTCCTGACTAGGGGAGGGAGAAGGATATATTCAGAAACAAAGGTGATCTAAAAACAAAACATACCAATAAAAATGTTAAAGGCTTGGAATGAGCACATGAAATCTTTCACAGGAGGAGAGGGATCCCTATAAGGAAGGGTCAGTACTGATAACATTATTTACTGCCGTGACTTAATAAAGATTTAATGTATTATTATTGTTTTTTAGAGATGATTGGAATGTTTACCAAATTACTTGGTTAGCTCTTTCCCATTGGCTTCAGGGCTGTAGCAGCTGTCCCTGGCAGGTTTGTGTGGGGATATTTATCCTGAAAGAGATGAATGCTGCAAAAGATTTCTCCTGCTTAGAGAATGTAGAGAAGGCTTCAGAATTCATCTGGAAAGGAGGGGCTGCATGTCAGCCTGTGCCCTTTCAGCAACTGTCACAGGCGCAATGGGAATACACACTATGTCTCAGTGCAGCACTGCACCAACGATAATTGACCACAAAAATGCCTGTAACAAATCTCTTGTCAGGCCTGGCAATTGCTTATCAAATTCTGAAGGATCAAGTGACCTTTTAAGGTGGCCTCCTTTGTGCTGAGCCTTGTGGAAAGCTACAACAGATTTCCACCCGGAGTCAGCCTGAGATGTGGGCCTTTTTATGGGTTAAATGGAAATATCTCGCGTCCATCCCCAAAGCTCGATCTTCCATTTTCAGTGCCGCAGGTATCAGCTGTCTCTTTCACTTGTTACTCTTCAACAGTCTGACCATTGTAGCAAAGCTACAAATAGAAATCAGTGCAGCAGCATAGAAAATAATGGCTTCACACTGGGTTGAAAATAATGATAATTTAAATAAAGCTAAGCTTTGGGTGATCTTCTCAAGAACATCTGTAGGCTCCTTTGGTTGAATGCCTAATCTCGCAAGGCTCTAATTTAAAGGATTAATTTTTGAGAACATGACTGTAAAGCTCAGAGAGTCTTCGATTTCTAAATTCAATAGATATCTTTGATCTAATGAATATTGACCTGAAAAGAACTAAGTGTCCTGGGTGGCTGGTGAAATAAACAAGGAGGTCAGAATTTTTGTTGTCATGAGCAGTTTATCCAAAGAACTTTTTAGACTGTTCCGTTACGAGTTGCTTAGCAGAAACTGATCTCTCGGTTTTGTTGTTGTTGTTGAGCATATAAGATGTCTATCCCATCAGATAAAGATGCGAGTTGTTTTTTTTTTAAGTAGAAGATCAGGCAGATGCATTCTTATCTTATGTTTTGTCTGTTATAGGTGAGAGCCTGCCTGTTTACATATCATTGGCAGTCATTTTTGATGGACATGTCATGTTGGGGTGTGAGGGGAAGAGGAGAGGTGGAAGAAAGGGGCCTTCATTTTAACTTCCACTAAAACAAAAGATCTGAGAAAAAGGAGCCCTCTGTAGAGAAAGCGTTTAGGCCCAGGACACACTTATCCATTCAGGGACTGAGAAGAGTCTTCCCAGTTCCCTTCTGTAGCCTTCACCAATCTGCACACCAAGATTTCATAGTCTAAGGTCGAGTGCTTAGCTCACAGGCCAAAGGTATGATTTCTGCCTTCAGCCCCCAGGGGGAGCTGACTTACTGACAATAACAGTGATACTAAGAGCTGACGTTTATCTAGCTTTTGCAAGTTTTACAAAGTGCTTTATATATATATTGTCTTGTTTGATGTTCACAGCAAGCAACCTGTGAGGTGGGTACCCTTACCTTCCTTTTACAAATGAGGCAACATAGTCAGAGAGGTTAAATGTTTTACCCAAGGTCACACAGCTAACTCATCAGATCTTGGATTTCAAGTAAGAAGGGGCCTTTAGGGACAGATTATGCATCCAGAGTTTTCATCTCTAAGATTTTCTCCCCTGGCCTTCCTAGTCTGGCCTGGTGATTACTTCCCTGGGACCATTCTTTCAGGAAAACCTCAGCCCTGCTTCATCTCCTCAGCTGCCTTGTCACTTACCTTGCTGCCTACATCAAAGACAGGAGAAGATGCCATCGAGGGTATGAGAAGTTAGGGTGGCCTTACTTAGAAGGACCATCTCTTCGTCAAGAATGGGATAATAGAAGAGAGAATGGCTGATGACGTCAGCAGGAAGGTCATAGTTAATGGCCTCTCTGTTCTCGGGAAAGGATGAGTCAGACTCCTCTGCTGAGAGAATGGAGGAGGTGGGTGGTATTTGTAGCTCTCCTAAAGAAGGTGAAGTGATTTCTCTGGCTCACAGAGCTATTAGATACAGGAAGAAGGACACAAATGTCTGGATCCACTAGCCCATGCTGAAGTTACAATAATTACCCAGGCAGAGGATTTTCTAAATTTATTGATATTTCTCTAAATAATGGACCTATTCCTTGGTACATAAATGTAGCTTTCTATTCCCCAAGTCTTCAAGTGCCCCAGGTTTAGACCTTAGCTCAAGCTAAGTCGTTCAGTTGTACCTTGGTCACCCCAACCTCGCTCAGTGGTATGGCAGAAAATGTTTAACAACCAGCTTGGGCAGGGGATATACACAGCACACACTTTTAAGTTTAATCTACATTATTACCATTTTATGCATCACTTTCTAAAATCTAGAAATCAACAGAACAATAAATCAAGTGCTGATACTGAGTGTTTGCTATTTCCAAAGTGTAAATGTTTACACCAAAAATTAAACTTTCAGCTCTTGGGAGCTGGCGCTAGATGGTTGTAACAACGCCCCCCCCGCCCCCACACACACATCTTATTAGAAGATAAGGAGCTGTATTGACTTCAGATAAGCCTTCAGGTGGAAATTTGAATCAGAGTATATCTACACATGTGTGTAGGATGGTCTTAGAAGACTATTGCGATGCAATCTGTGTTATACAAACCCCTGTGTCCTACTGTATATGGTGTGGTGAGGAAAAAGGTGACCAGTGGCCTTCATGTACTATCATATCCAGGCCCTATCAGGAGACCTAGGGGAAGGTTCCAAGTAGACCGCTTTTGGATGATTTGTCAGAAGGCATAACATGAAAGCATGTAGGTGAGTTGTACCCTACTGTTGGAGGGCATATGTATGTGAATGAGCCCTCCAATCCTTTGAATTATCTAAGTATATGACTCATTTGATGAAGCATAACCCTCAGAGGCAAGTCTCCTATCTCCTGCCTGGAGGTGACAGTCCCAGAGATGAGACTCTGAGTGGGTCAGTGGGACTAAGCTTCAGCCAATCCTTAGCCTTTGGTGAATCCTTTGCCTTAGGTGAAGAAGCTTTGGAGCAGTCCAGCTGGAAAGAGCACTGCAATTTGGTCTAGTTAAGAAAGGGCATTTAGCCCAGCCAGTACCTGGAGCTACGTGAACAGCATAACTCCAGGAAGCTGCCCAGTGGATCATCACGTACGGCAGAAACACTGGACCCTGAGAAGAGCCTAGAAGTAACCAGCCTGCCTGGCACAGACTGGAGCGGCAATTCAGCAGCAGAGTGAGTGGGTTGCTGGCCCCATGTCATGTTTAAAATGTCTCCAGGGGTCCCTCAAAATGAGAGGGGCCCAATTTCATCCTAGATCAGTCCCCACATGAGTCCCTTTTAATTTTTTAAAAACCATACTGTGAAAAATTAATGTGCCTGAATCCTTGTGTTCTCATGAGAATTTCTACTTCCATTACCATGGTGACTAGTTGATATCCTCTCAGGCAATGTATTCCCGTCCTCCCTCTGCTCAGTGGGCCATTACAGCCTGCATTCCCTTCACCTTGGACAAGTTAATTCTAGCATGAACTCAACCTAGGTTGTTCTGTCAGATCAAAACCATTTTTTAAAGAAAAAGAAAAACCAAAGAGGAGCGTAGCACAATTTCAAAAAAGTGAGTCGGTTACTTTATGAATCTACTGGTAATAATAAGAACTCACATTTGTGTAACACTTCAAGGATTGCAAAGCACTTTACACACATGGTTACATTTGATTCTTGCAACAGCCATCTGAGGCAGGTATTGTTAATATCTCTATTCTACACACAAGGAACAGACTCCCAAAGGGTTCGACTTGCCCAGGGTGACTCAGTTGCTAAGAGTTCTGTCCATGAACAATTTCAGCTTATACTATACTAGGCAGCCATGCCTCCCAATGTTGACAAGTCAGTGCCCAGGGGGGAAAGGATCTGGAGAGGCAAGAGGGAATCCTGACCTACATTATGAAATGAAGGAATAGAAGAATGTGGCCCATGGCCTGAAGGAAAAAGGAAAAGACCAGAGCTAAATAGTAGATAAGAGAGATCCAATAGAAAGGGAATGTGGATCCCCTCAGCGGGAAATAGAGGAATTTTGATGTGGGCCCATAGGTAACATCAGGAGAAAGGTCATCAAATAAGGGTCAGAAGACAGAGGCAAGTGGTGATAGTTGATGACCTGAAGTAGAGGGCTGCCGAACTTGACATTAACAGTAGGAATTGGAAATATTAACCTCTAGGCTTCTGTTCATTATTGTAGAGGCAAACAATGCTGCTGCAAGTAATGTAGAAAGCATTGCTAGGGGTTATGAAATCCTTGGCTTGAAACTGATCAATTTAGGTGAGCAGAAGTATTTTCCTTACTGTTGCTTACTGAAGATAGAAGTTTCAGAAGAGAGAGGAGGAATTACAAAGTGAACAGCTAAGACCAGGTTTGCTTTCTGGACCACGGTTTAAAATAAAGAGATAAAAGGACAGCTAGGCAATGCAATGGATAGAGCACCAGCCCAAGAGTCAGGAGGGCTTGAGTTCAAATCCAGCCTCAGACTCTTACTAGCTGTGTGACCCTGGGCCAGTCGCTTAACCTTGATTGCCTCCAAAAAATAAAAATAAAGGTATAATATAGTAGTCTCTCAGCCAGAGTTGGAACGGTCCTAATAAGGACTAGTAAAGTATAATTGCGTTGCCTTGAGTCCTGCTAATTTGATCCAGGAAGCTTTAAACTGAAAATGAAGTGAGAAGGTAAAAATTGCCCTGCTTGCTTCCTAAGCAAGATACAACTTGGTAAGAAAAGTATAGAGGTAGAGGCACTTAGTCACTCACAGGACAGAGAATTCAAGAAGGGATTTAGCAGTAAATCCCATGGCTTCAGATATCTTTATAGAAATGAACTTGGCTCTTCTCAGCAATACAAGGTTCAAAGATAACTCCAAAGGACTCATGATGGAGAGAGCTGTCTACATCCAGAGAAAGAAGTATGGCGTCTGAACGCAGATTGAGGCAAATTATTGGCTCTCCTTTTTTTTCCTTTTGTTTGTTTTTTCTCTTTTTTGGTTTTGTTTCTTCTTTCTCATGATTCATTCCTTGGTCATAATTCTTCTTTACAACTTGACTATTGTGTAAATGAGTTTAATGTATAGTTACATGTAGAAGATATATCGGACTCCATGCTGTCTTGGGGAGGGAGGTGGGGAAGAGAAGGAAGAAAATCTGGAACTCAAAATCATGTGGAACTGAGTGTTGTAAACTAAAAATAAAAATCTTAATTTAAATTAAAAAAGTAACGAACCAAATACAGATAGTAAACAAGGTTAACTAGGCAGCCTAATGCAGAGACTCTTTTTTTCTTCTCCTAGCACTGAGACTTGATGGGGATTCAGTTCATGACTGGAATATAACCATGAAAGGGTATACCTTATTCTAAAGAAACATGATAAAAGTACATCAACAAAAAAGAAACATGATAAAATGGGGCAAATTTCATTATTTACTTAGATGCTATACTCATAGGAAGTTGTTGAGAAACCAGAAGGAGGAAGAGAGAATGGTAGAGAGCATTTGTATGCCTGTCACTAGAGAGAGAAACAGGACTGATGTTTTCATGAAAGCATACTACAGAGTGTCCGAATAAAAGGAGAAAACAAATAAACTCAAAAACGAAATCACAAACTCCACTTGACACATGGATGCTGGTGGTATTTTTCGCTACTGATCCATTCATCTACTGGAGTGTTATTTCAGCCAAAGGCAGAAAGCTGATAAATACGTGGCATTCCTTAATGATGAGTTCATTTAAAAAAAAAAAGTTTAAGCAACAGAGAAGAACCACTTGCTCAAGACATGATGGATAATGGGATCCCTAGAGAGAAGCCATCATTCCATCTTAGAATCTGTAAAAAAAAATATGAGAGGAAAGCTGGATATCACTTGATGTGCAACTTAGGTTTGGGGCGAGTAGATTTCTCTGACTTCAGAAAATCGTAGGTAGGATCCCATAACCTAAAATTCTACAATGGAGGTCGGCCAAAGTAAACTGGGAAACTCTAGAGAATGAAATTCTGAAGGCATAAAGAGAAACTGTTCTGAAAAGAAAGGGACAGGGTCGGGTGCAGCTGTCTAAAGAGACAAGTGGATGGATTTTCTTTTTTTTATTGAACTCATTCTTATAAGACATGTTCAGATGATGGAAGCAAGGGTAGGTGATGGGAGATGGTTACAAAAGAGTGGAATGTTGCTGTAAGAACAGTATCGGGGACACTAAAGCTCAGAATGAGTCACGACTGCTGAGGAATGCTAAGGACCACAAAAAAGGGTTTTCTAGCTACACTGGGTATAAGAGAAGGAACAAAGAATGGATAAACCCACTGCTGGTCTTGGGGCAGCAGGGGAGATCAGAGGTGGGGCTATAATGGGTGACAGAGAGAAGAAAGAACTACTCAACCATGATTTTGTTTCTCTTTTGTCTGAAAAGGAGAATGATTTTCATAATGGGAAGAATAGAGTTAAAAAATGGCTAGCAGAAAGGGAGTTTAATAAGTGAGGAGAGGGTGTTTAGCTGTCCTCAATTAGTGCAAATCATTAGGCTCAGAGGGTACTGGAGTGGTGGACACGTGGGGGCAGGGCAGGGAGCAGGATAGACAGATGTAATTACAGAGCTGCCATCAGTGATTTTGAAAATCCGTTGAAGAATGGTAATGGTGCTGTAGCACTGGAAAAAAGACAAATAAATGATGCTGTTTTCATTTTTCATTAAAAAGGTAAGAGACTAGGGTATATCAGCTATAGTCCAGTGAATTTGGCTTCAGTTCCTGGCAAAATTATAGAGTATATTATTAAAGAGATGATTTGTGAGTATTAGAACTGAAAGGAATCATTGCTGAAATCTACTATGACTAGAGAACAGTTCAGAGCAGACTAAGCTCATGCCTTTTTTTTGACAAGATAACGTGGCTAATTAGCGGAATAGTGTAGATGTATTATACCTAGTCAATCTCAGCAAAGTATTTGATAGTCTCTCCCACTATCCTTATGGAAAAGATGGAGAGAGTACAGTTAGATGGGTTTGGAATAGATATCTGGACCCAAAGAGTAGTCATCATTGATTCACTGCCAACTTAGCTCTCTCCAGTGAAGTGCCTAAGAAAGGTTCTTGGCCCTCTGCTGTTCATTTTTGCTGTACAAGTGACTTGAGTAAAGTCATAGAAGACATGTTTATCAGTGAAGATGACACTAACAGGCTGGATGACAGAATCATGAGCCCCAAATCTTCGACAATCTGGAAGAATTGGGAGTGAAATCTGGTTCGATTCAATTTAATAAAGAACTTATCAAAGTCTACACTTGGAATCTAACTTTAAGTACAAAGTGGAAGTTGTGTGGATAGCTAACAATTGATTTTTAAAATATCCAAGGGTTTAATGAACCTAAATCTCAACATCTATCATTAGTACTTTTGCAGCAACTGAAAAACAGCACTGCAAACTTAGGCCACATTACAAGAATCATAGAGTCCACCATTAAAGAGGATAATGTTTCTTACTGCATTCTGGCTGGTCAGACCACATGTGGAGTACTGTTTTTGGTTCTGGATCAGACATTTGAAGAATATTGCCACACTCCAATTTGTCTACTGGAGGGCATCTGGTGCAGGCAGGGAACTAGAAGTCCTACTATGTGAAAACCAATTGAAGTAATTGGAATGTTTAGCCTGAATACAACAGGACTCAGTCAGGGAGATGGTGGAACAGGGTAGCTGCCTTCACGTATGTGAAGGACTGTCACACGGTAGAGGAATTGAACATGTTCCTTGTGATTCTAGGGTATGACACTAGTGGCAAGGGGTAGAAGCTGCGGAGAGGCTGATGTAGGCTTGAAGTGAGGAAAAGACTGTTAAAAAGCACATGCCTCAGGGCAGCTAGGTGGCACAGTGAGTAGAGCAGTGGCCCTGGAGTCAGGAGGATCTGAGTTCAAATGTGGACTCAGACACTTGACACACTTACTAGCTGTGTGACCTTGGGCAAGTCACTTAACTCCAATTGCCCTGCCTCCCCCCCTCCAATAAAATAAAATAAAAATAAAAAAGCACATGCCTTGGACAGTCATGGTCTCCCCCTCAGTTGAGGAATTTTAAGTGTTCTCAATAACCTCTCACTGGGTACGTTGTAGAAGTGAAGTCTTATCAAATATGTTGAACCAGATTAACAATGAAGTCAATTCCAACTCTGAGATATATGGCATTTCTATGATGAGTTGGTAGACCATGATCTGGAAGAACTAAACCTGGTTTTTTTTTGGAGCACCTACATTGGGATCACACTATCCTGATGGGCGAGAACCCACTCTGTCTAGCTAGCCCTAGATCCCCCACCATCTAAACATTGGAACGCTCTCTCTTTCTCCCTCTCTCCCCTTTCCCTCCTCCCCTCCCTGCTCTTTCTCTTTCCCCCTCCCACCTCTCTTTCTCTCTCTCCCCCCTCTCTCTTCCCTCTCTTTCTCTCTGTCTCTCTCTTCC
>CM053628.1:24215438-24227065 GCA_028646595.1 Phalanger gymnotis | reverse complement strand
TCTCCCCCCTCTCTCTTCCCTCTCTTTCTCTCTGTCTCTTCCTCTCTCTCTCTCTCTCTCCCTCTCCCTCTCCCTCTCCCTCTCCCTCTCTCCCTCCTCCCCCTCCACTCCCCTCCCCTCCAATGCTTTTTTATTCATTCATGTTCCCTGCCTTCAAAGATTTCTTTTGGGAGATGGGGCCGATATGTGTGAATTTAAAATGATGTTACAAACAAGTATATGACTACCTACTGCATTATGTAGTACAGATTCATGAATTTGTAGAATTGCTTAGATAGTCAAGAAAGGCTCCACATAGAGTATTGTATGTCATGTGAGAACAAAGTACAGAGATAGGAGTGAGCAAGATGTTTTCAGGAAGTTGAGAGAAGCTCTGTCTCGGTAGAGCAGACAACACTTGTTAGAGGACTAGTAGAAGATAAGGTGGGAACCTGATGTAGAAAATGGAGACCACTCAGTCCAGCATTCCAAAACCTACCTCCTGGCACACAGATGCTTAATCAATGCCTTTTGACAGAAATATAACAGAGGCTCTGGAAAGCCAGGAAGACGAACTTATATGGAAGCAATAGCATGTTAGATTAACTTGAGAATTCATGTTCCCAAACTATTCATGTTACCCTTATTTTCGCTTCATTCCTGGTTTTCCTAGAAACTACCCCTGTGGCTGAAAGCCCCCCAGAAAATATTGGGTCTGGCCAAAATTCATCCATTTGGTCTGAACTCTGTTCTCTCTAGAACCGTTTTGTTCGTTTGAATGGTATATGAGTACGACATTGGGCTTGGAATCAGGAAGCCCAGGGTTTACATCCTGTGGTGGACACTTATTATCTGAGGGACCTGGGCAAGTCATACACCTCTCCGAGCCTCAGTTTGCTCATCTATATGATGGTCATAATGACGTATCCATTGCATGACATCATAACATAAAGCAATTTAAAATATGTGTCTAAATGTAGTTCTGCTCCAGAAATCAGCTAGATTCTGAACGAAGGCTATCTGGTAATTGCAAAAAACAAAACCCCAAACCCATTGCTCAGAGAGCTAAGAGATCTAGCTGAGAGGTGGAATGACCTAAGGAATAAAGTAGTAAACACAGAGTCAGTAAGACATGTGTTCAAATTCCCGCTTAGCTAGGTGCAAGCTGCTTTATCTCTTTAAGGGATAATAATACCTTCCTCATGCATGATAATAAAGAGTGAACATTTTGCACACCTTAAAGCTCTGTATAAATGTAAGTGGTCATTATTATCATCTAGGTTCTCATTAAGGCTGTGCTGCTCACTTGATGGGTGAGCTTGGACATATTAAATTAACCCCTCTGGGCTTGTAATTTGAAGGGGTCGGCTAGTCTCTGAGATTCCTTCCAAATCCAAGATTCTTTGATTCTGATCTACAGAGAAATGACAAAGGTGACAAGAAGACAAAAAATTTCTAGCAGCGCATTGTTATTGTTTCAAAGAACTGGAAAGAAAAGCTGGTGCCCAGCCCATCAGCTGGGGGAATGGCTGAACGAATTGTGGTCTATGATTATAATGGAATGCTTTCCACTTAAAGAAATGATGAGTAGTAAAGATACAGGGACAATCAGGGTAACTCATTAGGGAAAATACAGGGCTTGGGAGTTCTGATGAACACAAGGACCCACCATGGTTTCAGAAGGCTATATGAAATGTGTCTCTCACAGGCTGGCAGAGAGGTTAGGCACGAGAGGCCCAGGCTGAGGTGTACATTTTCAGGCAGCGGCTTCCATGTTGACTTTGTGTGGATCGACTATGCTTACTGGTTAGAAGGGAGAGAGTTTCTATTTGGGGGTAGGGGGTGAGAGAGATGGAAAAAGAACATCCATGAACCATTTAAAAATACATAGAAGTAAATAAAAAAAGTCCAGAAGGGAGCTCCATCTTAGACATTATTTGTTCCTTCCATAGCTTAGGCCCTAATAATCATAAGTTTACAGTTGAAAGGAACCTTAGAGGTCATCATGTCCAACCCTTTCATGTTACAGATAAGTAAACTGAGGCTAAGAGCCATTGAGTGACTTGTCTAAGGTTACACAACTAGGAAAATAATTCTGAGGCAGAGTTTGAACTCAGATCTTCCTGACCCCACGCACTACAATCTCGGTTGTCTAACACTTTATTGATATAAAACTCATCCTTAATCCTTGGTCTTGGATGCCCAGAACGAGGCCACGTTAAATGCACTAAGGCCAGCATGCCATGGAGGTGTAGCTCTTCCAACTTCACAAACACATTTTTTTCCCCTGTGGGACGTTGATATTATTTATCAGCATAGGTTCGTTCCCAAGCGAGGGGCCCTGGAGTGTTGTACCTCTCAATAGAGAGCTTTTGCTGAGTTATTTTTTGCATTCAGTAAAAGGGTTTTTCAAAATTATTATTTGCTTCATTGATTCAATTCCTCCAGATCCTGAACGTGTATTTAGAGTCAGCATGCCCCTGACCTGACCTAAGACGGACACAAATGGGCCAATTTTGTTACTGCTGTGCTCAATTTAATGTACTGTATACTTTTTAAAAACAATGTAGAACACGTTTGTGATTTCATATGTGAGCCTCTTTTTTCATATGTGCGTGTTTATTGACTAGGTTCATTGTAAAAAAGCGAACTTGAAGAAATTGATGGGAAGGAAGCTTGAGGATTTTCCCACTCTTCTTGAATCAAATCTCTACATTGTTGCTTCATAATTTGGTTTAAAATGAACTCCTCGAATGCTAGCCACATTCATATTGAAATGTTAGTGCAAAAACGCCTTCGTAAGCCAAATAAAAATGGTTTAGGGATTATCTGTCCTTCTGGACTCCCCGCATTCCCCTCAATTAGTGTAGATCAGAGTTCAAATGAACGAGCATGGATGAGCGCAGGGAGGGAGGGAGGGCGCTATATAATGCCTGCCTTTTTTCTTGGAAATTTGGACAAAGGCTTTTCATCTCTTGGCCACCTAGAAGAGTCTTTGGGGCTTTTCATTGATAATGTCTGTAGGTACAAATGTGTAGATTTGTCTTTTTTCCTAAAGATCTGTCAAATTAAATAGCGATTCCAGATGGAAAGTGACAACTTACCATTTTCTTATGTGGGAAATCCATGCTCACCCTCTACACATCTGGGTAGCTATTCTTAAAGAATGCTGCCCTTCAGTGAAAAGTGGAAAATGGGAGGTGGCGAAGCAAACAGGCTGCTTAGTTTTTTTGCAAATTATTTTTATTGCCTTCTTTTGTTTTTGCATCACCTTCCTTTCCCAATATTCCTCCCCCTTCCCTTCTCAGACAGCCATCCCTTGTAAAAAAGAATAAAAACAAAAGAGGGGAGAGAAATGGATGAATGAAGCAAATGCACTCATCCAGTGGAATCTGACAGCACATGCGTTGTCCTACACTTTGAGTCCCTTGCCTCTACAAAGAAGAGAGGAAGGCCTCTTGGTCTTATTAGCCTAAGACACTTTGAAGTTTCTCTTGCTTGGAACTCTAAAGAAGACCCATTTACACTCTTCTTAATGAGATATTAGGGCTATATTAACAGAGGCACAGCTGCCAGGAATAAAGAGGTGACGGGTCCGATGTACACTGCCCTGGTCTAACTACTATTGAAATAGTACTGCGTTCAGTTCTGGGGTGGGGGTGCCACAGTTTAGGAAAGACGTTGATCAGCTAGAGAGTGTCCAGAGGAAGGCAACCAGGGCAGTGAAGGGCCCTCGGATCATGCCATATGGAAAGCAGCTAAAGGAATGGGGTGGTTTAAACTGAAGAGTCACGATATCTATTTTCAAGTTCATAAAAAGGTATAATGGCGAAGAGAGATTCTGTTCGTTCTGCTTGGCCCCAACAAACAGAAGAACAGTATGTTGAGATGGCAGAGAAGCCCAGTGGGACCTTTATATAAAGAATAATGTGCTTAGAAGTAGGTCTGTCCAAAAGGGAAATGGGCAACCTAAGGAGGTAGTGAGTCTCCCTCTCACTGGAGGATTTCGCCCAGAATATGAATGATCACTAATTTTGTAGAGGAGATGCTTGTTCAGGGATGGCAACTCTGAAACATATCTGAGTGGGTGAGTATTCCTCTGACTAGGAGCTCTATCTATTCTGAAAGTGCATTTCCAAGGAAAAAATAGTTCGTACTGTTGGTAGCTTGTCACCATCAATAGGGAGAAATGCATTAAGAATAAGATGTGACGAAAATAGCAGCAGGGGAAAATGATCATGAAGTAATGAGTTCTCCATTGATCAGAGTATTCAGAAAAGGGCCAGATAATCATTTGTTGAGAACTTCACAGAGGAAATCTCCGTTCATGTTGACCCAGATAAGCACTGAAGACCCCTCTAGCTTTGCACTTCTAGGGTCCTAGTAGTCAAAACAGATCACAGCCTAAATATGGATCAGTGAACTAGGACCGTGCTTGTAACCACACCCTTTTGCTACAACATATCTGTCTCTCCAAACCTGATTGTATTAAAAAAGAAAAGTGTGTGGAAAATTTAAAACAGTTCTCTAAATATGTTTAGAAATATGTTTAGAATTAGTGCATAGCACACGGTAAATGCTTAGTAAATGGTTATTGACTTGACTTGAGGACTGATGGTGAAGTATGCCTTCTGCCCCTCAGCAAAGGCATAGTAGACATTTTGCAGGGGATTACAAAATGACTATGCATTGTCACACATGGCCAATGGCTTGACACGTTTTGGTAAACTGTATTTCTTTGCTATGATGGAGGGTTCTAATGTTGGGGAATGGGGTTAGTCTTTGGGAAGTAAAAGCAATGTAAAAAATTGTTTTTTAATTGAGAAATCGTGTCCAAGATTTGATTTTTAAAATGTATTGCTGTCTTTTGTTATATCATTTCATTTTCCAATATATCCTTCCTGTCTCCTCAACCCAGAGAAATATCCTTGTTTAGCAAAGTCAACCAACACATCCAACAATTTATGCAGTGTTCCACATTCATAGTCCCCTGCCTATGCAAAGAAGAGAGCAAGGTCCAGCATTCACTTAAAATTCAATTGAAATCAACAGATAAATGTTTGACTAGGTGATAGGACTCTGTAAGTGTGAGAGAGTCCAAAATATTCATTATTAGACCTAAATGATAAAGCAATTTGGTATATTAGAAAGGGTACTGGGCTTAGAATCAGAAGGCATGGGGTTTAAGCTTGGACTCTACCACTATCTTTCTGTCCTTTTCTTTGCTAATCTGTGAAATGAGTCAATCAAAAGGCCCTTCCAACGTTGATATTCGATATCTTTTCCTTTTTATTCTATGGAGTGTAATGATCTTTCTGGGAGATCAATTAAAACCCAATTCTTGAGCTTAAAGAGGAAAAGGCTTATTATGACATGCCTGAAACAGCTCTCAAATAGGTAAAGAGATATTGATGACCTATTCATAATTTATGCAGAAGCCAGAGCAGAAGGAACTGACTGAAATCCACAGGAGCTCCCTAAGCCCGAGAATCAGTGGGATATATTACAGTGGAAAAGCGATGCAATACGTCTTCCTAGAAAGTACTAAGGCATTCCTTCCCCAGCGCACCCACCAAAAGGCAGAGCTTTGAGATTCTGTAGTTAGTAGCAGTTAATGATTAGTCACACATCTCATTGCATCTGCCATCTATTAGTTTGTTTCATTAACTTTTGGTCCTGGAAGATTTGGAAAATTGTGTCTTCTTAAATAAGTCTGTTCTGGTAGAAATCAGGCAATGCATGATAATCAAGTATTTAGAATTGAATGAAATAATATATGTAGAATGCTTTGCTAATATTAAAGCCCAGGGCAACTAGGTACACAGTGCATAGAATGCCTGTCCCGAGACCTGAGTTCAAATTCAGCCTCAGACACTTAGGAGCTATGTGACTCTGGGCAAGTCATTTAATCCTGTTTGCTTCAGTTTCCTAACCTGTGAAATGAGCCGAAGAAGGAAATAGCAAATCACTCCAGTATCTTTGCTGAGAAAACCCCAAAATGGATCACAAAGAGTTGGACACAACTAAAAACAACTAAGTGACAGCAATATTAAAGCGCTGTGTAAATATTTGTTATCATTATGATTGCTGTCATTTAGTTTAGATTTAGTTCTGGAAGCACCACCCTCCCATTTTACAGATGAGGTAGTTGAGACTCAGATAAATAAAGTGGCTTATCCAGGGTCACACAGCTAGTAAGTGTCTGAGGTGGGAGTTGAACTCAGATCTTTTGACTCAAGGTCCAATGCCCTATCCACTGGATACTCTGGTTAGAATGGAAACGGTCCATGCTCTCCCATCCCGAGTAGTGGTTGTTTATTAGTGTTTCTCCACAGAGAATCTCCTCACTGTGCTAGAGGCCTTCTTACTTTGTCTCATGAGTACCAAAGTTCAATTTGGGCTGTGCACATAATGTCTTTAATTATCCCTCAAAGACAGAGGGTCACAAGCCAGGTAAGCTCTTTTGGGTCTATGTGGAAAGCAAGGCATTCTTTCATACCACTAACTTCCTCTGTGCTAGAAATCTAAAAAGTTTCCAATGGATTCTAAAGGACAAGAAGTGATATTAAGTCCACTGCCTGACACTTCCTAGTATAAGTGCTATATTATAGGCTGATTAAAGGATGTCATGTCAGATCATGCTACACTACTGATCCCGAGACTTTTTTCTGGCAGGCAATTTGGCTCCCAGCATACCGTATTGTGCACAAAGCAAAGAGCCCATGTTATGGGACTAGCTTGACCACAGGCTCATAATGAGGATGAGGTCAACTCAGTTAACATTCTTGTACTGTCACTTCTCTAGCTACATGGAGAGATTGAGACAGAGTACTGGGCCTTTGCCTCCCATATAAAAAAATAAATGTGTTGTTTTTTTTTTACTTGATAGAAAAATAGATTTTTCTTCACAACTGGTAATGAAAAACTTTTTTACCATTTGACTAAGTAATAATCATACGTTATGTTGATATTGACGGCATTAGAGCCAAAAGGCCACTGTGGAGGTCATTTAGTCCAAACCCCCCCCCTTCTATTGAGGAGGAAACTGAGGTGCTGAGTGCTAAAATCACATGTTCCAAGTTCACAAGGTAATTATATGGCAGTGTGGGGTGATCTTTGAAAAATTCTCAAAATGTTTTCTATATACATGAATTCATGGCATCCTCACAGTGATCCTATAAGAATTACCACTATTTGATAGCAAGGGAAACTGAGGCACACAATGAAGAAGTGACTTTCCTAAGTTGGTAGAAGTGCTATCTCCAGTAGTCTCTATTTCCCACTAACCACAAATGGAACTGTTCGGCTCTATATGGAGCTCCCATGTGTCATTCCTCATGTTCAGTTTGATTTTCCCTCTTATGGGGGAACCTTGGGCTACCTTGACAATCTTACTGAATAGACTTTGTAAGATAAATTAGCAAAAAGTGCATTTTAGACACTTCAGAATGCTTGTCATCAGATGTGGACTGTGATCCAAGCTGTCCTAGGCCTAAGAACCTCTGTAGGCCTATCGCCACTCAAAAGCATAGCTCTCCAGATTCCAGTAATGGGGTTACTTTTTTCTAGCCAGCCAAAGACACATTGAGTTCAAAACAAAGGTATATAATGAGAAAGTATAGTAAGAAAAGTAGTAAAACACAATCCATCCCCTCCTCTGTTCCATAACCTGGGGCACATAGTTCCACAAATATATACGTATTCAGTGCAGAGAGTGGACATACACAGGATGATGATGCTCTGAATTATCTCAATTGATTTCCTTGACTGTTTTGACTTTTTAAAGTAAGCCATCTGTCATCCATAGTTCTATCTTTTTATCTCCAATGTTTAGGCCTTCAATTTCTGGACATTTTTATTGCTATTGGCAGCATTTCTAGAAATATGACAAATAATAATGAGGAGAAGGGGCATCCTTACATTATCCTTGCATTTATTGGTAAATTGTCAGTACTTATCCATTGCAAATAATGCCACCTTTTGGTTTTGTATTGTGATAGGCTTTGACATGTAACTACACTGGCCTATCTGATGTTTGTGGCTCAGGGTATCCCACCTCCGTGCCTTTGTACTAGCTTCCCCTCATGGATGAAATGCACTCCCTCCTTGCCTCCACCTCTTAGTTTCCTTGGCATCTGTCAAAACTCTGTTCAAATCCTAACTTCTGTAGAAGGCCTCTCCTCTGGACTTACCTTCCCTCCGCTGCATATATTTTGAGTCTACCTAGATATTTTCATGTTGTTTTCCCTATTAGAATGTCAGATCCTCGAGGGCAGTGACTTGTCCTTTTGTATTTCTTTGTGTCTGTTGTGCTGAACAAACTGCATGACAACTTACTAAGCATTTAGTAATTTTTTGTTGACTACCTTTTTAAGTGGCTGGAACCGGCAAGGGAGGAAGTTGCAAATAGACCCATTCAGGCTTGGTGTCAAGAAACACTTCCTACCAATGAGAGCTAGAAGCGGAATGAGAGTAATTGCTTCCCCCTTCTTGGGGGGCTTTAAGGAGAGGCTGGATTACTTGTTGGGAATGTTATAATCGAGATTCCTTTTCTGCTGTCCTTGAACTAGGTGGCTTATAATGTGCCTTCCAATTCTTGAGTCCTGTGATTCTATGAACCTATTTTTTTCAGATCAAGTTGTTGAATTCTTGTTATGTTCTTGGGGATGGGCCTGTTGTCAGGCAGTTGTGAGTTTGAGTTAATCTGTTCCCTTATATTTCCCACATAATTTACATTCGGTACAGTTCAGATCTGTCCCCTCCCCATCTCTGAACCTCTGCTGGTGAAGACTGTCATGACTTTGTGGGGGAGGGCAGTCTGTCTCCCACTTCAGTTGATGTAATAAACCAAAGACCCAGAATTTCATCACCTGCCTTAAAAGTAAGTGTGCTGACGTGTGATTCAATTTTAAATTGTAAACAAAATTAAGCCTTGACTCTTTCAGCGGCAGAGCCAAGAGAGCAGAGTAACCTAAGTTCTCCAAGTCCAAAGTCACCTAAATTCTCCAAAATTCCCCTCCGTAAAACTTTAAAATAACAACTCAAATCGAATTCTGGAGTCTCCGAACTAACAAAAGGTCAGTGTGAAACAGTTTTCCAGCCCAAGACAACTTAGGAGGTTGGCAGGAAAGTTCCCTCTCACAGCAGTGCTGGCCAGACCTGGAACATAGCACAATGCAGGCCACCTGGGCAAGCTAGCAACAGGCCTTGGAGGTGGCTGTAACAACCATAGGACCTTCAGGAGCTCTTAGCCCACAATAAAAGGGTTGGACAGCCAGTCAAAAAGAGATTACAGGGACTCCTTGGAGGCCCTATTGAATAACCCATACACGACTCCAGGGTGAAAAGGAGCACTAGTACGCTAGTACTTGCGGCCATAGGAGAGCACGGGCCTGAGCTACATTTCCAGGGCCTTAAGGACAAAAAGCACTTGCAATTCCACAGTTCAAGGGGAGAAAAGAATGCTTGTAGCTACTCACAGACTAGAGCACAGGCCACCTTGAAAGAACTGAGAGGTAGCCGAGCCCCAGAGCTAGCTCTACAAACAATAGCATGAAAAACCTGAAGCTTGGAACTGTGCCTCCTCTACCCTGGCAGAAAAGCCCAATTTTAACATAAAGTAGAAAGTCAAGGAATAGATGGGAAAAATTAGCAAACAACAACAAAAACAGAAGCTGACCACAGAGAGAGGGAAAATCAACACATAAATTCAGAATATAATGAACTCAAAACAGTTACAGGTAAAGTCTCAAAGATAAATGTGAATTGGACCCAAGGCCCCCCCCCAATTCCTACAAGTGCTCAAAAATATTTTAAAAATGAAATAAAAGAGAGAGGAAAATGGGAAAAGAAATGAGAGTGATGCCAGAAAATTGTCAACAGCTTAGAAAGGAGGTATAAAAATACTGAAGAAAATAATCCCTTAAGAAACAGAATTGGCGGCAGTGGTGAGCCAAGATGGCGGTTGGAAAGCAGGGACTTGCTTAAGCTCTCCCCCAAATCCCTCCAAACACCTGTAAAATGGTTCTTAACAAATTCTAGAGCTGCAGAACCCACAAAACAGCAGAGAGAAGCAGGTCTCCAGCCCAGGAGAGACTGGATGGTCGCCGGGAAGTGTCTATCACACCATGCTGGGAGTGGAATGCAGCCCAGCATGGGCCACACCAGCACAGACCAGACCAGGAGTCAGCCAGGCAAAACAGGCCTTAGGGTGATGAATCATTGAGCTGTGGTAGTTCCCAGACTTCTCAACCCACAAATGCTAAAGAGCAGGTTAGTGGGAAACTGCCAGGTCAAGTTCAGAGCAGTCCAGCCACCAGCCCTGGAGGTGGTGGAGGTGGTACAGCGGTGGTGGTGGCAGCAGCAGGAAGCTCCTGAGGCTGCTTTCAGAGCTCCAGCATCATCTGCTTCCCAAGTCCCTGGCTTACACGGTGGGAGGAATCTAGCAGTAGATCATAGCAGCAGTGCAAGGAGCATGTTGTGGGCACAAAGGCAGATTCTCTTGCTGTGCCCTGCTTGGATCTGCATCGCATTCCTGGTTGGTGGTTCTTGGGGGAGGAGAAGCGCTGCTGCAACAGAGGCTGGGCTGATGGTGGAGAAGATGTAGCTCTGAAAACAGCAGTGCTTGGACCCTAAAACTTGGGACAAAGTACTCTCTAATCTACAAGCAGTTGTACCCTGACAAAAAGCTCAAGGGTCAAGTAGTTGGCTGGGAACATGGCAAGGCAGCGAAAACAGACTCAGACTCAAACTCAAACTCTAGATTCCTTTCTTGGTGACAAAGAAGAGCAAAACATACAGCCAGAAGAAGTCAACAAAGTCAAAGAGCCTGCATCAAAAGCCTCCAAGAAAAATATAAATTGGTCTCAGGCCATGTAAGAGCTCAAAAAGGATTTGGAAAAGGAAGTAAGAGAAGTAGAGGAAAAACTGGGAAGAGAAATGAGGGTGATGCAAGAAAACCATGAAACACAAGTCAATGACTTCCTACAGGAGACCCAAAAAATACTGAAGAAAATAACAGCTTAAAAATAGACTAACCCAAATGTCAAAAGAGATCTAAAAAGCCAATGAGGAAAAGAATGCCTTGAAAGGCAGAATTAGCCAAATGGAAAAGGAGGTGCAAAAGACCACTGAAGAAAATGCTACCTTAAAAATTAGATTGGAGCAAATGGAAGCTAGTGACTTTAGGAGAAATCAAGATATTATAAAACAGAACCAAAGGAATGAAAAAATGGGAGAGAATGTGAAATATCTCATTGGAAAAACCACTGACCTGGAAAATAGATCCAGGAGAGATAATTTAAAAATGATTGGACCACCTGAAATCCATGATCAAAAAAGACCCTAGACATCATCTTTCAAGAAATTATCAAGGAAAACTGCCCTGATATTCTAGAACCAGAGGGTAGAGATTGAAAGAATCCACCAATTGCCTCTTGAAAAAGACCCCAAAAAGAAAACTCCTAGGAATATTGTCACCAAATTCCAGAGATTCCAGGTCAAGGAGAAAATACTGCAAGCAGCCGGAAAGAAACAATTTGAGTATTGTGGAAGCACAATCAGGATAACACAAGATCTAGCAGCTCTTCTACATTAAGGGATCGAAGGGCTTGGAATATGATATTCCAGAGGTCAAAGGAGCTAGGATT
>CM053628.1:24201731-24215338 GCA_028646595.1 Phalanger gymnotis | reverse complement strand
TCAAGCTTTCTCAATGAAAAGACCAGAGCTGAATAGAAAATTTGACTTTCAAATACAAGAAAGAGAATTCATAAGGGACTTACTAAAGTTGAATTGTTTTGTTTACATTCCTACATGGAAAGGTGATGTGTATAATTCATGAGACCTTCCTCAGTCTTAGGGTAGTTGATGGGAATATACATATATATAGACAGAGGGCACAGAGTGAGTTGAATGTGAAGGGATGATATCTAAAAAAATGAAATAAATTTAAGGGGGGAGAGAGGAATATATTGAGAGAGTGAGAAAAGGAGAGATAGAATGGGGTAAATTATCACACATAAAAGTGGCAAGAAAAAGCAGTTCTGTTGGAAGGGAAGAGGGGGCAGGTGAAGGGGAATGAGTGAATCTTACTCTCATAGGATTTGACCTGAGGAGGCAATAACAATACACACTCAAATGGGCATCTTATTCCACCGGAAAGTAAGGGGAAGTGGATAAAAAGGGGGAGATGATAGAAGAGAGGGTGGATGGGGGATGAGGTAATCAAAAGCAAACACTTTTGAAAAGGGACAGGGTCGAGGGAGGAAATTGAATAAAGGGGAACAGGATAGGATGGAAGGAAATATAGTTAGCCTTTCACAACCTGAGCATTGTGGAAGTGTTTTACATAATGATACATGTGTGGCCTATGTTGAATTGCTTGCCTTCCTAGGGATGGTGGGTGGGAAGGGAAGAGGGGAGAGAATTTGGAACTCAGAGTCTTAAAAGCAGATGCTCAAAACAAAGTTGGTTTTTGCATGCAGCTGGGAAACAAGATATATAGGGAATGGGGTATAGAAATCTCTCCTGCCCTACAAGAAAGCAAGGGGAAAGGGGATGGAGGCGGGAGTGGGGTGACAGAAGGGAGGGCTGACTGGGTAATGAGGCAACCAGAGTATATATACTACCTTGAAATGGGGGGGGGAGGGTAGAAATGGGGAGAAAATTTTAAACTTAAAATCTTGGGGAAATCAATGTTGAAAACTAAAATATTAAATAAAAAATGATTAAAAAAAGAACAGAATTGGCCGAGTGGTGAAAGAGGCACAAACTTCCACTGAAGAACAAACTTCCTTTAAAAAAGCAAAATTGGCCAAATGGAAAAAGAGATACAAAAGCTCACTGAAGATAATCATTCCTTAAAAATGAGAATTGGGCACATGGAAGCTAATGACTCCATGAGACATCAAGAAACTATAAAAGAAAATCAAAAGAATGAATGATAAAAAAACGTGAAATATCTCATTGAAAAGCCAAATGACCTGGAAAATAGATCTAGGAGAGATAATTTGAGAATTATTGGACTACCTGATCAAAAAAAGAATCTAGACATTATATTTTAAGAAATTATCAAGGAAAACTGCCTTGACATCCTAGAGCCAGAGGGTAAAATAGAATTGAAAGAATCCAATGATCACCTCCTGAAAGAGATCCCAAAATGAAAACTCCCAAGAATATTATAGCCAAATTCTAAGGAGAATCAAGGAGAACATATTGCAAGGAGTCAGAAAGAAATAATTCAGATATCATGGAGCCACAGTCAGGATAACACAAGATCTAGCATCTTTCTACATTAAAGGATCAGAATACTTGGAATATGACATTTCAGGAGGCAAACAAGTTAGGATTACAACCAAGAATGAACAGCAAAACTTAGTATAATCGGGGCAGCTAGGTGGTGTAGTGAGTAGAGCACTGGCCCTGGAGTCAGGAGGACCTGAGTTCAAATCCGGCCTCACACACTTGACACACTTATTAGCTGTGTGACCTTGGGCAAGTCACTTAACCCCAATTGCCCTGCTCTCCCCCTGCCAAAAAAAAACTGAGTATAATCTTTCAGGGGAAAAAATGGATATTTAATGAAACAAAGGACTTTCAAGTATTCATGATAAAAAGACCAGAGCTGAACAGAAAATATGGCTTTCAAATAGAAGACTCAAGAGAAGTATAAAAAGGTAAACATGAAAGAGAAATCATAAGGAATTCAAACAGTTAAACTTTTTACATTACTATATAGGAAGAAAATACTTGTAACTCCTAAGAACTTTATCATTATTAGGGCAGTTAGGAAGTGTATACATAGAAAGAAGGCATGAGTATGAGTTGACTCTCATGGGATGATTTTTAAAAAAACAAAATTAAAGGATGAGAAAGAGAGATGTACTGGGAGAAAGGGGAAAGGAGAGGTAGAATGGGGAAAATTATCTGACATAAAAGATTTTGCAGTGGAGGAGGAGATGGAGGGGGGTGGACAGTGCTTGAACTTTATTCTCATTGGAATTGGCTGAAAGAGAGAATAACATGCACACTCAGTTGGATATAGAAATCTATCTTACCCTACAGGCGAGTAGGAGAAGAAGAGGATAAGAGAAGGGGAAAGGTGCTGATAGAAGAGACATCACACTAAGTGAGGCAGTAGTCAGAAGCAAAACAGAAGTTTGAGGTGGGATAAGGTAAAAAGAGAGAGAAGTATAAATGGGGGGAAATAGGATGGAAGGAAATACACAGTTAATAATCACTACTGTGAATGTGAGTGAAATGAACTCAACCATACAATGGAAGCAGATAGCAGATTGAATTAAAGGCCAGAATCTGACAATATGTTATTTACAAGAAACACACCTGAAATAGAGAGGCACACACAGAGCAGAAATAAGGGATCAGAGCAGAATATATTTATACTTTAGCTAAAGTAAAAAAAAAGCAGGGGTCACAATCATGATCTCAAAGTGAAAGCAAATAAAGGTCTAAAGAGATAAGCAAGTAAATTATATTTTGCTAAAAAGGTACTATAGACAATGAAGTAATATCAGCACTAAACACATATGTACCAAATGGCATAGCATCCAAGTTCTTAAAGGAAAAGTTAAATGAGTTACAGGAGAAAATAGAAAGTATAACTAAGCTAAGATCTCAACTTTCCCCTCTCATAACTAGATATATCCAGCCAAAAGAATACCAGAAAGAAGTTAAGATGAATAGAATTTTAGAAAATTTAGATATTATAGATCTCTAGAGAAAACTGAATGAGAATAGAAAAGAGCATACCTTTTCCTCAGCTGTACATGGCACCTTCACAAAAATTGACCATGTATTAGGACATTAAACCTCACAATCAAATGTAGAAAAGCAGAAATATTAGATGCATCTTTTTCACATGATAATGCAATAAAAACTGCATTCAATAAAGGGCCATGGAAATAAAGATTAAAAATTATTTACTTAATAATCTAAACATAAAGAATGAGTAGGTCAAAGAACAAATCATAGAAACTATAATATCATCAAAGAGAATGACAGCAATGAGATGATGTACCAAAATTTGTGGGATGTAGCCAAAGCAGTACTTAGGGGAAAATTTATATCTCTGAAAGCTTAAATGAATAAAATAGAGAAAGAGCAGATCAATGAATTAATTGGGCATGAAACTAAAAAAACAACTAGAAAAAGAAAAATAAAAAAACTACAATTAAACACTAAATTGGAAATCCTGAAAATCAAGGGAGAGATTAACAAAATTGAAAGTACAAAAACCATTGAACCAATAAATATAACTAGGAGCTGGTATTATTCTTTTAATTGGTTAATTTTTAAAAACTATTAGTTAATTTGATTTAAAAAAAGAAAGAAGTAAACCAAATTACCAGTATCAAAAATTACAAGGGTGAATTCACCACCAATGAAGAGGAAATTAAAGCAATGATTAGGCCTTACCCAGTTACATTCCAATAAATCTGACAAGCTAAGTGAAATGGATGAAAATTTACAAAAATATAAATTGCCAAGATTAAAGGGAGGGGATAGAATACTTAAATAATTCTATCTTAGAAAAAAGGAATTGAACAAACCATAAATGAGCCCCTTAAGAAAAAATCCCCAAGATTCACAAATGAATTCTACCAAACATTTAAAGGACAATTAATTCCAACACTATATAAAAGATTTGGAAAAATAGGTAAAGGCATCCCATCAAATTCTTCTTATGACACAAATATGGTGTTAATGTCTAAATCAAGAAGAGTGAAATAAGAGAAAGAAAACTATAGACCAATTTCCCTAATGCATATTGATGCAAAAATTTTAAATACAGTACTAGCAAGGAGATTACAGCAATATATCACCAAGGTCATATACTATGACCAGGTGGGATTTATGCCAGGGATACAGAACTGGTTCAATATGGGGAAAAGTATCAGCATAAGTGACCATATAAATAACAAAACCAACAAAAATCATATGATTATGTCAATAGATGAGAAAAAAACTTTTTGACAAGATACAACACTCAATCCTATTAAAACACTAAAAATTATAGGAATAAATGGAGCTTTCCTTAAAATTTTAAGTTGCATTTACCTAAAACCATTAGCAAGCATTATATGTAATGTAATGTTAGAAGCCTTCCCAATAAGATCAGGGGGAAGTAAGGATGCCCATTATCACCACTATTATTTCAACACTGAACTAGAAAGATAGCTGTAGCAAAAAGAGAAGAAAAAGAAATTAAAGGAACTAGGATAGTGAAGAAACAAAACTATCACTCTTTGCAGATGATATGAAAATCCTAAAGAATCAACCAAAAAACTAGTTGAAATAATTAACAACTTCAGCAAAGTTGCAGGATATATAGAGTCCAATGGGAAGAGATAGAAAGAGAAATTCCATTTAAAATAACTGCAGACAGTGTAAAATACTTGAGAGTCTAATGCCAAGACAAGCCCAGGAACTATATGAACACAATTATAAAATACTTTTTCACACAAATAAAGTCAGATCTCAACAACTGGAAAATATTAATTTCTCATGGGTAGGCCAAGCCAATATAATAAAAATGACAATTCTACCTCAATTAATTTACTTATTCAGTGCCAACCAAACTACCAAAGAATTACTCCATAGGGCTAGAAAAAATAAATACAAAATTCATCTGGAAGAACAAAAGGTCAATAATATCAAAGGAATCAATGAAAAAAATGTGAAGAAAGGTAGCCTAGTAGGGCCATATCTCAAATTCTATTACAAAGCAGTAATCATCAAAAGAATTTGATACTGGCTAAGAAATAGAGTGGGGCATCAGTAGAATGAATTAGGTACACAATACTCAGTAGTAAGTGACCATAGTAATCTAGCATTTTCCAAGCCTTGTGGTCAAGAATTCACTATTTGCCAAAAATTGCTGGGGAAACTAGGAAGCAGTTGGTAGAAACCAGGTGGTACTGCAGCGGATAGAGGATGGGCCTAGAGTCAGGAAGACCTAATTTCAAATGTGGCCTCAGACACTTACTAGCTGTGTGACCCTGGACAAGTTACTTACCTCTGCCCCAGTTTCATCATCTGTAAAATGAGCTGAAGAAGGAAATGGCAAACCACTCCAGTATCTCTGCCAAGAAAATTCCAAATGGGGTCATGGAAGAGTTGGAAACAACTGAACGATAGCAAGGTATAGATCAACATCTCATACCATATATGAAGATAAGGTCAAAACAGGAATGAGATTTAGATACAAAGAATGGTATCATAAGCAAATTAGGAGAGCATGGAATATTTTACATGTCAAATCTGTGGATAAGAGAAGAATTTATGATCAAACAAGACATAGAGAACATTAAAATATGTAAAATGGATAATTTTGAAAACATGAAATTAAAAAAAAATTGCATACACAAAACCAATACAGCCAAGATTAAAATGAAAGCAGGAAAATAGCGGTGGGGGGTGGAATGCATAATTTGCAGCAAGTTTCTCTGATAGAGGCATTATTTCTCAAAGATATAGAGAACGGAGTCAAATTTATAAGAATACAAGGCATTGCCCAGCTAATAAGTGGCCAAAAGACATGAATAGGCAGTTTTCAGAAGAAGAAATCAAAGCTATATCTAGTCATATGAAAAAAGTTCTAAATCACTATGGATTAGATAAATGCAAATTAAAACAACTCTGAGGTACCACCTCATACCTCTCATACTGGTAATATGACAGAAAAAGAAAATAACAAATGTTGGAGAGGATGTGGAAAATTGGGACATTAATGCATGCTTGGTGGAGTTGTGAACTGATCCAACCATTTTGGAAAGCAATTTGGAACTATGTGCAAAGGGTTATGAAACTGTGAATACTCTTGAACTCAGCAATACCATTACTAGGTCTGTATCTCAAAGAGACCAAAGAAAAAGGAAACGGGTATATATGTGCAAATATTTATAGTGACTTTTTTAGTGGTGGCAAAGACTTGGAAATTGAGGGGATACCCATCAATTGGAGAATGGCTGAATAAGTTGTGGTATATGATTGTGATAGAATACCATTGTGCTATAAGAAATGATGAAGAGGATGGTTTCAGAAAAACCTGGAAAGACTTATGTGAACTGATGCAAAGTAAAGTGATTTCTACAGTAATCAACTCTGAAGGACTTAGCTATCCTCAGCAATACAGTGATCCAAGATAATTCTGAAGGACGTATGATTAAAAATGTTATCCACCTCCAAAGAAAGAACTGGTGGAGTCTGAAAGCAAATTTTAACTTTCTTGATTTTTCTTGGTTTTTTTTTTGGGAGGGTGCTGTGTTTTTTTCAGCCTGGCCAATATGGAAATGTTTTGTATGACTGCACCTGTATAATCTGTATCAAATTGCTTGCCTTCTCTGCCTTTTCAAGGAGGGGGAAGATGAAGGAGGGCATAAGGGAATTTGGAAAGCAAAATTTTTAAAAACAAAAGTTGAAAAATGTTTTTACCTGTAATTGAGAAAAAATAAAATGATATTTTAAAAAAGATTTGACCCTTTCATCGTGTGAAAACTCTACACACAAAGTACTAGATATTAAAGAATTTTCCTACAGTCTCCCTATACTGTGAATAAGTCCTTAATCAGGTACAGAGTATTACAGAGCTTTATCCATTGGCTAAAGGCCGATGACAACACCCAGTAAACATCTTGTTACTGGCTAAGAAAACTGACCACACTCCAGGGCATATATAAAAACACAAAAAGAAAAACCAGCTTTCGGGTTGGGGAGGTTGACCAGTCCAGTGGTACAAGAGTTCCAGTTTGGAGTTTATCACTTTGGAAGTTGGTGCTGTAAGTGACCTTAGACTTAGAAGGCATGGGTTCAAGTGCAGTGATCTCAAGTAGCTCTCTGAGGCTACGATATTACATAAGAGTTTATGGGAGTGAAAAGAAACTCCCAACACTGATGAAAACACAGGTCCAGACTCCTTTCCTCCCCTCCCCCTCCAAAATAAACCACTAATCTTTCTAACTAGAGTTGATTGGAAGCTCCCTAAAGGCAAGGGCCGTGTAATTCCTGTATCAGCTATAGTGACTGGAACATGCTACAAGCTCAGTGAATATCTGTTGATGGATGGGCAGGTGAGCCAGTGGTCATCCCTTGCTGTTTTCTGAGATTTTCCTAACTATCTGATTTGCAGTTTAAGAGTAGTGGCCAGCCACAACAAACCCCCAATTGAGTCAATTCAGTCAAACAGCCAGTCAATCCAGTGAGGGGGGAAATCAGACCACTTGTTTAAATTGACATAGCCTTGTTTATCCTGATTAAATTTTACTAATTTAAGTGCTTGTCTACTCTGTATGCTTGGGTGGGATGGGGGCAATGAGAAGGCAATATTTAATGGAATCTCTTGTGAGGAACCAGAAGGCCAAGTTGCTAGTGCATGAGCATAGACTGAAGAGAATATGGAGGCATTATAGAAAGAGTGTTGGACTTGGGCAGCAGGTTCAAATCTCTTACCTGTCACTTCTTTGCTGGGTTTCCCTGGACAAGTCATGCTGCCTCTCTGAGCCTCAGTTTGCTCATCTGTAAAATGAGCAAAATGCCTACAGAACCTACCTTACAAGGCTGTCTGGAAGCTCAAATGAGATAATATATGTCAAGCTCTTTGCAAACATTAAAGTATTATAGAAAGGTCACTTATGATTACGGTGACCTTATTTCTAGAATGCCTCAAGATTTACAGTGTTTTCCTTAAGATGACTCTGTGAGGCACATCGGGAGAGTATTATTATGCACGTTTTATTATTTTTATTTATTTATTATTATTTTATTCATTATTATTTTTATATTTATTTTTAATTTATTTTAATTTTTATATTTATTATTATTTTTATTTATTATTATACCCATTTTATAGGGAAAGATACTGAGTTGCAACTTGTCAATAGTCACTGAGGTAAAAAGCATCCAAGCTAGATTGAAAGTCTCTGAATTCCAAGTTTAGCTTGCTAGGTGGCACAATGAATAAAGCCCTGGCCCTAGGGTCAGGAAGACCTGAGTTCAAATATGACCTTAGATACTTAATAGCTACGAGACCCTGGGTAAGTCACTGAACCTCTAAGCCTCAGTTTTCTCATTTATAAAATGGGTATAATAACAGCACCTACCTCCCAAGGTTGATGCCAGGATGTGCAGTGCCTGGAACATAGTAGGTACTGTATAAATATTATTATTATTATCTTTACATTGAGCCACATTTCTGGCTAAGTGTGTCTAGGAGTCCTTATCCTGGTCAACAACAGTCATGGAGAGCTAATCCTAATAAAGCAAGTTGCAAAAACAAATTCTCATTATTTTCAAATATATTACTTGAGAATTTGTCACAGTTGACCTTTTCTAGGCTGATGTTTACCTCCGTACTACCTGTGAATAAAGGCGTTGGTGATTTAATGGCTAGTGTGCAAAAAGCTGCAGTGAGAATGTTTATGCCTCTTATTAACTGTTTTATGGACTTTATCTCCTTGCTAGTTTTGTCTACAAATAGAAGATCATATAAGTAGGCCTTTTAGGCATCACAAGAGCAAAATCAGAATAGAGCTATTACTCTGAGATACTGTTTCTTAAAAATTTGTTTTGGAGTGGTGTTTGTTCCCTTTTTTGTTTTGGCCTGACCTATGATTCCACCAGAATGGGAAAACTCCAACCAATGTACATAGACAACTTTATTCCAATTTGTAATCTTAGAGAATTGTCTGGGACACTGAATAGTTAAGTGACTTGCCCATGGTCACACAGCCAGTGTGTGTCAGGGTAAGGACTTGAACCCTGGTCATCCAGACTCCCACATCCACTAGACCACACTGAGTTACCAACTTGAAATGGCATTTTATTGAAAAATACTCTGTAATTCAAACTTGTCTTTAGTTGAGCCTGACCTCACAGCATTTAGTCTGAATCAGTGGGACTCGGCCTCATTCCATATTCTCAACTCTGAGAACAAATTTAAGTCAGGATCAGATTTGAAGATCATGCAAATTCTTGTCACTGATGTCTCCGTCTGGTTTTCAATATGATTGTTACACAAAACGTAGGGGATACATACAGATCTAATGCAGACGCAAGTCTGCCTTTGATCACTCACTGAAGATTGTCAATAACTATATTTCTAGCTAATGCTTATTCCGTCACCTCCACCATTTGTACAGAAGAGTAGATTTTTTGATTTCTCTTCTGCAGCTTGCAGAAGACTTTAGCTTTATCATTCCAAGAGAGTAGGTATTTCTGGCTTTGGAATGACAGCAGGCACAGACCAGGTCAGGCCAGAGCAGGTGGCTAACAGCAGGATGAGCTCTTCTGGCTTGCCCCTGCCTGATATAGATGGCCCCTCTGAAGCAACAGCCAAGAGAGATGCTGGTTGTCCTAGAGGCTTTTTATGAGGAGTCAGGGACCACTGGGGCTCCAGAGACCAAGCTTACAGTACACATTTCCCAGGCATCCTTTGGACACATCTCACATGACACAATTGCAAATCCTCTGGTCCCATAGGCATCCAAAGTCAGAAGCAGCATTAAGCCAGAATGGGAATGGACCAGAAACCAGAACTGCTATTTATTTACTTTCTAGCTCACATATTGATACCACGAGGTCATTGTTGATTTCTAAGGAGAGAAGAAAACAAATATTTGCTTTTATGAAAAGCATCTGAACTAGGAAAAATAAAATTGGCTCAAAGCAGCTGGTTTGTGCAGATGTTGAGATGGTATTTGGACACTGGCAGGATTAAGAGAACAGTTTCTAATGATGTGTTGATATTGGGAGTGATTAGGGGATGAGGAAAGGTCATGTCTAGATCGCCTAGAAGCTTTTAAAAGGTGGCATCTTGAATAATATTTGGGGCTGCGAGCAGACTGCAACACATCACAAATAACGAACTATAAAAATGTCATAGTAGATAGGATTGAAAAAGAAGATAGGTCAGTCATGTGGCAAGAAGGGATAATGGATATCCAGAGTACAGCTAGTGTGTGCCATTGTCATCTACGCAGTATCAAGAGAAAATTAGAAGGGCTGCAAGAATATTGGGTGGACCTCTTGTAATGAAGGGACCATGAGGGACCATGGATGGGAGTCTTACATGGTAGATAAGGAGGATGAGTTGGGATCTATGTCAACATGGATGAGATCACATCCACTGTAAGACGATAATATTTGCCCTATACTAGGGCCTCAACTACAAAAGGTATTGTTCTTATTAAAAGTTGGTGCAAAATTTGAATAATTTTAATTCTCTCATAATTATCTTGAGATGAATCAAGGCCAAATTCATAAATTAACAGTAATCAATGTATTTCCTTTTCTTACAATAGGATAGGTAGCAGGATATTATGGATACAATGTTAGTGTTGGACACGCAAGGTCGAATTCTGACTGTGACACATAAGCAGCTTTGTGAATCTGGGCAAGTTCCTGGGAGCCACTGGTAGAAAGTGGACGAAATGATGGCTTTGGAGGCACGTGGCCTGATTATAACAAATGTGTCTGTTAATCTTCCCTCTCTGACCTTAACCAAATTAAATTAACATAAAATAAAGGTCCCTTCCAACTCTAAATCTTATTCTGATTAAGTCACAAAACCTCTACGTACCAGGGGCAGAAGTCCTCAGGGCATGCGAAATCAGACATAGAGCGGCCTTGCTAGATCATTGCTATAGGGGTTTTCTTGCTGAAGTTTTGCCTCAAAGCTCAAAATCAAGGTAAAAAAAAACCCGGATGAAAGTGCTTATCACTTATCTCTAAGGCTGGCCTGCTTAAAAGGAAACCAATAAGAGAAGGAAAATGAAAAATTGTAAAACCCCAGGCAAACCTCCATGATGGTATGTTTGTGTGGCGGGTGCTAGGAATACACAACCCTGATGGTTGCTCTCACAGACAGCCGCGGCTGTCACGTGATCGACAAATGCCTCAACCGGATGGGGGCGTGTAGTATATCGTTTGGCCACCAGATGGTGCTCCAGTTACCCGTGAATGTCCTCCTCTCCCGGCTCATACCTCCTCAGCCCTTTATCCCTCTATTCTCTTCCGCCTCAGCCGGTAAGTACTCGGCCTCACCTTCCCTAGACTAGCGATATGGCCTAGAATATACCCACGAGTTACCTCAAATTGAGAAACAAAACCAAAAAACCCTCCTCTCGTCGAACTTGTGGTGCTTTTGCCCCTCACACTCAGGACTTCAGCTAGATCCATAGGAGTGAACAAGTCACTCTTAATGACGGTGTAATATATTCACAGACTCAGATAGCGTTCCACTCCTCCCCACCCAGAGTAAAATAAAAGATGGTCAAACAAAACTTCCTGTAAATTAGTTCTCTTCTCTATCCGTCGGCCCAAGGAGGAGGGGAGGGGACGGGGGATAGGGCAGAAAGGGCCAAGCTTGAAACTAGCAGACATTTTCTTAATACACATTCTGAGGAAAGAGGGAAAGGAAGAAATGGTGAAGCCGGCTTTTGTTTATCTCGCTGTAAAGGCAGCTGCTAGCTATACCCCTCCCCCCATACTAGATGTGTACATTCAGCTGCTTTCTGGAACTATCTTCCCTCCTCGGCCTCCACTTCCTGCTGTCAGCCCGCAGCCCCCAGGTATCTTCCTAGGCCTAGCTCAGTTTTCTTAGTTGCCAAGGCAGTCATGTGATCTTACCCTATTCCTTCCAGCTGCTGGTGAAAAAGTCGCAATATGGGATTTAGGAGTTGACTTTGCCCTTTCACTCCAAGCCCTGAAAACTTGGGAAAAAGGAAATGGAAACCTTAGGAATCTGCAGAATGTGCACCTGCATACCTTTCTTAGCCCACTGAGTCTCTATCAAGCCTGTACTCTGGTCATTCCTGGGAGATCTTAGACAAGTGAATTAGAGTCAGGTTTTTCTTTCTTGTTTTTTTTTTTTTGGTCACTGTCTTGGAATCACAATGAGTGGTTGACAGTCAGTTTTACAAGACAGTTAACAACAACTGTGCTGCTTCACAGCCATTTCATTGTTCTTATTCTGTTCCCTGCCACAAACGCCCAATTTTTAAAAATTCAAATAATTTCATAGCAATGCCTTATGGCAAAAGCGGGGAACCCGCGGCCTTGAGGTCATATGTGGCCCTCTAGGCCCTCATATTTGTTCTGTGGAGTTTGAATTCAGTCAAAAGGCCTACCTGAGGACCTAGAAAGCCACATGTGGCCTCAAGGCCGCAGGTTCCCCATCCCTGCCCATTGGTGTGCTCTCTCTCTCTTTCTGTGTGTGTGTGTGTGTGTGCGCGCATATATACACACACACATATATATACACACACATACATATACATACACATATATATATATACACTCTGTGACCTCATTTAATCACCCTGAGCCTATTTTCCCATCTATAAAATGGGGATAATAAAGCTACCTCATGAGGTTACACTAAGGTAGTATGTGTTAAATGCTTCGCACGCTGTTAAGTGTTGTAGTAATGACTATTATTATCATGATGTCAGAAGAATGAAAATTTCAGGTGATACAAGTGGCAATAGAAAGGTATATGGTGAAAATAAAACAAGAGTGTCTCACTTCCTTGCTATTATGTAATATAGTTCTAGAAACGTTAGCAATTGTTGTAAGACAAATGTTAAAAATGAAAGGTATAAAGATAAGCAAAGAGGAGACAAAATGATCCCTGTTTGCTGATAGCATGATGGCTGACTTACAGAATCTTAGGAAATGGACAAAGAAATTATTTGAGACAAAGACTTGAACGAACTCAAAGATTACAAAATAAATCCAACAGCGATTCTATCTAACAACAGTAGACAAAATCCAAGGCATGATAATAGAAAAGGAAGACCCATTCAAAATGATTATAAAATGCAGAAACTAGTTGAGTCAATCTATATTCAATATTTCTATGGATTGAATTATATATCACTCCTTAAAGAAATAAAAAATACTTTGACCTAGCAATAGCATAACTAGGTCTGTATCCTAAAGAGATTTTTTTTTAAAAGGAAAAGGACCTATATGTATAAAACATTTCCAGGAGCTCTTTTTGTGCTCTCTAAGAATTGAGAATAGAGGAGATGCCCATCAATTGGGGAATGGCTGAACAAATTGTGGTATTTGATCATGATGGAGTACCGTTGTGCTATCAGAAATGATGAAGGGGATATTTTTCTTTTTTTTTTTTAAATTTTGACGTTTGGTTTTCGTCATTGATTTTCACAGGCGTTTGAATTACAAATTTTCTCCCCATTTCCTCCCCCCCCCACTCCAAGATGGCGTACACTCTGGTTGCCCTGTTCCCCAGTCTGCCCTCCCCTCCGTTGCCCCATTCCCCTCCC
>CM053628.1:24174305-24201231 GCA_028646595.1 Phalanger gymnotis | reverse complement strand
TTGGGTCTCCTTTAGCAAGTCATTGACTTGTTTTTCATGGTTTTCTCTCATCCTTCTCCTTTCTCTTCCCAATTTTTCCTCTACTTCTCTAACTTGCTTTTCCAAATCCTTTTTGAGCTCTTCCATGGCCTGAGACCAGTTCTTGTTTTCCTCGGAGGCTTTTGATGTAGGCTCTTTGACTTTGTTGACTTCTTCTGGCTGTATGTTTTGGTCTTCTTTGTCACCAAAAAAGATTCCAGTGTCTGAGACTGAATCTGGGTGTGTTTTCGCTGCCTGGCCATGTTCTCAGACAACTTACTTGACCCTTGAGTTTTTCAGTGGGGTATGACTGCTTGTAGACTAAAGAGTTCTATGTTCCACTCTTGGGGGGATGCGCCAGCTCTGCCTCACCAGCACTCTTCCTTCTGCAAAAACCCCCAACCCTGACTGCACTTAGATCTTCAGCAGGTTCTTCACTCCTGCTCTGATCCACCACTTAATTCCTTCTGCCAGGTGGGCCTGGGGCCAGAAGCAACTGCAACTGTAGTTCAGAAGCTGCCCCACATCTGCTGCCCCCTGGCCAGTGGCCAAACCGTAAACTCCTTGTCCCCAGCAGCTTTACCCACTAACCTACTCTGTTGTCCTTGGTTTTTGTAGTTTGAGAAGTCTGGTACCTGCCGCAGGTCACTGATTCAGGGCGCTAGGGCACTCTCCGCCCAGCTCCTGGTCTGGTTGGTCCACGCCACACACGCTGGGCTGTGCTCAGCACAGCTCCACTCTGCTCCCAGCTCCGTGTGGGATAGACCTTACCCAGAGACCATCCAGGCTGTCCTAGGCTGGAGCCCTGCTTCCCTCTGCTGTTTTGTGGGTTCTGCAGTTCTAGAATTGGTTCAGAGCCATTTTTATAGCTTTTTGGAGAGACTTGGCGGGGAGCTCACACTAGTCCCTACTTTCCAGCTGCCATCTTGGCTCCACCCCCCATTATTTGCTTTTTCAATGAGGGAGGAGGGGAAGGAGAGAGAATTTGGACCCAAAATTTTTAAAGATGAATGTTAAATTTCCAGATGTGAGCCTTGAGGCATAGATGAAGAAGGACATTTCAGACATGAGAGATGGTCTGTGTAAATGCATAGAAGTGCTAGCTAGTAGGATGAGTTCAGAAAACAGCTGATATTCTAGTCAGGTTGAAAAGTAGACTAGTGGGAATAGGTCCTAGGAATGTTGAGACAGTAGAAATGACAGGATTTAGCAACTGAATGAATGCAAGATGTAAGAGAGCGCATTTAGTGTCAAAGTTTACTCCCTGTTTTCATTTCTGGGCCACTGGGAGAATCAGACGGTGATGCTATTAACACCAGTATTGAAGTTTGGAGAATGGCCAGATTGGGGGCAGGGGGAAGATGATTAGTCCCAATTTAGACTTCACATTAGACATGTGAAGTTTTCACTAACCAGGGGGCTATACAAATGGAGAAGCAGCATATGTGAGACTGAAATTCGGGGGAGAAGTTGAGGTGAGCCATATTGATTTGGGAGTCATATGTGAAGAGGTGACCATTGAATCCATGAACGCAAAGCCACGGAAGTGCAATGTCCACAATTAAGGGTGTTCAACAGGATTAGAGATACAGAAAGGTCTAGGAGGATGAGGGAGGAGAGAAGATTGTCGGGTTTGACAACTGAGGTTACTGGTGACTGTTGAGAGAGAAGTTTCAGTGGTATGAGGAGGTCCGAAATGTAATTATGAGGAAGCAACGAGTGAGTGACAAGTGAGACAAAGACTCTCCCTTCTTAGGAGATCAGCATCTAGCATCCAAAGAGAAGGAAGGAACAGAGTAATTGATTTGTGAAATGGCAAGATCAAAGGAAAGTTACCTTTTGTTCTGTTTCAGGATTGGACCTTGGCTAAGTCCTGAGTTCTCTGTTCTTCAGTTTCATATCTGTAAGGTAGAATTTTAAGTACTTATGATGTGCCAGGCACTTGCTCAGTACTGAGAATGTACATAGAAGCAAGCAAGAAAATCTCTACCCTCAAGGAGCTTACTTTTATCCTTTTGAGTGGAGGGAGACAACACATAAAGGCGAGTGGGAAAGGGGCATGAGTGTAGAGATGGTGTAGAGATGGCTAAGAGGTGGCTTGGAAACATAGCAAAGTAAGGTGAAAACTCACCTTTCAGAGACTGACATCCCAGAAATAGAGTTCAAAGTTATCATGGGTAGAGGGTGCAGGTGACATAGTGTGGAGATCTCTAGGAAGTCACTTCATCTCTCAGTGCCTCAGTTTCCGCATCTGTAAAATGAAGGAGTGGGATTAGATGCTACTAAATTCCCTTGACATCTATAATCTATCTAGAATAATGTAATATGTATATATATATATTATATATTACAGGATTAATTATTACAGGATATATTATATATATATATACAGGATTATATATACATGTATATATAATCCTGTGATCTCATTGGTTCCTAACAACGGTTCTGTGGGATATACTGGCAGGGCAGGGATTTTTATGTCCTTTTTACAGCTGAAGAGACTAAGGCTCAAAAGAGCTGTATACCTTGACCAAATACCACAGCTAGTAAGTGGCCGAACTTGGGACTAGTGTGTAGGGCTTTTGACACTGCAGTGCTTTACCCAGTATACCATAAGGCCTGGCCAACACTTGTTTCTCAGAGGTTTGGGGTTTTTTTGTTTTAAAAAAGAAACAAAACTGTCATTCTGACCTTGGCCAAATTGTTTCTATTCTGTTGTCTCACTTATAAAGTGAAGTTCATATCCCTCATAGAATATCATGGGGCCCTTTTGAGGCTAAAATATTGATTGTTGAAGGAATTGGGTCTTTTGACTCAAAAGGTCCTTCCTTGTAAATGGGAACACTCCGAAAACCTCAGTTTTGTCAGACTAACACTGGAGCAAAGTAGCAAAACGGAGCACAAAACAGCCTCCGTAGCAGAGGCAGAGAGTCTCCAGCCTCTCATTAGTTTGCTACAAGGGGTCCTCCCACCCTGCTAGGGACCCTCCTTTCTTTCTCTTGACTTCACGAGAGTACCCATGAGAGTCTTTTGTAATCCTGTACTCCTTCTCCACACGTCCAGTCTATCTTTTTTTCCTCAGGTGTTTCTTTGATGATATTATTTACCCTGCTTTTCCTTCCCGAGTTCCTATTTGCAAAGGATTGAAGCTTGTTCTCACCTACTGTGTACCTCTCCATTGCCCTCTGGATGATATACTGCACCATGTCATGGCTCGTAGTCATTGTGGCAACAATTCGGCTAGCAGCTGTCATGGGGGTGAAAGACCAACACAAGCCCAACAACAAGAACGCTGCCAGCACAGGTTCTCTTGATCTGCTTTACTAAGGAAAGTAACATTAAGAGGTTAACAATCTTACTTTAGTCCAACATATACATATAAACTCACTTAGTTCAGGAGGAAAAGCCAGCACCCTGAACTTCGGAGCAAACTAGTTACAGATATACACAATATAAACAGACCAGATCACAATTCATAGTTACCAAGGAACCATCAACATCTGGGTTGACAAGCCAGGGAGCTTTTAAGGACAGCTGGCCCAGAGTCACAGACCACTCCTCCAGTGGCTCAGAGCCCCAAGCAAACAATTCTGTTCTCTCTTTTTATACAGTCTTTAGACATCATCAAATGTCATCTGAGTGACCAGAACTTAGGGGCATACTATTTGCTCTGGTCTGAGCAACTCCCCTTAGGGCCCTGAGGGCTTCATGTCCACATCAGCTTAGCACCTAGTAATTAGGGGTTTGGGCCTGGGGCTTTGTACCTAGTAAGGCTCAATCAAAGACAATTAATTTAGCATTCTAAAACAGTAAAAAAGTCCCAACTTAATATTACAGTCATACAGAATTGCCAGAAGAATATTGATGTTAAAAGCTCAGGCCTTGATTTCAGGAACAGATTTGAGGTCATTAAAAGAATTTTGTGATTTCTGCAAGACAGTTTAGCTCACCCCCTTTTCAAATGTGGGCTTAACATACTGTGTATTTGCAATGTTGGTCCAAGATATACATAAATTAGTGGATAAGTGTTATAGTTTCTATAACGAATTCTTCTCATAGTCAAGGACAATGGAGTCACCAAATTTGGAATCTACCATCACAGCCTCAGATGCACTTAGAAGACATTAAGACTGGGTCTGTAAATTCGCTGGGAACTCTTAGGTGAGGAAACTCCTTCTACCAGTGCAGGTTGGCATCATCTCTACCTTTCATGGTCTTAGAGAACTTTTTAGAACACTAGAAGCTAAGTGACTTTGCCCAAGATAACATGGCCACTATGTCTCAGAGGTAAAGGTTGAGCCCAAAGCTTGCCCCTTCCAGGGTCAGTTCTTTATCTATGAGGCTATAGCTGCTTCTCTGTACACTTATAAAATTGTTAGAAATGACACTGAAGAGGGCAAAGCTGGGAAAAGCAGTTGTATTAGGTCAAGTGTAGACAGAGGAGATGTGAGCTGGAGGCAACATATTTGTGAGAGAGTCAAATTAATGCTCATAGATGTGAAGGAGGGAAGACCCCTAAGGCATGAAAAAACAAGTTCTACTGCACAGGCTCTCAAGGCCCCTGGGGACATCTCTACCGAGAAGCTGTCACTAATTGGTGAAAAGGCCCAGTTACTGTGCTTTCCTTCTGGCCTGCTTCACAAACACAGTACTTTTTCTGTCTATATTTTTAGTTATACTATATCACATGCCTTAGAAATCCTCATGAATTGTTTTCTGGGGCAAAAATACTAGTGGACAAAAGAGGGAGCCATTCAATACAAAGAACATTCTTTCCCTCATTTTCCCATGATTCTTGGGGGGAGACATGGGTGTGAGTGTGTTTAACATTAGCTTGTACTTTCCTCTGCTCTGGAAACATTTTAGTTGAACTTCCTCCTTTTTATACCTGAGGTCATTTGTTAATGGTTGTCATTTCTTCTTTTACTTTCACGGCATTTACTGTGCTTTCAGATAATTCCATTTTTCCTGTGCAAAATGATCCTTGGATTTGCTCCCACAGCTTCTAAGTGACCACTCTACAATACCCTTTCCCACACAGTTTTCTTGAACCTAGTGACTCTAAGCGACACACCAGTGAATACTTCATTTTAGGGGCATTCAGGGTATTATTTGGGATGTGATAGCAAGATTGCGCTGGGGCTTCGGAGACATGATGTTAGTCCTGGCTTGGACATTACTCTGACTGTTATGTGGTTTGGGGATTTGATTTGGGAAACATTTATTAAACTATTCAAGATCCTGGAAGGGGGAGAAGGCAAAATTTGAAAAGGATCCAGTCTCTCTAACTATGGAGCTTATAATCTAGTAAAAGGATAGGACACATACATAGGTAACTGAAACATAAAAAAAAAACAATTATATAATTGCCTTAGAGATGCAAAATTAAGAGGCAGGAGCTCAGAGAAGGCAGGCCCAGCTATGTGGAGCACACTTACCACCCAAATGGGTTCATGGACAAATTCCCTCGCTTTCTTTAACCCTGAATTCAGGTCAAGTCAAGTCATGTATTAAATGCCTACAATGTGTTAGACATTGGGTATAGGGAAAGGGGACCTGACTTTAATTTCATTGGCCTAGAGAGCTCCTAGTAAGGAATTTACTCTGCTGAGGAAGGTTGACCTGGAACATGGAGAGGTTGTGACTTGCCTAGGGTCTTATAGCCAGGACATCTCAGAGTTTGGAGCTTGAACCCAAGTCTTTCTGCTTCAGAGGCCAGCTTTCCTGCCTTTGAGGATATTCTGTTCTGCTGCCTGTGGAAACCTAGTCTATGCAAAACATAAACAGCATAAAGCTGGTGGAGGTGAGACATAGTATATGGTGAGAGCATATGTGGCAAAGTAAAAAATGCTTGGGGGATGGAGTGGGGATCTGGAAAACAAGTTGAACCAGATTGCGCAGGACTTTCAGTGTTAGAGATCAGACTTTATATGCGACAGCGGGGAGTCGTTATAGCTTGCTAAGCAGGAAAAATGCCATTAATAAATGTTAGTCATCTCCAAGATATGGAGGAATGGTGGATGAGAGGTGTTGCCAGTGAGAGAAAGGAATTCAATAGAGATAGTTCTCAGCCCTGCTCAGAGCTTTAGAAGTGACAGACCTGAAGTACATATGTCAGTGTGACCCTCCAAATCCTCTCTGCTCTAAAGGTGAGGGCTAGGTAAAGTCAGCTTTTATTCAGGCACAGGTAACCTTTGAGAAGCTGGTGGCAAGGCAGACATCACCTGCCCAGGTGACCAAAGATGGTAGGTTAAAAGTTCCACATTTTCAGGCACCTACTTTGTGCAGCAACTTGTGGTAGGTGGTTGGAACACAAATATAGAAATGAAAAGGAGCTCATAGTCTACCAAAAGCATAGAAGAAACCCAAGCTGTCCATAATAAGTTTAATACTAGGAACTTCAAAGGAAGAGAGTGAACACCAAGGATGATCAGGGAAGCCTTAGTACGGGTAGATCATCAGTTGAGACAACAAGGCTTCTCAGAAAAAAAAGAGGTGTTCTAATGCGTTCCAGGTTTTAAGGTAATGGCTTGTGCAAATACATTGTCAGGAGATGGAGTGTTATGTTCAGAGAATAACTAAGAACCCAGTTTTGTAGAGAATGTCTGTATTCCAATAAGGCCTTCATAGTCAAGTAGTTATATGTTGTTATTGAGGCATGTCTGACTCTTCGTGACCCCATCTGGGCTTTTCCTGGCAAAGATACTGGAGTGGTTTGCCGTTTCCTTCTCCAGCTTAGTTAACAGATGAGGAACCTGAGGCTAAAAGGGTAAAGTGAGTTGCTCATGGTCACACAGCTACTAGGTATCTGAGGCCAGATCTGAAGTCAGGGAGATGAGTGTTCCTGACTCCAGGCCCGGCACTCTATCTACTGAGCACCCTAGCTGCCCCAAGTAGTTATATAGCTATTTTAATTATGCTCATTTTAGTTGTAGCACCTGGTGGCATCCCTCCCCCAAGTCATTAGACAGGTCCTTCAGAGAATAGCTTCAAGGTATTCTGTGAGTCTGCACCCCCTAAAATTACACCTCATGAGCCTCTACCAGCGTATTTATCTTAATGGTCAGTGAGAGGACACATTTGGTTCAAAGCAAAGGTACAGACAGAAAAAGTAGTAACAAAACATTTCCCCTCTAAACCTGGGACATGGCGTCCCAGAAATACACACAACATTCAGTGGAAGAGTAAACACATAGGGAACATACACGAAGTTACGTAATAAGCATTTTTAAGCACACCTTCCAGGTGCTGGGCTAAGCTTTGGAGGGCCACACATGCAAAGAACGCATGTGGCCAGAGCCCACACGTGGAGAAGAAAACAAGGAGCCAGGGCATGTGTTTGGAGGACAAGTCACCATTTCTGTGTTGCAGGGCCGCTGATGTCTTCCAGGGGCATCATTTTGCCATTTCTGCCAAGTCTCTTCCTCGCTGGTCTTGTATTCTCTACCTAACAGTACTACTCAGTCACACATGTTTGCCCCAGATTTGGCTCAGCTGACCGATGCATCATTTCTGCCCGGGGCTCCGCTGGATACGGCCCTTCCAGCCCCTTCTTATCCATACAGAGCCTCAGTTGGAAGATCTGCTGCCTGCTGCTCAGCTGGATGCCTCCAAAAGCCTCCAGCTTTTACTTCAGCTAAAATTATTGGCTGCCTCCACCTAACAGGAAGAGCGAGTGTTGCAATATTCTTTTAGTTTAAAAGCCACAGGCTTTTTCTTGCCAACGTTCTTTTAGAAAACAGAAGTCCTTGTCTTAGTCCAGTGAATGTTTTCCCCATAAAAGAACACTTTCTATGTTATGGAGAGAACTGAAGGGCCTTGTAAGTTTGGCGATGGGTGCTCTCATCTCTTTAGGAGATCCTTGGCCTTATGGGCCAGAGTATTTAGAACAAAGTGCAGGCTAAGTAGCTAGTGCCTTGATGCTCCACTCTGTCTTTGCTTTGGACCAGTCTTCCTAGTCACCGGGCCTGGGGTGTCCATGAGCAGTCCAACTTTGGATTATAGTGAGCATTCCCAGTGCCTCAGAATTTTAAATCCTGGAAGGCTCAGCTACAGGCTGCATAGTTGAAATTTGTCTGATAACTACGAAAAGGTCCTGAGATTTGGGCTTCCTACTTTACAAACCTATATAAGTGAGTTTACAGACATATGTAAGTGAGTAAGTGGGGAAAAAGGCACAGAAACAAAGCAAAACTCGGGAGACGAGGCTCTTCTGTCTATTATCTCTTCTATCTATGGGCCATATTCCTTGCCGTTTCATAGTGTATCATAATTACGTAATTGTGGGGCTGCTGCACGGGGCTCCCCCAACTCAGGGGACCCCTGAATTGAACACATCCATCATGGCAAATCTGTCGGTGACAGATATATTTCTTTGCCATGGAACACAGATAATCCAGTGTCCTCTTGCAGATTCTGTCCAAGTATATGTGAGAGTATCCCTGCTTGGCTGAGAGAATATTGGGATTAGGAAGAGGCTCCTACTCTGCCTCAGGAAAGCCCTTCCCAGAAGGCCACATAGAAGAATCATATTGGGCAGAATGCTGATGTTCCTAGGAGGAAATTCTTCTTTTGGTGGGAGATCACAAGAACTAATTTCCAACGTGTTACACAATCCAGCAAAACATAATCTATGCCTATAAACCAACAAGGAGAATGATAGTGTGGTTAAGTAGTGTACACATCTCCAAACATAGTTCTTCATCCCTCAAAAACCATTACCCTCATAGATGTCAACTAGTAAAGCCAGTTAGTAATTATGACTGGAAAGCTCTACTTTGGAAAACTAATCGGCCATTTCAAGACTCCTTGTATCCTGACATTATCTCGGAAAATTGGGGAGATCTGTCTTGAGGTCCCGCACAAGATCTCATGACTGAATTGCTGGCCCAAGCAAGCAGTCATCAGGTTTCACATGATTAGGGTCAGGCTTTTGGAAACATCTGACAGCTATTTGTTGTAAGAACCAGTAGGCTAGAGGCAATTACTCTGAATTCCTATGGCTATGGTAGAGGCAGACATAATCACAGAGGACTGAGTCCTGGGATCTGCTGTGATTGATTTCCATCCACGGTAGAAAAATGGGTTTCTGTGTAAAAATTAGGACAACACACTGTCTTCATGTTTCATTATATATGTCAGAGGCAGACCTCATTTGTACCTGTGAGTGGGACATGTCCTATAAAACTTCCCATACCTTTACTAAAGAGCAGCTAGGTGGCACAGTGGATAGAGGCTGGGCCTGGAGTTAGGGAGACCTGAGTTCGAATTTGGCCCCAGACACTTGCTAGCTGTGTGACTGGGAAGGTCTCTTACCCTTTTTGCCTCAGTTTCCTCATCTGTAAAATGAGCTAGGGAAGGAAGTGGCAAACCACTCCACTGTCTTTGCCAAGAAAATCCCAAATGGGGTCGTGAAGCTGAACAACAGCAACGAGAAGCACCTTCACTACCCTCAAGTGAACCAAAGCAGACTGTGGAGGGGCCCCAAGGAAGATTCTTTTTTTTAACTCACCTTTTTAATTTCTTTTTTTGGAGGGGGGAAGGCAGGACATTTGGGGTTAAGTGACTTGACCAAGGTCACACAGCTAGTAAGTGCCAAGTGTCTGAGGCTGGATTTGAACTCAGGTCGTCCTGACTCCAGGGCCATTGCTCTACTCACTGCACCACCTAGCCGCCCCGACTCAGATGATTCTTGAGACAAGGAAACTGGAGAAGCCACACTAATGGAGCCCCTATAAAGATGACAAGCAAATTTTCTGCTGTTGGAAATGATGCAGGCTGGCAAAGACTTCTTGTTGTTGTTGTTCAGTCATTTTGGTTGTGTCCAGCTCTTTGTGACCCTGTGGACCTCCATCCGTGGGGTTTTCTTGGCAGAGATACTGAAGTAGTTTACCATTTCCTTCTCAAGTAGCAAGCAGAGGTTAAGTGACTTGCCCACAAAACCGGGAAGCTTCTGAGGCTGGATTTGAATTCAGGTCTTCCTGATTCCAAGCCCAGTGTTCTATCCATTGTGCCACCATGCCATTAAGTTGCCATGTTTCAGAGAAAGACTTATCACTCCATGCTTACAGGAGCGAGGCTTCCCATTTCTTGTTTTTTTAATTCAAGAAAAATATTTATTACATTCTTACTATGAGCAAGGAGCTTCTCAAGGCACAGGAGGTACAAAGCCAGAACAGTCTCTGCCTCAAGGAGCTTACATTCTGCTGAGGAGAGGTCAGGAAACAACACCTAGATGTAGCCCGTGCCTACAGGACGGATTAGAAGGAGGAGAATCTGGAATCCAGAAAATTGATTAGGAAGTGATTCTAGTAGTCCAGGTGACAGGTAATGAGGTCCTAAAGAAGAGAAGAGAAGAGGATGGATGTAAGAGATGTGGTAGGAGTACAATTGACAAGACTTAGTGACTGACTATTATGGAGATGGGGAGGGAAGGGAAATTGAGTACAACTTTTCAGGTGGGAACCATGTTGGCTATAGAAAGATGTCAGCACTAGAGAAAAAGAGAAATTTGAAGGGAAAGATAATGAGTTCTGTTTTGCATGTGTGGAATTTAAGATGTCTATGAGGCACCCTGTTTGAGATGTCTAAGATGGAAAGAGGTCAGGCCTGGATATATAGATCTGAGAGTAATCTGCATAAAGATAATAATTGCACCTATGGGCACAGATAAAATAATGGAGAGATAGTGTATAGTGAAAAGAGAAGAGGGTCCAGGACAGGGCCTTGGCAGAGGTTCCAAGTAGTAGGTAGAAGCAGGCTGGATGACCATGTCCCTGTCTGTTCCCTCTTAGCCATTTGGTTGACTGTACCAATGACAAACTTGGCCCCATGTTATCATAGCTTGGACCTGCCCTTTGTTTTTCCAGCTTAGGTACCCCTTTAATCATCCTTCTAAAACCCTGCAGTTCCCAGTCTCCAGTGAACCCAACTCCAGTCCCTATTCCTCAGTCACTCTCTATAACTGTAGTCAGCCACACTTCCCAACTGATTCCTTCTCTCTTCCATCCCCCTCACCACCCCCAGGCTCTCACCTTGAGTCAACAAGACTCATTTTGGCTAACAAGTCAAAAAGTGACATAAACGGACTGATTTTATTTGAAGTTCAAACAAATTCCCAGATTGTCCTGGGAGCTGGAATTAGGAATATGTCATCTGGGATGCAAACAGTTGGCAGGGAGTAGTGGCAAGTAGGGGCAAGGTATGGAATTAGCAGCTACCAAGAAGGGAGCTGTGAGTTATGTATTGCAACCTCCTCCCACCCCATTTCCTTGGCTCTCTTTACTACATCATGCTGTGTTTAAAAACACCCACTACATAATAAGTGTCTATTTATATTTTCAAGGGATCTAATGATACCAAGTGAATCTCTACATTAAACAGAAATGGCATCATGAGGTTCTTTCTGTTTCTTCATCATAGCCAAGGCCAACAAGGCTTTATTTGGTTCCTTTTGGTGGGGGGGGTTGCAAAATGGGAGAAGGAAGTATATACAGCTTCTTCCACTCGGTAGTTACGTCCACTTACTCCTGTTTCTCCCTCATCTTTAAGAATATCTCTCTTGGTCCAACCACCCCTAATAGTAATCATTTGATATCTCTTTTCTTCGTGGCTAACCTCCTTGAAGAATCAGTGTATACTTGCTGGCCTTTGTCAGTGTTGCTCACCCTCTTTTCTCAACTATTCTCTCTTCTCTGGGTTTTTATGAGCACATTTTCTCCTGGTTCTCTTTCTACCTATCTGGCCATTTCTTGTTAGTATCTTGCTGATCTTCATCCATGTTATGTCTGCTAGCCATAGGCATCCCCCAAGGTTCTGTCCTGATTCCTTTTCTCTTTTTACTCTATACTGTCTCACTTGGTCATTTCATTAGCTTCCATCTCTATGTAGATTACTCCTAGTTCTACATATCTAACCTTTTGCTCTCTCTTGAGCTACAATACTGCCTTCTGGACATCTCAAATTGGATATCTTGTTGGTGTCCAACTCAACTCATTATCATCTCCCCCCTCCCCCAACCAAAACCTTCTGCTTTTCCCAGCTTTTCTCTGACTGCCGAGGGAATCACCACCCTCTCACTCAGGTTAGCAGCTTCTGTATCATCTTTGACACCTAACTCTTTTTTTTGGCAGGGCAATTGGGGTTAAGTGACTTGCCCAAGGTCACACAGCTAGTACATGTGTCAAGTGTCTGAGGTTGGATATCCATATCCAGTCTGTTGGCAGATCCTGTCCTCTGTACCTTCCCCACATTTCTAATGTGCTTTTCCCTATTTCACACAACTACCGAAGCAATTTTCCTAAAGCACAGTCTGACCTTGTTACTCCCTGTATTCACTAAACTCCAGTGACTTCCTGTTAACTCCGAGACCCATCTTCCCAAATGGGGCCACGAAAAGTCATGACAGAAAACCAACTGAACAAATGTTTGAGAATTAAAGCCCTTTGTAATCTGCTCTTTACGCCCCAGACGCATGCTGCGTTCTAGCTACACTGGCCTAATTACTGTTTTTGAACACTGGATTTGGGGGTCACTGGACTTGCGTTCAAATAGTAGCTCTTGTCATTTACTGCCTGTGTGTTCTTGAGCAAGTCCCTTAACTTCTCTGGGCCTCAGCTTCTTCTGTCTGTAAAGTAAGGATGTTAGACAGTGTGACCTCTAAGGCCTCTTCCAGCTCCAAATCTCTAATGCTATGATGCTGTGATCCTACATAATCCTATCTCACTGTTTATAGGAAGTAGTCTTGAGTTTGGTAATATTTTTGAAAGGTGGACATTTTGTTGTTCAGTCATGTCTGACTCTTCATGACTCCATTTAGGGTTTTCTTGGCAGAGATACTGAAACAGTTTGCAATTTCCTTTTCCAGCTTATTTTACAAATAAGGAAACTGAGGTAAAAGGGTACAGTGACTTGGCCAGGGTCACAAAACTAATAAGTGTCTGAGGCCAGATTTGAACTTGGGAAGATGAGTCTTCCTGGCTCTAGGCCAATCTCTCTATCCACTGCAGTGCCACCTAGCTGCCATTAAGAATCATATGTGTGTGTGTGTAAACATACATATAGGTATATACACACACAAAACTATACGTTTATGATCTCACTCAGATTAGTATAAATTTAGGATTTTTAATAGAGGCAGCCTTCTAGACTTTTTTTCAACACTCTATGATTTGAGGGAGCTGAGCTCTGATGTTGCCATCTGAGTGTCAGTTCATGGGCCCTAAGGGCAGACTTAAATCAAACCCAGGGCTGTCTGATCACTAGGCCATGATTTATTATCACTGCTGTAGCTCCAATGGGGGAGGGGAGTCACCAGAGCATTCTTTCTTTAATAGTCTTGGCTTCGGTCTGCTCAGAGTGAGACTCAATCCAGTGCAGACATTCCCTTGTAACAAAAACAGAGCTGTATTTTCAACCATCAGCTGGCATTTTGAGGTCAGCTCCATTTCTTTGAGGGGTATCTTTGGTCCAAGCGTGGAGTCTTGAAGAGTGAACTGTGGCTAACCTGGCCTATTCCTGAAAGGCTTTCTTTATTGTGTCTGCTTAAATTGCCAAACTCCATCTAACAAGCTTTCCTCATCAATCATATTTATAGAAGCTTAAAGGACTCTTATAAGCATCTACATAACAGCAAGTCATAAAAATAAGACACTTTTCATGCGCAAGCTCTGCATGTGTCTGCCAGCTCCCCTCCATAGACACAAATAAAGGATTATAGTTAGGTACAAACAGCAACAGCCTTTAGCCAGCTTTGGCCTCAGTGATTGATTTGGGGAAGTGTGATAGTCTGTCATCAACCATTTTGTTGTGTGTTCTTTCTTTTCGAAAAGTCCCTCTAGGTCCATAAGAACAATATTGCCCCCATATAACATTTCACAGAGAGATCAAATTTAAAAATTCAGACCCTGGAAATCATCGGGGATTTCACTGCAGGCAGCTTCTGATAGTGTCTTCATAAAAACCAGTTGCAGGCAAAGGATTTGAGCCATCATAAAATTGGGCCTAGATAGTTTCCCAAAGAAACTCTCCTCGAGGATGGCTTCTATTCCACAGATCAGCTAATATTTATTGAGCTTCTGCTAGGTACATGGTGTTGTGCTGGATGTTAGGTCTGTCCTGTTTTGTCCATGTCATGTCAGGACATGCAGCCATACAGGATGACAATATGACCCCAGAGCGGTCCTGTATTAAGGCAAATTGACTGCTGTAACATAGCAAACTCAGAATTCTAATCTTTGCTCTTAGGAAAACTTGCTTTGTGACTCAGATTCTCTCAGTGTCTTAGTTTTCTCAGCTACAAAATTTAGGCACCGTGACAATGTACTTGTCTTACATACCCCTGAAAGTACTATAAAATGGGAAGGTCAGAGATGAGGCCTTTTTAATTAGTGAGAGACTTGGTCCTAACACTGCCAGCCAGGAGGACAAAGACAGGGTTTTTAATTTTTAAAAATATATTTTCTTGATAACTTTTTGCTTTTAGATCACATTCATTCCTGCATATACCTTTTCCTCACCCCCACATATACGCAATGAAGAAAGAAAGCCTTTTGAGCAAAACCAACACAGCGACTATGTCTGATAGTGCATGCCTTATTCTGTACCTACAGTCCCCCCACCTCTTTTGGGAAAGGAAAAGTTCATTTTATTGTCTCTGGGGCCAAGGTTTGTCCTTCTAATCACTCAGTTTGGCTTTTTAGCCTGCTTTTTCATTTATGTTATTAGCATCATTGCCTGTGTCATTCTGTTCCTTTTATTTCCTTGGTTTCTACAAGTGTTCTTGGGTTTCTTGGGATTCCTTCTGTTCATTGTTTTTGATGGCGAATTAGATAACTTCCCTAATTGTTAAAGGCTAGAACTTTTAGTGCTGCCATTCTCTAAACTTCTATTGTTTGAGAGTAGAGCAGGACAGGAAGGGCCTCCAGCAGAAGGAGACCCAGACAGTTTGTAGTGACCATGGTTGGGCGAAGGCAGCCGGGGCCTGCTGGCTCATGTATGGAGGTTAGCGGATCTAGGGAGTCATTATACAGTAGTCGATTCAAAGAGCAAGGGGTGGGGACCAAGGAGCTCCGGCTGAGGCACCTGGGACATGCTACTGTGCTAGACAGATATGACCCAAGAGTTTGGAGGAGGGAGGTGGGTTAAGCCTTTTTTATAGTTTTAACTTTATTTTAATTTTTATTTTCTGTTCCAAATTCTCTCCCTCCACCCCATCTCCTACTCAGTGAGAGAGCAAAAAACAAAGCAATACCTACTAGACATATGAAGGCATGCAAAACACATTTCCGTATTTGCCATATTATAAAAAAGAGAAGCAAAAAATAAAGAGAAAAAAATGCTTCAGTCTACACTCAGAGTCCTTCAGTTCTCTGTCTGGAGGTAGACAGCTTGGAGTCAAGCTTAATTGGTTAGATTTAGATAAACAGTGCTCAATATTTTATTTATTTTTTCTCATTCTGATAAGTTGTATGAACTCTGTAGACAAATGGTATACTTTGGAGGGCCACTGGAGGAGGTAGGTTGTTTCAGCCTCAAGAGGGAATCTTTCAAGTTAGAGATGGAGGGCAAGGGAACAACCACTGGGTAGGGGTGGTAGGAATCCCTCATCTCTGATCCGTTCCATGGGTTAGGTCTAGGAAATCCAAGTTTTCCTTGGGGAGTCCTGAGTCTAAGACTTGGAACATGAGAGCTCAAAGAAAGCCTAGACACTGTCTCATTCAAAGCTTCACTCGACTTTGATTAAAGAAGAATTTATTAAGCACCCACTATGTAGTAGGTACTGGGGATGTAGAGACAAAAAGGCTGGTCCCTAGTCCTATGGAAGCACTCTATTGGGGGGAGACAGTATTGACATAGTTCAGTAAATGTAAAAATATAAAGAGCAAATGTAAAGCAGCCTTAGGGGAAGGGTAGAGTATGTGCCAAGCTGTGTTGCTGGAGAGTAAATGACCTATATTTTCTCCTATAAACTGGCCCACCTTCTCTCAGAGAGGCAGGCCTGGGGATCTCAGCAGGAGGGGTGGGTAGCATAAGGAGGAAGATGTGGGGAAAAGCAGGCCCTTGTTTTGACTTTATTCTTTTTTGTTGGTCCAGTCCAGGCCCTTGCTTCATTGTAGGGGATTTCCAGTGTGGAAAATCCCTCCACCGATGCAGATTTTCAGTTCTGTGCATCTTCTAGGCTGAAAGAGTCCACTGAAGCCCTGAGAGCATGCTTACACAGCTAGTAGGTGTCAGAGACAGTACTTGGACCTAAGTCGTCCTGACTCCAAGGCCACCTCTGTCTATTCACTGTACCACTTGTCTATATTGACTTTACATATGTTTGGCTAATTTGAGAAGTAAGGACCTTGGGCATAAAAGTTTGTTGCGAGCCAGAGGTTGGGAAGCTCTTTTCTAATCAAACCCAAATGGAATGCATGGAATTCAAGTGGAAAGGGAATGCCTTACAGGGAGGACAGGGAACAGGGCTTCTATCCTGGGCATTAATAACTAACCAGGGGAGTGTCACTGTTTTACTTCCATTCCATCTTAACAGGAAAATATGCATTCAATGTCATGTCCCCTTTAAATGGTACCCCATTTTTAAAGCAGTATATGCCACCATGTTCCTCCTGTTGTGGTACGAAGACCTAGCCAGGGTGCTGAAATTGACAGGGCCCTTAGGGTACGTGTTATCTCCGAAAGTAAAAGAAACTGAACGAGAATAAGGCATTCAAATAGGAAGCCCTCTGGTGGCTGTCTTCTCTTCCCTCGCTGGGACCTCTGCCATAAATAGTATCCTGTGATCTTTGTCTCTTACCTTGAGGCCTTGGCTTTAAAAAGCTGAATCACAGGTGGCTTTTCTGCTGCATTCTTTGGTGCCAAAGTTGCTGGTGATGGCTCTGGGCACTGCAGTATGTGGGAGACTTTCACTCGCACCGAAGGGGAATTGCCAAACATGAAAAGGCTATGGTGGGGAAAAGAAGTGACTGGTACGGGCTGCCATTCCGCCAACAAGAGGAAACACACTCCAACCTCTTTTCTCAGCAGGATTGTAGCTGTGATAACTCACCATGAATCTGATACCACCAGTATATTTAGCCTCGTTTTCTTTCCCTCTCTCCTCAGGTAGGGCCTCAGCTCTGATCAGCTGAAACTCTGGACTTCACTCTGGCCAACAAACCTGAGAATGGAAAGCTCCTTTAATTAAAGAAGATCCTCTAAAAGGTAAGAAATCAATGTTTTCATATCCTTGTATCTACACTCTTGGGAAATACCAGGCCAACGAATCCAATTACTTTATAAAAGAGCCAAGAAAAAAAATTGAAGTTAGATGCTTCATAGTTCCTTCTTTGAGATGCTATTTTATGGGAAAAAAATTTTTAGTATGAAATCTAAAAATTTTTGAAACCAGACCAGCTCCAAAAGAATCCCTCAAAAACTGGATGGTGCCAGGTATGCCCACGTAGTTAGTTCTGGGCTTTGAGAAGACAGACCAAGAAGGTCTAAGACCCCTGAGACCATAATGTAGGGCAGATCCAGGACTTCCCTGGCTATGACTGCTGTGATCAGAGGAACTCAGGTGTTTTGTAGGAAAGTGTGTTTTATAGTAATGTCTACGAGTGTGTGTATAGGGTGAGGGGGAGGATTGCCCAGTGAGTCCCATTGGTTTTCTACACCCTAGGTCCCCTAGAGAGTTGCCAGTCACTTAGGAATCTGGAAGTTTCTTACCTGGAATGTCCAAGTATAAAAGTTACTGAAAATAAGGTGTTTGTGAGAAGAGGCAGGGTAGAAGGGAGGAAGAATACCGGGTCAGGGATAACATCTTGCTTAGGAAACAGACTGTGGGCTAAGACTAGGCCAGAAAAAAAAAGTTTTATGGAACTCCACCACTTGTGCTTCCTGTAGACATATTGAACCTGCACTCAATCCCTGGGTAGGCTTTGGTTTCCTTGGAATGAGATTTATGACACTGGTGGACCCAGTAGAGTTGCCTTGACCTATAACCTCCCTCTCTAGCTTGACTCAGGCCTGTATTCCCCAATTGAGGGAGCTTAGAGTTTCTGTAGAAAAGTTGTTTGGGTAGAGGGAGAGGTCAGGGAGCTCTCTATTTCTTTTGCTTGCTGTCATCCCCTTTCCCCTCTTTATTCTGAAACACCTGACCAGACACATAAAGATGCTTACTAAAATTTATGGCTTATCGGCATTCTCTGGGAATTCCTGGGAAGATTCCCCGCCTCCTTGATATTTGATAAGTATGTATGAAGCTTTTTTCAGAGTTTGTACCGAATGTCTTTGTGCTTGATGTTCAATTGAATTGTGATGAACAAGACAGGTTTTCATAATTAGTCAATACAGTGCTTTGTGTTTTAATTGGCTGCCTACTAGATCTAATTGAAACATCTTGAAACTGTAATGCAATAAATGCCCAGTTTATAACTTTTTTAAAAGTCTACACATTGTCTAATTTTGTCACAATGACAGTCTTTTCTCGTCGTTGGCCATAGTTATATTTTATTAAGTTACTGTGAACACTAAATTACTGAATATTGAAGCATTGGTCTGAAGGGAAATAAAGGGTTAGGTTATTGCAAGCTTCTGGTCATATTTTCATCAGGCAATCAATACAGTCTTGTTTTATGGGTGTTTGTGTTTGTTGCTATTCAGTCATGTCCAACTCTTGGTGACCCCCATTTGGGGTTTTCTTGGCAGAGATACTGAAGTGGTTGCCATTTCTTTCTCCAGTTCATTTTATAGATTAAGAAACTGAGGCAAACAGGGTGAAGTGACCTGCCCAGGGTCACACAGCTTATAAGTGTCTGAGGCCAGACTTGAACTCAGGAAGATGAGTCTCTCTGACTCCAGGCCCAGTGCTCTATCCACTGCACCACCTAGCTGCCCGTGTTTCTATTTAAAGACACCTTATTTACTCTATTTATTACAAAGAGCTAATTGTATATGAGTTTCCTCTTCCTTTTTCTGGGGATGCCATATTGTTGATTGATTAACATTGAACTCATGGCCAATAGCCCTGTAACTCATACCTGAGTGGCACTTCTCTAACATAACGTATTTTCTCTGTAGGGTACGTCACAGTCTTCCTAGGCTTATTAGATAGCACTTCAGCACTGCACTTGGGAAACATTTTAGACAGCAGAAGTACAAGCAAAAAACACAAATGTGTGAAATATATGGCACTAAGTAGACTGCAAAAATGACGCTTGTTTACAGTATGAGACCTGAAACAAGAAGGCTTGTTTGACTTTAGCTGGCAGTTTGATTGTGGGGCAGCCAAAGTGTTGGGAGTTTTGACTTTGGGGTTACAAATGCATTTTAATAAGTAGGAAGATTTGTAAATATGGAATTTGTGAATAATGGGGATCGACTGTATTTCCATTCAGTCTCACTTTTATGGAACAAGATTGGGAAGTAAAGAACTTTCATTGCCTAATAACTCTCTAAAATGGATATGAGGATTTGCCTAGTAATTATTGTTTCAAACCCTGTTTAATTCCTTCTGCTTCCTAAAATGTTTGACATTATTAGCCACAGGTATTGCCCCAGTGGGATAATGTTGATTCAAGACTATCTAAACCTAGGATATTTTCTCCTCTCTTACCTGAGCTCCAAATGAATGTTTCCCATCCATTGTAGCAATAGGTGTTTGAGAGTAACCTTCAACCATCCACTCTATTAGCATTTGGATGCAAAGAATATTAATTTTATTTGCTTTGCTAAGGCTGTGGTTATACTTTTGTAGATCATTAATCTGCCTGATCTTCCTACCTGCTAAAAGGATTCACTTTATAAGAAATCTACTTTTAAGTTACGTGGAAGTATTTTAGCATTTAATATGGAAAAAAAGCTATTGCTCCTTCTCGGCCACTGGAAATTATTAAATGTATTTTTTTCCCTTTCAGTCATTTGGCTTGAATGATATTTTGTGTTGTACGGAAGTAGCTTATCTTTAGTTAATATCAATTATTATGATACACAGCTATAGCCAGTCCTTTCCAGAATTGCAAGAAAGAGCTAGGCAGGATGAAAATCTCAGGGCATTTGATTTCACATAGAACTCATTTTCCAAGAGGGTCCTGGGAAACAAGGGGCTAGCTGAGTCACGAAGACCCTAGCCAAGAGAGCTTTTAGTTGCTAGGGGTCTAGTGAATGTGGTTAAGAAGTGGGAATCGAGTATACCACTGATATGAAAAAGACTTCACTTTGGCCTTTATAATCGTGGCTAATCTAAGTTGATACGTGGCAATGGTGCTAGTCAATGTTAGCCAAGTCTTAGACATGGATAAAATTGAAAAAGGGCAGCTTCCTTGGCAATCTTGGATATTGGACAGTCATTGTTGTCTGCTTCCCTATCTAAGGAATTCATTCTTTTCAAGGTTCTAGTGCTGATAGCACCATGGTAAGGCATCATTGAACTCATTTTTATGAACCACATCTAACTCTCTGACTTATGCTTTCTACAACCTTCCTGAGACTTGAACCGTGAGTCCCCTTCACAAGTACTCATACCTTTTAGAATCCCATAATCTGTAGGAAGTGGCCACATAGTCCAACCTATTCCTGACTTATAGCACCCCTAAAAAGTGATCATCTCACCTCTACTTGAACATTTCCAGAGTTTATTACATTCCAGGGCAATATAATTATGTGGTTATAAACCCTGGGAGATGCTATATCTAACTGACGTAGTTCTGAGCCCACAGTAGCCTCCATGGGAAAGATGGAAAAGTAGGGGGTAGGGGCGGGGTTTAGAGAGAGCAGAACCACAGTCACCTGGAGTGTATGTGAATGGATCTGTTTCATATTCTACATTTCACCTTCCCAGCTGTTTTGCTTTGCTTTTCTAGTATAAAACAATCTCATGGGAATTTGGAGAGGGTTAGCCAGTTCATTCTCAGGTGAGCTCCATACTCACAGAACTGAGACTGGACCCGAACACTCAACTGGAAATCAGTGCCTATTCTGTAAAAAACAATTCTTTTTTCTTCTTTCTCACCAAGCTGCCGCTTTCTCTTCTTTTCTTTTTCTCTTCTTTCCCTAAGCTAATAGAGTCTTTTACTGAACATTAAAGCACCTAGAACCAAAGAAATGCCATCCTGGCTCAGATCCCTTACTCATCATGGTGGCATTTTTAAAATGTGAAATTAACCACTTGGGAAATGGTTTTATCATTTCTTATTGACTTTGAAACGTGTTCTCAAAAAGAACCAGATTTCATCTTCTTATGGAATCCATTCTTAGTAAAGTGTTGCATGGTATGTTTTTACATAGTTGAGTGGATACTACCTGCCTGTTGTTCTGAAATTTCTCTTCCAGAGAAGTTCATGATTGGCTAATTTGGGCCTTTGCTATAAGATTACAGTTTGTTAGAGGAAAATGTTAAGATTATTGATGTTGAGTTTCTTTTCATGCTAAAGAAAACATATAGTTATGTATTCTTCTAACCCTGAAGAAGCATTCTATTATAGTAAGTTAATTATGACAGTTTGTTAAATTTGGTTTTTGAAAACTAAAATAAAAAGGTTTTTTTTTTATTTTCTTCATTGTGTTTGTTGTATGTGTGGTCTGAGTTTTGTTTACCATAGTGGAATTACTTAATCTGGTTTGCCAATGAATATACTAAAATAATATTTTTAAATGCCATAAGAAATGTGGAAATTGACTCAGGAATCCTGGTTCTTGTTCTTCTCCCTGAATTCTATTCACAAAGAGCTAATTCTTCCTTCTTGTAACTCATCAATTATTTTTGTGTTGTACTTTGGTCCAAGTACTTTTTTTTCCCTCTTGCAAACCTCTTACTTCTCACTGGCAGTAAAAGAATCCTGAAAGTAAATAATACACCCAAGACCTCAAGCAGTGTATTTTCTTAGATGAGATTGAGAATGCATCCTGCCAGTGCCTACTGTTTGCTTCACTGAAGGGGAAGGTACAATAGCCAGAAAACCCTCTGGACTGGTTTGGAAAGTTTGACTCCTGATCAGCAGAAGTCATTGAGTGAATTGTGCTTGCTTTCTAGTCAGTAGTGTCTAAGCGACTATGGAAGCTATAAAATCAGCTTCATATTAGAATATCTTTGGGATACTGGAGGCAATGTGGTATTGGACAGAGATGTCAAACTCAAGATGGGTTCAAACTTACAAGTGGCCCAAGCCAATTAAAAGGTAATGGGGGAAATGTTTAATGACAAATAAAAATACGTTATGACACAGATACTGTTAATTTGTGGTTTTCTAAGTCGATACGTGGCCTACTAGGATTCTTATGTAAAGATCAATAACCCATCATTTCTATTTGAGTTTGACATCGCTGGCTGTAGAAGATCAAAGGCTCCTGGCCTTGTTCAGGAAGACTTAGGTTTAAGGCCGAATACTGACATCGACTGTGAGACCATCGTTAAGTCATTTAATCTCACTATACCATTTCAGACCAGTTTTCTGTTTCCATAAGGGGAGAGAGTTTCCAAGCTGAGCCTGTACTAATGAACTTATGGGTTTGGACAAAGAAAAAAGGGTAAGAGTTGAGCTGGATAATTAAAAAGAAGGTCTTGAATTTTATAAAACTTAGAATTCATGTGTCTGTGTCCAGATCCCCTGCGCCCTGGTTTGGCCAGTGGGTCATGCCTTTATATCCAGAGTGCTTACCACAATGCTTAGAATGCAGAAAGTTCTTAATAAATGCATTATTCATTTGTTAATTCATTCATGCATTTATTCATTCAATAAAGCCACACACACGATCCCTGAGCCCTTTAAATAACTTCATTTGAAGGTCTGAATAAAGGGGATTCTATTACATATCTGTAGGATGATGAGTGATACAGGGTCACCCTGAATCCCATGTACTGGGGGATCCTTTACTTTGAGTTGCCCAGTGAGACTATAGTCATTTACTGTGCAGCCACGATGTGCTAGGTCCCATACTGAGGGCAGGGGAATCCAAGAAAGACATCTTGGTCCCTGCCCTCAGGAAGCTCACAGTCTAAAGTGGGGTTGGGCAGGGAGACAACATGAAAATACTGGTAATGTAGGAAGGATGCCAAGAGAGGCCATCTCAGAGGGAAAGAAGGCACTAGCATCCGAGGACACGTGGGCAGTCCTCCTGCTTCTAGAAGGTGTTGAGGGAGCTGAAAGAAGAAGGAAGTCAGGGGACCACTCTGTACCTGCCTTCATCCTTACCATCATTCAGCCCAAGCCAACCATCCTTATCCAGGGCCTAACTGTGCCTGGCCTGTGCACTTGTCGTACTTGTACTTTGGGTGGCAGGGTGGGGACTAGGGCAGAGAACACCTTCTCCATCTAGGTTGGGAACTTCTAGTCCCCCAGTGAGTCAGAGACAAACTATACCCTAGAAATAGCCTCTCAGGACTGAGTTCTCTCTGATTTACTTCCTGGGAAGAGGATGAATTTGGGGGTTTGCAGGGCATAGCTGAGCTCAGTCAGGTTGTCTGCCAGCAATTACCCACCTTCTCCAAACCTCCCCCCAACACCCCATCACTCCCCAGGGAGTCTGAGTTAAGCCTGTAGTGTATGTGTGTGTCTAGTCCTATCAGACCCGGTGATGGGCTGGAAGCTCCCTTCCCTAATGGAGAAAATGGAAACCTCTTAGACCACCCTGGCCAGGCTGGTCCTAGTTTGGGCACTTGTCCTCAGCATAGTAGGAAGCAGGCCCTAGGGATTCTTTGTTTGGTTTGTGTTTCACAAATAAGTAAATAATAATTGTCAATAAATGAAATACACAAAGCCTTTCTCTTCAGGCTGACATTAGTGTCCAGCGATATGGATTTTTACCATGTCAGGCCCATTGTTGCATAGAGGTCAGGTCACAGTGACTGAGGGAGTTCTAGAGAGGAGGTTTGTTTTACACCTGGACGCTGACCAGCCCAGAAGGTGCCATACTGCTGTATCCCACCCTGTGCATGTACCCAGGCCCCCCTGTGGAGTTGAAGACTGCATCCCTAGGGATGCCTTACATATTTTTCAGCGAGCAGTACAAGTGGTACTGGATCAGAGGCTCTGGGTGAACATCTCCCATCCTCTGCTGAGGTTCTCATTCATAGATTTGGCACAGGCTCCCACTCGCCATGGTCTATATTTGGGGATTGTTTCCCAATCCATTCCAGTAAGCCAGAATTACTGTCAGAAACCTTTCTCCTCCAGATGATTTGCAAGGTGGTCTCTGTTCCTAGACCGTTGGCTTGATCAACCAGTGGGCACAGATGGTTTCCTTGAGATGCCCACAAAGAGGCTCCACATGGCCTTCCCTTGGAGTGAGGGTCAGCCCATCAGATCCCCAGAAAGGACTTTGTCCCACCAGTGGGCAACCATGGTTCCCCCAGGCACCCACAAAGCAGGCTCCAGCCAACATCCCTCTGGGGCAGCTCTCTGTTCATTACCCCTTCCAAGAGGAGGCCCTGCTCCTGAGGTTACTGGCAACTGTCATTTAGGTGATCAGGAGCTGCCCCCAAATGCTAGGAGTAAAGGAGATGAAAACCTCAGCCCCCGGCATCCTTGGGACACTTGCTGAGACAAATCAAGTGCCCTTCTCCATCGCTCATCACCTTACACCTCTGTAATAGACATCTCATTATTCTCATCAAATAAACCTAAAGGGCTCAGAGATTGTGTGGTTGTGTCTTTATTATTTAAGATAAGACCTGCCTCTAAAGTAATCCTTAATGCTGAGAGCCACACATTAAGTGAGAGTTTGTTCCAAGGGAAGGGCCTGTTCAGGCCTGCCTAAAATCTCCAACACCTCCACATCCTCCTCCTCCACCTCCTCTTCTTCCTCATCCTCTGGCTCCACACAGGTGAGACCTGCTTACACTAGGTAGACCATTGTCCCCTTTGCGTTTACATTACATTCCTTTGTTATTGTCCACCTCTCCCAATCTTGGGTTTCGTTCAATGTATCTTTCAAGACAGGGCCGCTAGCTAGCACATGGCGATAGAATGCAGGGTCTAGAGTCGTGAAGACTTGAGTTCAAATCTGGACTCAGACACTTACTATCTGTCTGACCCTTGTTAAGTCCCTTAACCCTGTTTGCCTCAGTTTCTTACCTGTAAAATGAGCTGAAGAAGGAGATGGTAAAGCCCTTTAGTATCTCTGCCAAGAGATAATCAAATGGGATCACAAAGAATGTGACACGTGGACTGAAATTACTGAACAAGAGCAAAGCTTGGAAGACAACAAGATGTCCTTGCCATCCCATGTCTGTGGGAACACACATGTTCAAGTCGGGTTTCATTTACTTAGAGTCCAGTTCATCCTGAAATGCCTAAACACAAACCCTATCTTTTGGCTTATTTTCTGATGAGAATTATTTTTAAGCAAATCTAATGGGAAGACAGTCTTGAGTCTTGCTGTCATCCCTATCCCACAACTCTACTCCTTCTAAAGATTTATTGAGTCTGTGGTCAGCTGGAATAAGAGTTTTCCCTTTTCCCCAAACCAGGTCTTTCTTCTGCTCTTCCAGAAAATAGAATGTGTTCTGGGGGTTGCAGAGCAGTGTTGAGCCCTGCCAGGTCATCTGCCCCAGAATTATGCACGTTCTCTAACCTCCCATCCCCCTCCATCCCTCCCCAGGGAGTCTGTGTTAAGTCTGCAGGGTGTCTAGCTCCGGGAAGAGCCCCTGATGGGCTGGACAGTACCTTCCTTGATGGACAAAGGGCCATCCTTTTAGTCCATCATGCCCAGGCTGGTCCTAGTTCTGGTTCTTGTCTTTGGCATGGTATCAGTCACAACCCAGGGGTCAGGTGGTGGTGGTTGTTTTTCCAGTGAATTTTTTTTAGTAACTGTAGCCTTGAGCAGAAGGGCAAGATCTGGGGCAGAGATTTGAGCAGGTTAAGGGTCTTGCACCTCAGCTTTCTATCCCTGGGATGGGGGAGATCATCAGAGTTACTAGGTAACTACCAGTTGGACAGTGACCCACTGATGTGAATATGGGATGTGAAACCTTGAACTTCTTGACTTGCGTGGTCTTTGTCCCAAGCACACCCTCTCCTCTTCCATGTCCAGGGCCCTTGGTGAGGGGGTGACCAAGGGCCATTAGTTTGTTTCCAGATTTTTCTCCTCCTTAAATAATTGTATCAGGAAATCTGGGAACACTCTGTGTTCCCCTGGCTGGGGAGGTGAGGTAGGAAGCAGACCCTCCTCCATCTCCAATGTCAGTGTGTTCAGAGCCTTTCGGTGGATTTGAGTGAGGGTTGGGGGGATGGCATGCACTGGGGGCACACATAGGAGTGGAAGGGAGAGGGCAGACCAACCTGAAGATGCTGGAGGAAAAGGTATTTGAGGGGAAGGGGAGGGGGTGGGGGCCAAGTAGGAGTGGAGGCAGTGGGGCTCATGGAAGCCTGAATCCTCCTTCTCCCCACCTTCTCCTCCCCAGAAAAAGGAGGACAGGTTCTCCAGCCTTTTCAGCAGCCACAAACAGTCGACAAAGATGCTCTCCCAGAGACTTTGATGAAGAAGAACGCAGATGGCAATTCTTTAGAGGCCACTTGGTGTTCCCAAGAACAACCGAAGAGAAGAAACCCTGATGTGAGAGGTGCCTGCAAATGTCACTTGAATGAATCGGATCTGCCCTCGAATGCCAGACGAAAGCGGAAGAAGCCCAAGGTTGCTTTTGTTTTGACATCGGCTGAGGAAACTCAAACAGCTAGGTGTACTCTTTGCCATACTTCCATAGTCTAAGAGCACCCCATTTATCCACATCATTAAATAAAGTGGTTCTAAGTGCTCGGAGATTGAGTCTTTGTGTGTTTATTGGGTAGATGAATAAAGGAATGAACCAACTAACAAGTGAATAAATAAAACATGTATTATGTTCTTTTTAATAAAAAGGCCACTGTGAACAGAGAAGATAGAAATATAAGACAAACAAACTTTGCTCCCAAGCAGCTTCAGTTCAAAT
>CM053628.1:24152297-24166549 GCA_028646595.1 Phalanger gymnotis | reverse complement strand
TTCTGGCTGGAAAGAGGGGAAGGCCAGACTCAATATGGACTCCTTGGGGAGTGATGGGGGCAGGGTGGAGGGGGTAAATTCTGGGAAAATGACCTAGAAGATGAACACATTTCACTTTGTGGAAGAGAAATAAAAGGGCCAGTATGCCGAAAAGGGGAAGCCCTCTAGTCTCTGCTGACCACATCCCCTTTCACTCTGTCACACACACACACACACACACACACACACACACAGACACACACACTGCCATAAACTACAGAAATGCTCAAAAACCTAGTGGAGGACAGTGGCTGGGTGAAGACAACGATCTTCAGGTCATGGTTATTATGGGAGATCAAAATTAATTCTATTTTCTTTCTCTTGTTTCCCTAAAAATCCTCTTTCTACAGCCTTTTTGTAAAGTAGCATACATTGTAGACAGACTTTATGTCCTGGATTCTTCCAGCTAAAGGTTGAAAAGTATATAACGACAAAAAAAGAATCCATTGTGTTAAGCAAAAAGAAGTCAAAAGGGGATTTTTTTCTTTACAATGATTTTTTTGAAGCCTCAATCTTCAGACTGGTATCAGCAATATCACAGTGACTGAGGGAGATCTGGAGAAGAGGTCCTAGGGATGGCTTCCTTAGTAAATGCTGAAGCCTCCGGGTAGTTCCAGATCAGATGTCCTGAGTAAAAGTTGACCTCCCCATGCTTTGTTACTAGCTAGCCACCTTTGAGGCTTGTTCCCCAGTTTAGAAGAGCGTCATCATGAGGAGAGGAAGGCCACAGAATCAGAAATACTGCCTGAAAGATGAGTGCTAGAAGACCCTAGGAATGATGGCTCTTCTTCCAAGGTTTTTTTTTTGAATGTCCAAAGGGTGGGAACAGGTGACTTCCAAGAGACACCCATGAAGAGGGCTCCAGTAGCCCTCTGTTTGGGGTAGCTCAATGCTCGCCACATTTTCAGATCCTTCAGATCCTGATCCAGAGACAGCTGTCATTTGGATGGAGCAGAGTTTCCCTGGAAAACCAGGTTTCAAAGAGAAGAGAATCCCAGCCACAGATATCTTTGGGACTCTTTCTAAGACAAGTGAAGGATATTTCCTTGTTGCTCATCCTTCTACACATCTCTAACAGGGTCCCCCTTTATTGTAATCATCAAATCAAATTATTGAAAGGGCCCAGAGACGCTATGTGCCTTTATTAACTGAATGACTCGACAAAGGAATGAATGAATGAATGAATGAATGATGCATTTATTAAACCAGTTCTTTGTGCAAATCTCTACATCAAGCACAGGGTTTACAGAAAGAAAAAAAAGCAAGTGTTCTGGCTCCCAAGAATCTTAAATTCTCACTGAGGAGATAAGACTGAGGGGCAGTTGCAGTTATAATTGAGATAGAGCAGTCCTGTGGTCCTTTGGAGGCAGTAACAGAGCAGAGGCTAATGCCTCTTCTTTAATGTCATTTCTCCTGATAAAATCATATCTGTCTCTGAGGTTGGCCCATTTCACAGTGTCAAGTGTAAGCCCTTTCTTTTTCTGGGTCATCAACAGCTGTGGCTGCAGTTCCTGCAGGAGGCATGGCCAGGCTGCTTCTTCTCCACAAGGTCTTTTCCTGCAATGCTCCCTGGGGACACTGGGCTACTCCTGTGACTGATGTCCTGGCCTTTCTCCATCCAGATCGAATAGGAGATAGTGGTTAAGGTGGTGGTGGAAACATGAATGTCCTGGCCCACGCTGGCCCCTCCTGCCCCTCGGGAGGCCTTGCTCTTTACTTTCTGAATTTGAGAAATGAGCATGAAACTTTGAGGCAGAAGAAAGTGCTGTTAAGTGATGAAAAGTCTTCTCTCTCTCCCAGCTGCTTCAGAGATTGTGGAGGTCCTTAAAGGTGAGATTCAGGGGAGAAGAAAGGGGTCACCAGGATCCTGAGACCATCATCCCAGAGCACTTTTCTGATGAAAAAGAAATTCTCAATAAGCAAGTGAAAAGAGAAGCTTTGGGTTTGGGCTTTTCAGGATAAACTGGGGTGTGTATGAAACCTCACTTGAACATCACTGTTCCCATACAGATTAGATGGCAATGCCATCTGCTTGTCCAACGAGAGTTTGGACATGTGGCCAGTAATGGAAGTCCTCCCCATGTAGCTGCCTTGTGGGACCAGGTGGGCATGTGGAGTCAAGCCATGGTGTCCATAATGGTGATGTGGATGCAGGGGCCTATTGGGGATTTTACACAGATCTGATTAGGCCCCTCCCTCCCTGGGGACAAGCCCTCACTTCCCAGTGGCCCTAAGCACTGCTGGTGGCTTTAGAGATCTTATCTTTCACCAACATCTTAGAAGACACACAATCTCCTCACCCTTTCAGTCACTTCATTAGTGGGTCTGATGGAAAAGGGCCCTATGACAGATCTGTAGGGTGACCAACCATACAGAAATATGCTTGACCTGGCTCAGCCAAAGTCATGAGAATGATGGTCACCGAGGATCTCTTTCCCTTGCTGCCTGGTATCTTCTTTATGAAAGCAACACTTGCCAGTAGCTTATGCATCTGGGCCTCCTTTTTGAAACTCTTCTTCCTGGATGCCTTGAGGAAACAGCCTTTGCCCAGTGGTTGCAGCAGCCCAAGAGCTTGGGGATTGGGACGTGTTTTTGCAAGTTCTGATGAGAAGCAAGCTCACCGAAAGGGATTGCCACGTGGAGCCCTCTTACTAGATGTTTCTGGAGTGCCCTCCATGCACACTGGTTGATCAAGGATCTTGGGGTCTCCTTGTAGATGAAAGCCTTCAGGCAATTCAGTTGGCCATGCTCCTGGACTGGTAAATAGCAATCGAACACGAATAGGCAGCAGTGAGAACCTCTGTCCAATCATTGAAGAAGAATCACAGTAGAAGAAGGTGGATTTTAATGTGGAGCATCTTACCTGGAACCACCTGTAGCCCTCCTTGTAAAAGGGGAAAACCATCCTGAGGGAATAAGTGTTAGAAGGGACAGTAGGTCCTGTGCGGTTTGGGAAGGGTAGAGGCCTGCAGCCTTGACTTCTCAGATTTTATGTTCAGGGTATTATGAAGTGAGGGGCTTTCCATTTTCACCCCACTAGGTCTTGCTTCTGCTCTTCAGAAAGCACAATATGTTCCAGGGGTTGCAAGATACCGCTGAGCTCAGCCGACTCGTCTGTCCAGGGTTTCCCCACCTCCCCAAAACCTCGCCTCCACCCCCCACGCCTCCTCCTGGAGTCTGTGTTAAGCCTGGAGTCTGCCTCCTTCCAGTGAGGCCCCCTGCTGTGCTGGACACACCCCTCCCTGATGGAGAAAATGGACACACTTCCCAGTCCACCCTGCCCAGCCTGGTGCCAGTTGTGGTTCTTGGCCTTGGGGTGATGCCAAATGGACCCCAAGGATTCTTTGTTGATGTTGTTTATAACTAAAGCCTCTGGCACAAGAGTAAGCCTCCAAGGGCAGAGATTTGAGTGGTTTCAGGGTTTAAGCAGGTTCCTTCTCAGCTTCCTCTCCCTGGGAAGTGAGGTGGGGGGAATCATCAGAGACACGAGGGTATCTAGGAGGAAGGCAGGGTCCCGCTGAGGTGAGTTGGGCATGTGAGTCCTTGAACTTCTCCCTGGTGACGTCTATAGTAACTTGGATTGATCCAGGGTACACCGTCACCCTATGTCAAGATCCCTAGATTGGAAGGAGGATGAGACGGGTGTTGCACCAGCATTGACACAATTCTGGATTTCTTCTCTTTAATTCATTCTGTCAGGAATTTTGGGAACACTTTCTTATCTCCCTGGTTGAGGAGGCAGCCCACACCCAGTCCATCTTCAGGAGCAGAACAGCCCGGTGCCAGACAGGAATTGCAATGGGGAAATGGTGGGGTGGGATCAGAAGTGAGACTTATGGGGATGCCAGTAGGAACAAGATGGTGGTATGCCTTGGGGGGGCCATCAGGAGTGGGGCAGTGGCTGGTCAGCCTGAAGGTGCCAGAGAGGCCAAAGGACATGGCGCTTTGGGGGTGTAAGGACAAAGAGTCAGGAGAGCAGAAGATCTGAGAATGGGCACTGGCAGAGAGGATGGTGGCAGCCTGGCTACACCTTGTTCCCTCTTCCATCCCTCCACCTGTCACTGCTGCTGCAATGCCAGGTGCTGCTCCTCCTTGAAGCACAGGCCACTATTTCAGAGAAGTCTGTGCTGGGCACAATGAGCTGGGAAGCCCTTTTGGAACTCACCACCAAGGACTGCGCTGTTCAACGATTCTACAGTAATTTGGAGAGCTCAAGTGGAAGTCATTCTCTACCTCCTTCTCCATTTTTCAGGTAGTGCCAGACATTAAGGACTCTCTGCTGACCTAAAGGCTTCCTTAATAGATGGCAGTTGGCCCAAAGTTTCTGCCCCCAAATAGCCTCACAACATTCACACTGCTGATGCCTCATCAGAGAACCACCCAAGAGGGAGGCTTTGTGGTTAGGGAAGTCAGGATAACCTGGACCCCATGGGAGACCTGACTCCAACATCTCTGTTCCCACGGAGATGGGATAGGGAGATCACCAGGTGGTCCTCAAAGAGAGAGTAGACTCTCTTTGTTTGTATCATGTGGGTCAGAAAATAAGGAATCCCAATGGAAACAGGGTGCAGATACTGGTCTGGCTTATGGTGGCAAGTGAGAAAAGTGCACATTCAGGGGCTGAGGCAGAAGAGTTGTGGGATTTGGGCAGGTCTCATCAGGTCCCTCCCTAGTTGCAAATGACTTGAAAACGATGGCAGACAGCCAACACTGGGAAGAAAGAATCGTTGCTTAGAGGAGGCCCACCTTGTTCACCTCTATCAGCCCCAATTGCTAACCAACTGGGACACACAGACAAATATCACTAGACCCCTTGCAGTAGAAGCCACAGCAGCCCAGCCCATCCTGCTTCTGGTCCAGCCCTGACAGTCATCTTCCCAAAAGAAGCTCCTGTGGAAAAAGGACCAGCGGTCCCCACTGACAACCAACTGCCACACATAGGACAGGCAAGCCAGGAAAGCGGAAGCAGCAAGGGACCCTAGGGAGGTCGGGCAGGTCAGGCAGGTCAGGCCTCACCACCACCTTGCCCTATATTTCAATGACAGTGAGCTGCCCCTGACTGCCAGATTTCAAGGGGCGGAGAGCTTGGCACATTTGCTGAGACAAATCCAGGGTATTTCTGCATTGCTCATCATCGTACTAATCTGTAATAGGGCCCCCTTTATTCTGATCATCCCCTAAAGTGATTGAAAGGGCTCAGAGATCATGGATGTCTTTATTGAATGATTGATGAACGTATGAATGATTTCTAAAAGGTTTCCTACGGCCGAAGCTCTGTGCCAACCTCTGGGGATACAGATAGAAAAGCAAGATTGTCGTGGCTCTCAAGGATCTTAAGTTCTTATTGGGTAGAAAACACTTAGGGGAGGTTTTTTCCTGCAATTCAAATACAGGGATCCCATGGTCCTTAGGGTGCAGCAGCAAAGCAGATGCTAATGTTTCTTTGCTGTCATTTTAACTCACAAAATTGTATCGGTTTGTGAGGTTGACCCAGTTGACAGGGACTAAGACAGTGGGGGAGGGACAGGGGGTGGAGAGAGAGAGAGTAGTAGTAGTAGGCCACCCCCCACAGCCATAACGAAGGGGCAAATGACCGCGGGGATTCGGTGCGGGCCCTTATCACCAACAGTAACAATTTCGGACAGGCTACCACCACTCAGGATTTAAACTGCAAAGCGCTGGGCGTGAAAACAGCGCTGCGGAAAGCCCATCCTGGCTCCTGACCCCTCGGGCTGGGTGATGGGGCACTCAGTGACCTCGGCCGCGCCCCAGCCCCCGCGCGCTGCGCCCTCTTCCGCTTCCGCGCCCGCGTTCGTTCCCGCGCCTCCGCACCCGCCCGCACCCGCCGCGCGGACCACGCCCAAGTCCGAGGAAGCCTAGGGCTTGTAGAGGCTGACCTCAGTCTCATCAAAGTGGGTGGAGGCTGTCTGCCTCTGGAGAAGATTGTGGCCGGCTGTGCCAAATGTTTTATCGTTATTGCTGGTTACTGGAAGGATTCAAAGAACTTAGGCGACCACTGGGTGTCGTCCCAATGGCATAAGTCCCTGTGACCAGGGCGCTATCCAGGATGTTCGGCGGAGTGGCTGAGCTGCGGGTGGCTGAGCAAAAGGCTGGCCCTAGGTGACGGATAACGGAAACCTTCTGCTGGACTGGAAGTTTGACCGGGTGCATAAATGGAGTGACGTGAACACGGCCATCAAAATGATGCCAGGGGTTGTGGACACGGGTCTTTTTATCAGCATGGCTGAAAGAATCTACTTTGGCATGGAGGATGGCTCCATCAGTGTGAGGGAGAGGCTGTCTCACTGACCGAGGCCTCCTTGGTTGCTGAGGCAGAGAAGCCCGAGAGCTTTTGCCTTAACGTACTTGTCCCAGGATGGCCGGTCAGAGCATGGGGGGGGGGTCTCCTGAAATGTTTTTGAATGCCACTGATCTTTTTTTTTAAGGAAATAGAGAAACATATATTTTTTCTATCTAAAAATACTCAGTTTTTTAAAGAAAAAAACTCTCAATTTCATGTTTTATATGAAATATTACCAAAAAAAGACAGTTTTTGAATCCGTGACTTGAAGCTGCTGGTTTCTTATTAAGTTTCTGAGTGTTTGGTTTGCTGGGGAATCCCAAAATGTCAGCCACTGTGCCAGCCCAGTCCATACAGGGCGGACCCAGCAGCCCCCTGATGCCTTACTGGATCCAGTGATGACCTTTATGCCTTCAATATTTTAATAGCTCACAATATGTAGTCACATTTTTAGATCAAGCGTGTGCAGAGTCGAGTGATGCCCTTGACAGTGACCTTCATGCACAAGTTCTGTTGACCTCAGTACCATCACCCCTTGGCCAAGGTCAGGCTGCTCACCCAAACTAGGAGACACTGGAAGCCTCGGCCTCCCTGCCTGGAAGGACTTTTCCCAGTATAGCCCTAATACTGCTGGGAGAGCCCTCTCTCTACAGGTGGAGTTTTTCTGTTGTCAACCTTTTTTGGATTCTTTGTCTGCCTTGCACACCCTTGAGTTCGTCACTTGCACAGTGGGGCATCAGATGTCTCATCTTTATATTTTGTGTGTTGAAATAAAACAACTCAGTGCCACTTCAAAAAAAAAAACAAGTAGGGATCTAGCCATCCCCACCAACTGCCATCCGCAGGAGAGAGAAGCTAGTCCAGGTCACTCAGTGAGATCCCCATGGTGGGAGAGAGGAGTTAGCATATGTGAGGAGGGTCAGGATACTGCAACCACCTTGACCACCATCTTCTATCAGGCCCTGATGGAGAAAGCCCAGGGTGTCCAAAGATCATCCTGGGAAGCCGCCTCTGTGGAGATTCAGCCTGGCTGGGAGTCCTACAGGGACTCCAGCCACAGCTGCTGAAGGCCTAGAAGAGTAAGTTCTGACACCTCCCCCCAATCAGGCAACTGAGAACTTAAGGTCCTTGAGAGTCAGGACAGTCTTACTTTTCTCTCTGTCTTTCCAGTGCTTTGAACATAAAAAGTGATGAATAAATGCTTCAGTTATTCATGCTTTTGTTCAGTAAACACACACATACACACATGTACACATATACATACACACATATATACACACATGTACACATACAAACACACACATATACACATACACATATACATACACACATATACACATACAAACACACACATACACATATACACATAGAAACACATACACATATACATACACATACACACATGCACACACACACACACACACACTCCCTGAGCCCTTTTAGTCACTTGCTTTGATAATCTGAATAATAGGCAGCCCTGTGATAGAGGTGTAGGAACAGGAAAAGCACAAAAATGTCCCTCACTTCTCTCAGTAAATGTTCCAGGGGTGAAGCTGGATCAAGGTCTCTTCACATTGAATCCTAGCTTTCACTTCACCAGAATGACAGGTACACTTTGCTTGTATCAAGGTCTCCCTTCTGAAGTTGTGGTGAGTATTGAGCGGTCCCATAGGGAAGGCTGCCTGAGCCCTCTTCACTGACTACTAAGTGAAACCATCTTTCCCCACTCATCCTATTTTTTACTTTTATAGAATTTTTAACCTCAAACAGGAAGATTTCAAGAAATTTCATTTGTCTACATTCCATGTTATTGTACAAAAATGCCAAAGGAAAGAGGATTTTGGGAAAAATGAAACAAAAGGACAGAAAATTAAGTTGAAATATAGTTTATTAGAAATTGCCTATAATCACGATCTGGAGATAACTGTCATCTTTGAAGGATTTTCTAGGGTATAGTGGGGTGAGATGCTGTTCTTGTGTCCTTGGGTTATCTGCCCAGGATTTATCCCCTCACACTCCACCCCCAGTTCTTCCCAGACTGTCCATACTGAGCCTGGAACTTGTCCCCTTCCAGTGAGACCCCCTGCTGGCTCGGAAGCTCCCTTCCCTGATGGAGACTGTGCCACTGCCTTAAGACATTTGGCCTAGCCTGGCCCTGGCTTTGGTTTTTCTCCTTTGGGTGGTGGCAAGGAGGCGCCCAGGGATTCTTTTTAAATTTCTTTTGGTGTTTTTTAAATGCAGCTTCTACTAGCAGAGTAAGGGGAAGGGCTGAGATTAAAGCAGTTTCAGGGTCCTGACCCTCAACTTTTTGTCCTCGCAGTTGATAGGGTTGGGCATTGGGGGGCCCATCAAGGATAGCTGGTAGGTGGCAAGGATCCACTGATGTGGGGGTGGAAAAGGAAACCTTCTGCCTCGTGATTTCTGGGTTATGGGACCTGCGTCCTGCAAACACCAACTTTAGAGTACTCGCCCCGTGGTTTAATTGGGGGGTGGGGGTGGCCCTCCAGAATCGAGGTGTTTCTGGATTGTTGGCTCCTCTAGAATTCATTCTATCAGGAATTGTGGGGAGGCTTTGTTGTTCCCCTGGGCGGGGGGATGTCTCGAGAGGGCCTTCCTGGCCCCAAGCTTGCCCACGTGCAGAGTGGCCTCCATTGTCCAGTACGTGAGATAACGGAGGCTTTGGAGGGTGGAGGAGCGAATCCAGGAGTAAGATGGTCGGGCAGGGTGTGGCACGCACAGGATTCTGAAGAGGCGGCGAAGGGGCAGGGGAGCAGTGTTGGTTTGGATCGGTCAGCCCGAAGGTTCTGGAGGAGGCCCGTGGGGTAGGTGTTCTCTTTGCCCCCACCAAGGTCTGGAGAGCAGAATAGCCAAGGAAGGATCAGAGGTTGGGGTGGGGGAAGTGGATGCAGTGAGGATGAAGGAAGCATAAATGCATCCTGCTTCCCCCATCCCACCCCCATTCCCCTCACTCCACCCCCACCTTAATCCCTGGTACTGCCCATCTTTAACTTTGAGATGCCTTGTCCTGCAAGCAGTGAGACCACTAGCACATACGGGGATACCAGGATGTGCCAGTCCCTGTGCTAGGTGATGGGGAACCCCAGAAAACAACAACCACATGGTCCTTATCTTAAAGGGGCTCACCCACTAAGGCGGGGAAGGAGGGGAGGGGAGACAAAATGTAAATACCTGGGTGCACAACCGATCCAAACAAGGTGACATGAGAGGCAGTGTCAGGGGAGAAGAAGGTGCTAACTTCCAGGGGCACCTGGGCTGTCCTCCTGCTTCAGGAAGGTGGTGCCTGAACAGAACCAGGAAATAAGTCAGGGAATGTTCATGTGTATACCTATATCAGACTTCCCTAATGCAGGATTGGGAGGGAGAGAACTTGGACCCCAAAATGTTACAAACAATTTTGTTTTTTTAGAAAAAGAAGTAAAGGAATGACTCTACCATCTTCATCATCATACAGTCCTCCCATGTCCCCCACTACAGTGCCTAGCCAGTACAACTGCCCTTGGGGGACTTGGTGGGGAGGAGAAGGCTATGATTATTCACCATATCTGAGAAATGAGCATTAGGCTTTCTGGGAGAGCAGAAGGAAGTGCTGGTTATGAGGGAAAGTCCTTTCTCCCCACCCCACCATGGACTGTGGAGGTCCCTAAAAGCTGAGTTACAGCTGTGACATAGAGGACAACGTTTATCTGGAGATTTTCTCCCCAATTTAGTTTTCTGAAAAAATAACAAAGAGGCTTTGGCATGAGGCATTTCAGGACAAATTGAGGTCTGTCTGAAACCTAACTTGAGCACCTCTGTTCCCATAGGGATGAGATGGCAGTGTCATCTGGTTGTCCTCAAAGATATAGCCGACCAAACCTGAGTTTGATCCAGGTTCCAACAATGGCAGGAAGGAAGTGAAGGCGGAGCCCTCTCCATGAGTGTCTCTGGGAAGCCATCTGTGCCTACTGGTTGGACAGGTTAACTATGTGGGCTCCAGGGCCACCTTGCACGCTGGATCAGCTTGCAGATGCTGTAGAGGAGCAAACTTACAGGCAATAATTCTGGGTTATTGGCCCACAGGCCAACAGTCTTCTGAACTGGGAAACAAACCTTAAAGAAAGATGAGGGGGAGGGAGTGAGCTCCTGTGTCCAAATCAGCCTCCGAGCAGCCCAACAGACAAAGGTCAATTTTCATCCAGGGCCTGGATCTGATACCACCTGTAACTCTTACTGTTATATACAGAATTCAAGGACTTCAGGCTCCAAGAGTGCTCTGGGCCTTGGGGTACTTGCTAAGAGTGAAGGCCTTCAGCCCTGACTAGTGGGCTTTTCTGTGTCCACACATCAAAGAAATCTGAGCTCTGCCTCCTTCAGAACTCCCTGGGTAATTGTGACCCACCCCCTATCCAACAATAGGCCTGACTTGCAAGTCGCCATCTGTGACATCACTGGAGAAAAACATGAGCCTGAAGAGAGAGGCTTTGTGAATCTTATTAATGATTTTTTGGGAAAAAAAAGTCTATGATGGACTTTTGAAAACCTTTCATTTTGCTCTTTCCAGAGGAGGAGGGGAGCAGCTTTGGTTTTCGTTTCCCATCCCTCTACAGGAGGAATCCAAGTGATTTTCTCTTTTTCTCATGTGTGACAAATAAAATCCAGCAGAAAGAGGAGTTTTATGAAAAAGGTTAAAGTAAAAGTGAAAATGAAAGACATTTTAAGAATGAAAATATTTGAATGAATCTGTCCCATGACATGGAAATCCTTGGGAGGCCTTGTCCTGACTCTTCCAAGTTTCACCCGCTCTTTTGGGACCAATGATATGAGGAGGCCTTGTGGTGGGGGAGGGCTTTCGCCTGGGAGCCTATCCTCCCCAGGACTTTCTTCTGAACTTGCAGAAAGTTAATTGTTATGGATGTTCTAAACTCAGGTACTTCAGCAGTCCAGTTCCCTGCCTTTTCTTTCACTTCTTACCCTCCCCAAAGAATTCTACTAAAAAGGGCCCAATCCAGGCAGGCTGTGTTAAGGTTTCTCTCTCTTTCCCATAAGCCACCCTGGGGGATTGGGAAGTGAGTTTTCCAGGTAGAAAAAAGTGTTTATAGACCCTGCCACCAGCTCCCAGAGTACATGAGCACAGGTCAGGGCACAGCTGGAGGGTGGGTATGGTGGTCCTGTGGGGGTTAGGCTGTATGATGGTGAGGATGGATGAAGGAGCTGGGTCATTCCCTGACTTCCTTCATGTTTAAGCTCAAACACCACCTTCCAGATCCAGGAGGACTGCCCAGGTGCCTTCCGGATGCTGGTGCCTTCTTCCTCTCAGTGATGCTGTCCCAAGCCATCTTGCCTAGACTACAGGTGCACCTAGTTTTTTTAAACAGGTTATCTCCTCTTCCTTGAGACTCTGAACTCCTTGAGGGCAGGGACCAAGCTTTTCTCCCTTTTCTGGTCCCTCAGTATCAAGCACAGGGATTGGTACTTAGTGGGAACCCAGTGATTGCTTGTGGTCTCAGTGTGACAGGACGTGGCCCATGGAAATCAAAGCTGAGCAGCCCTTGAGACTAGAGGGCAGGGGCTTTCATCATCCTCATCGTCTCCAACCCTCCCCCTGCTGCCCCCCAACCCTGTGTCCCTTCTCTCCAAACCCCACCCCCAGACCATGCCTCTTCCAGATCTTTCAGGGTGATCAACCTAAGCACGCCAACCCCTGAAGCAGTAGTTCACTCTGGCATCAGTCTCCTTGGCTGCCATGCCTGTGCCCAAGGAGTGGTGAGGAGGTCCCTGACCTCCCCAGCCCTGAGCCCCAAACTTCACATACCCCACAGAAGTAATGAAGGCTTTGGGGTATGGGGTCTTTACCCAAAGGGGTCTATTCTCCTTGCCAGGCCTTTCTTCTGGTCTTCCACAGAGTTTATGTGCAATGGATGTTCTAAGGAAGGGCTGAGCTTAACCACTCCATGGGCCCAGTTCTTCTCTCCCCCGACCTTTTGAAACCCTCCTTCCCATGCCCCTAGTCCAGAGAGGGACCAATGTAGGGAAGCTGTGTCCAGAATATAGCTTGACTTTTTCACATCTGACACCTTAGAGGGCCAAAAGCTCCCTGCCCAGGTGGAAAAAAACGTTTCTAGCTCATTCCCACCAGCCCCCACTGGGAAAATGTATATAGGCCTGGCACAGTTGGGGGTTTGGGAGGTGAGGATGTGGGGGCTTGGCTTCAGGATGATGAGGATGGAGAAATCATCAGGGTCATTCCCTGACTTCTTCTTGTTTCATCTGGTTTCTAGAAGCCTGAGGACTACCTGGGTGCCCCCTAGGTGCTAGTGCCTTCATCCACTCTAAGAAGTCCTCTCTTAGTCTGTCCAGATCACATACACATCTAGTTTTTTAACATGTTATCTCCTCCTCACTTAGAGTGTCACCTCCCTAAGGGCAGTAACTAAGTTTTTCTGTCTAATGTGGGCTGCCCAGTGCCCAGCTCAGGGACTGGCATGTGATGGTACCTTGGTAAATGCAAGTAGACTCAATGCTTACAAGATGTGGTACCTCAGAGACCAGGATGAGCGGTACTTGGGATAGTTGGGGCAGGAGGAGAAACAGGGAAAGAAGGGGACAAAGGTATATTCAGCCTTCCATCATTCCCACTGCCACCAACTGTCCCTGATTCTTCTGACCTCTTGACTCTAAGCCATTGCAACCCCAAAACAACACCTCCATGGGCCTCCTCCAGCATGTTCAGGTTGACCGGCCACCCCCTAACTCCTGCCACCCACCTCTGCCCAACACCTGCCCCCCTCACTGTCTCATCCTAGGTCTACGCCCACATCCTCTATAAACAGTCAGTCACACTCTTGAAAGGCAGCAGGGTTACCCTGTTTGTACACATCAAGGAGGTGAGGTGTGCTCCCACCCCTGCCTCCCCAATGTGGAGGACAACAAAGTGTTCCCGGAATTCCTGACGAAATGAATTAAAGAGGAGGAAAAAAATCCAGAAACACAACAGTATCCAAGGGCTCTTTTAATCAAGGGGTTTTAACCATTGGTAAGGGGGTGTACTTGGGATAGAAGCCAAGGTACCCAAGAAAACACCACATAGAAGTTCAAGGTTTAAGGTTCCATATTCACTTTAATGGGTCCCTGCCTTGCTCCTAGCCACCCTCATGTCCCTTAGGATTCCCTCCTTATTCCCCAACTATTGAAAGCTAAGGGTCCCAACCCTAAAACTACTTAAATCTCTGTCCTTCCACTTAATCTCCTGCCAGAAGCTGTAGTTAAAAAATCTCTGGAGCTTGCTTACCACCATCCCAAAGACAAGAACCCAAAATTGGAATCAGGCTAGGCAGGGTGGAATAAGATGATGCCGATTTCTCCATCAGGGAAGTGAGTGTCCAGCCCAGCAGGCAGTCTGCCTGGAACTAGACACACTCCAGGCTTAACACAGACTCCCTGGAGAGGGTTGGAGGGGATGCTTTGGGGAAGCAGTCTATATCTGATCCTATGCATTGACTGTAACCAGCAGAGTACAACACACCTTCCAGAAGAGCACAACAAAGGCCTGGTTTGGTGAAGATGGAAAGCCCTCTCATCCCACCCCACAGGGACCTGAGAAATTCTTTTTTTTAATTTATTTTTAATATGTTTAGTTTTCAGCATTGATTTTCACATGCGTTTGAATTACAGATTTTCTCCCCATTTCCACCCCTCCCACTCCAAGATGGCGTGCACTCTGGTTGCCCTGTTCCCCAGTCTGCCCTCCCCTCTGTCCCCCCATTCCCCTCCCATCCCCCTTTCCCTTCCTTTCTTGTAGGGCAAGATAAATCTCTATGCCCCATTGCCTGTGCATCTTATTTTCTAGTTGCATGAAAAAAAAAACTTTTTTACTTTTGAACATCTATTTTTTTTAAAACCTTGAGTTCCAACT
>CM053628.1:24117115-24151797 GCA_028646595.1 Phalanger gymnotis | reverse complement strand
ATATCACTCTCATTTCTCTTCCCAATTTTTCTTCTACTTCTCTAACTTGCTTTTCCAAAATCCTTTTTGAGTTCTTCCGTGGCCTGAGACCAGTTCATGTTTTTCTTAGAGACTTTTGATGTAGGCTGTATGACTTTGTTGACTTCTTCTGGCTGTATGTTTCGGTCTTCTTTGTCACCAAAGAAAGATTCCAAAGTCTGAGTCTGAATCTGAGTCCGTTTTCGCTGCTTGGCCATGTTCCTAGCCAACTTATTTGACCCTTGAGTTTTTCATCAGGGTATGACTGCTTGTAGAGTATAGAGTACTTTGTTCCAAGCTTGAGGAGCTGCACTGTTGTTTTCAGAGCTACACAGTATGCTCTGCCACAGCAGCGCTACTCCTCCCCCAAGAACTGACAACCGGGACCCGACTCAGATCTAAGCTTGCTCAGCACTCCCGCTCCGATCTACCACTTAATTCCTCCCACCAGGTGGGTCTGGGGCCAGAAGCAACTGCAGATGTAGTTCTGTAGCTGCACCACCTCCACTGCCCCTGGGATAGTGGCTGAAATGTGAACTCCTCTCACTCTGTCCCAGAAGCTTTTCCCACTAACCTTCTCTGTTGTCTTTAGTGTTTGTGGGTTGCGAAGTCTGGTAACTGTCACAGCTCACTGATTCAGGGTGCTAGGGTCTGTTTCGCCCGGCTCCTGGTCTAGTTGGTCTGAGAGGCCCATGCTGGGCTCTGCTCTGCTCCCAGGTCTGTGTGATAGATATTACCCTGCGACCATCCAGGCTGTCCTGGACTGGAGCCCTGCTTCCCTCTGCTATTTTGTGGGTTCTGTAGTTCTAGAATTTGTTTAGAGCCATTTTTATAGGTGTTTGGAGGGACCAGGGGGGAGCTCATGAAAGTTCCTGCTTTCCAGGTGCCATTTTGGCTCTGCCCCCTCAAGTAGTTTTTGTTTTTTACTTGATTCTCTAGGATTCTCTAAGTATATCATCATGTCTGCAAAGAGTGATAACTTAGTTTTTTTCTTTGTCTATTCTAATTCCTTCCATTTCTTTTTCTTCTCTTATTGCTAATGCTAGCATTTCTAGCACCATATTGAATAACAGTGGTGATAATGGTCATTCTTGTTTCACCTCCAATCTTATTGGAAATGCATCTAGCTTATCCCCATTACATATAATACTTGCTGATGGTTTTAGGTAGATGGTATTTATCATTTTAAGGATGTTCCATTTACTCATATGCTCTCTAGTGTTTTTAATAGGATCAACGTTCATTTTTGTAAGAATTTGAGTTCCAAATTTTTCTCCCTCCTTTCCTTCCCCCCTCTCCAAGACAGCAAACAATCTGATATAGGTTATAACATACAATCATGTAAAACCTATTTCCACATTAGTCATGTCGTGAATGAAAAATCAGAACAAAAGGGAAAAAAACCCCGAGAAAGAAAAAAAAAACAAGAAAAAGTAAAAATAGTCTGCTTTGCTCTCCATTCAGACTCCATAGTTCTTTCTCTGTGTGTGGAAAACATTTTCAATCATGAGTCTTTTGGAATTGTCTTAGATCATAGTATTGCTGAGAAGAGCTAAGTCTATCATAGTTAATAATTGTACAATGTTGCTGTTGCTGTGTATGATGTTCTCCTGGTTCTGCTCACTTCGCTCAACATCAGTTTGTATAAGCCTTTCTAGGTTTTTCTGAAGTCTTCCTGTTGAGCAGAGTCTTAAGGGAAAATAGGGATTCTAAGATTCTGATGTTAGGAGGGAGAGCATTCTGGGCAGTGGAGGACAGTTACTGCAAAGACAGGAAATTGTGGAGGGGATTAATATACATCTTAAAAAGCTGTAAACATAGGAAGGGACCAGATTATACAAATTTTAAATTACAAACAGAAGAGTTTATATGTGATTTAAGAAGTAATAGAGAATCATTCAAATTGATTGAGTTTGGAGGGGAATGATATGGTCAGATCAGACTTGCGCTTTAGGAAGATCACTTTGTAAGCTGTATGGAAGATGGATTTGAGTGAGGAGAGACTTGAGGCAGGGAATCCAATTAGAAAACTATAAAAATAGCCCAGGTGACATTTGGTGAAGGCCTGATCTCTAACATAGCTATGGGAATGTAGAAAAGAGGAAAGGAGCCTGAGAAAGAAATGACAAGATTTGGAAACCAATGTAATTTGTGGGACAAACAAGAAAAAAAAGAGTTGAGGATGACTCTGAGGCTCTGAATCTGGGCGGTAGGAAGGATGGGGTTATCCTTCAAAATCATAAATCGGTTTAGAAGAAGAGTGTATTTGGGGGGCAAAGATGATAAGTATGGGTTGAGACATACTAAATTTGAGATTTCTACAGGACAGCCACTTGGAAATGTCCACTAGGTAGTTGGTGATTGTGAACTGGAGCTCTGGATAGTGACTAGGGCTGGATAGACAGATCCAAGGATCCTCTATGTTCAGATAATTGAAGCTTTGAGAGCTAATGGGTTGATAAGCAAAAGAGCAGAGAGAGAAAAGAGAAGAAGGCCTAGGCTAGAACCTTAGGAGATACCCACGGTTCAAGGGTGTGATATGAATGACCAAGGAGTTGTTGGGAATGTAGGAGAAGAACCAAAAGAGAACGATGTCCCCAAACACAGGGAGTAGAGTAACCAGGTGGAGAAGGCATTCCACACCGTTAAATGTTAGAGATAGCACAAGAAGGGTGAGGACTGAGAGAAGGTCGTTAGCTTGGAAAAATAAGAGTTCATCAGTAACTTGGGAGAGCACGGTTGCAGTTAAAAGCTAGACTACAGATGATCTAAAAGTGACAAGAGAGGACATTGAGGCACCAAATGTAGACAGGTTATTTTCAAGGAGTTCAGCTGAGGAGAGGAGAGATACAGAAAGTAACTGGTGAGCTTGTTAGCATCTGGATAGGGGTGGTTTTTAAGGAAGGAACTTGGTCATGTTTATAGGCACCAAGAAAAAACCAAAAGGTAGAGAATTTGCAATTCGGCAAGTGTGGGGTGCCTAGGTGGCACTGAAGTGCATAGAGCGCCAGGCCTGGAGTCAGGAAGACTCATCTTCCTGAGTTCAAATCCAGCCTCAGACACTTTCTAGCTGTGTGTCCCTGGGTAAGTCACTTCACCCTGCTTGCCTCAGTTTTCTCATCTGTAAAGTGAGCTGGAGAAGGAAATGGCAAACCGCTCCAGTATCTTTGCCAAGAAAACCCCAAATGGAGTCACAGAGAGTCAGACACGAGTGAACAACAATGAGTGGGGATAATAGCAGAGTGGAAGGGATAGGATAGAAAGTATATGTTGGGGGCTTAGATTTGGTGAGAAGGGCTACCTCCTTATCAGAGACCAGAGCACAGGATGAAATGGATGGGGATAATGTCATAGAGATGTGAGAAAAGGAAGAGGGGAGAAAGGAAGGATCTCAGTGAATAGCTTTGATTTTTTGTAGTTAAGAATGAGGTGAATCACTCAGCTGAGCTAGTGGGAGAAGGGGGTGACTTGGGAGTCTTGAGGAAAGAAGAGAGGGTTTAGAATAGCCACCAGTGTGAGTAGGCTAGGGTACCAATTGTGGAGAAGGACTATGATTGTCTGGCAGTTGAGATTAGCTGGCATAAATTTGTAGTGGACGCCATCAGCACAATTTTGTAATTTCCTCCAGAAGGCGTTGTGGGAGTAATCCAGGGTTGAGGTTTGGCAAGACTTAATTGTTGCTAGGACAGGGGAACGAGGGATTACAGAGGAGAGGTTAGTGTAGAGTTGAATGGGTTCAGCAGGGGGAGCAGAGTGGAGGTGAGGGCGAACTGGAAAAATTAGATGACAGGGAAGAATAGGTTTAGGAGAAGTTCAGGATGAGGAGAGAAAGAAAGATAAACTGTTATGTTTTATGAAGGAATTTTGGAATTCCTGAGTGTGGAAATGGAACACTTGTGGATAATGCAAGATCAAAGTTGTGACCATCCCTCTGTGTAGCCTAGGTGGATTTGAGGGATAGGTCATGGGTATTGAGTAGATTGAAAACCTGAGAAGGTGGGACATTTGAAGGAGCCTCAACATCTATATTTAAATCCCTAGAATGAGTACAGAGAAAGACTGTGAGCCAGGAACTGAAACAAGAACAAGGGATAGAAGATGGAAGCAATGGCAGGGTAGAGTAGAATTTCTAGGATTTCAAATCCAAGGACCTGAATTTGAACCCCAGCTCTGTCACTTACTCCTTGTGTGACCCTGAGTATACCCCTTTCCTTCTCTGGTAGGAGGGGAAGGATGGAGATCACATTAGATCAGGGATACCTAACTTTTGTGTGTGAATTGGATACCTTTGGCAGTCTGGTGAAATCTATGGATCCATTCTCATAATGATGGTTTTAAATGCATAAAATAAAATGTGTGTGTGTGTGTGTGTGTGTGTGTGTGTGTGTGTGTGTAAAATCATCAAAGGAAATCTATTGTACTGAAATACAGTTAACAAAATATTTTTTTAAAAAAACAAGTTCATAGACCCCAGGTTAAGAACCCTTGGACTAGATCATGTCTTAAGGTCACTTGCAGTTCTAATTCCTGTGATCCTTTGTGGTTTTGTGTTTTTGTTTTGTGAAGGGGTCCATATTCTCAGAAAACGACCTGTAGGAAGGAATGCTTTGCTTTTGCTGTTCGATCACACAGAAGATGAGAAAGACAAAAGCTTGCCTAGGGGATCCTTTTCTGGTTCTCTGTTTGAGCCTGGAGGTCTGAAGGACAGTTCATTTTGGCCCATCTTCCCCCAGAGCAATGGCTTCTCTTATTCCTGGTGGTTTGTTACCTTTCCCACATTTGGAGGGTTCAGAGAAGATAGCAGAAGAAGCCACTGGCATCCCCGGAAACTCTGTCAAGTGGTTTGGCGTTATAGGACCTTGCTAAACCTTCTTTGTTCCCACATGGGTGAATTCAGCCCATCAGCCTTTATTTACAAAAGGGCATCTTTCCTCCTCAGCCCTTAAAAGCCAGCAAGCAAGGGTGTTGTTTATCTTCCAATCATGACCTTGCAGCTGATGACCCAGCTGATTCAAGTCTCCTGAAAACCCGGAAGGTTGGGCTATCCCAGAAGGCAATGAAACATTTGCACAGAATCCCCATTTGGGGGGTGGGAATAGAGAACAGTGTCCAGGTTGCCCTGGGAGACTCTTCCTATTTTGAATTTGTCCAGCCCACAAAAAGGGAGTTATCTTTGCCTGATATTCGACCAAAGCAGTAGTAGGTGAGTAGAATGTGGGGGCGATTTGGATGGTGGGAGTCAGTCTTTAAGTAAGGGTCTAAAAGAGCTGGAGTGATTGTCATGGAAACCAGGGGAGCTGAACCTTCAAAAGCAGCAAATGCCAGGAGTATAGTGTCTGAGCTCTCAGAGGGCCGTGGCTGCAGCTCATTAACCTCCCTACTTGGGAATCTCTAAAGGAAAATGGCCTGAGGGGTCTTGGTGCGGTAAGCACGCCAAGGACCCCATCTTTGATACCTCGGCGTTCCTGGCCAGGAGAATGTAGCAAATTGGATAATTTACATTACCAAAGGCCTCAGGCACAAAAAGAGATTGTCTAATAAAGGCACACAGCAAGATGAAGGCAGAGGACTCTGATAGTGAGCAGATGAAATAACAGGACATCCTGGGGGAAGAGGAGAGCTCTCTAAAACTCAAGAAATATGGGAGGAAGACAAACCACAATCACAATGCTTTTTTCTCTCTAGAGGTGTCTCGCATATATGTCTGTGACTTGAGGATTGGTGCTGAGAGAAACAGGGAGGCTGACACTAAAAGACAGCTCATTTGAAGTAATAGGACCATAATGGGGGCCAGGTCCTAAGATAAAGTAGAATAACCAGAGGCCAATAATAAGAACAGACTGATGGACATAGAAAGGCTTGGGATTGATGCCACTAAGATGGGAAGCTTGTAAGGGACAGATGTAATACAAGACCATGGCAAGAAAAAGAAAAGGAGCGAAGAGGATATAAATTTGGTATGGACTCCTCAGTTTGAGAGGGTAGGATAAGAAACTTGAAAATCATTTGCGGATTGTTAAATGGTTGTAAATTATCATGATGGGTTTCTGTTCCCAAGAGGCCAGAATTGGTGTGTGGTGAGTTGGAAAAAAATGTTGGCCTTGGACTCAGAGGCCCTGGGTTTGAATCCTGGCTCTGACACTGAATGAATACTGTGTGTTCTTCGATAAATCATCGAACCTTTGTGGGTCTCAGTTTCCTCATCTGTAAAATGAAAGACTCAGACTCAATGTTACAAAATTGTTCACTTCCAGCTCTGAGACTGTGATGCCAGGATTCACAGAAACAATTGGTCCATTAAACTAAGCCGGAAATATTCTTATTCTTTCATATTCTTTTTCCAGTTGTGAACTTACCAGTCATCAATAAAAACAAACATTTCAATTTACAGAGAACAAAAAATGAGGATTTTATTTGACCCTATACAGTTGTATTGTGTACAGTGTTTTTTTAAAGTAGAAATTGGACAAAATTGCCCTATTTGGATCCCCTCCCCAATTTCCTTGTATTTTTTTCTGTGTTTTAAAATGCTTTCTTGATGCTTTTTGTCCCTGCATCTATCATTACCATTTAACTCATCCTTCTCTGCTTCCCCATCCCCAAAGAAACCCTTCCTTCTAACAAGTAGAGTCAAGCAAATCACAGCAGTACATTGGCTCTGCTTGAAAATGTATTTCTCATCTGCACCTTTAATGAATTACCTCTCTGCCAGGAAGCCGGAAGCCAGAAGCCTGAGTCATCATCACTTCTCTGAGCTCAGGGATTAGTCACTGTTTTGATCAGAGTCCCGGAAGTCTTTCAGAGATGTTTTCCTTTCTGTTGCTATGGCCATTGTGTTTTAATGGTTCTACTCATTTCACTCTGCATCATTTCATGCAAGCTTTCCCAAGTTTCTCTGAATCTGTCATGCTTGTAACTTCTTATGACGCGGTTTTATTCTCTTATATTCATAAACCCCAGGTTGGTCAGCTGTTCCCCAACCAGAGGGCATCTAATTTCTTTTTAGTTTTTCCACCACAAAAAGTGCTACAATAAATATTATGGAACATATGAGTCCTTTTCCTCTTTGGGGAATGCCTAGTTGTGGTGCTGCTGGGTCACTGGGTCTGGGCAGTTTAGTCATTTTGGGGACATAGTTCTAAACGACTTTACAGAATGGTTGGGCCAATTCACAGTTCCACCAATGCCAACGTGCATGGATGCCCTCCACAGCCTCTCCAACAATTGGCACGTTCCTCTTCACCAAGCTGATGGCTGTGAGGTGGAATCGAACACTTGTTTAATTTGCATTTCAGTTATTTTAGCGATTAGAACATTTTTTCCCATGTGGGTACTGTCTTCACAAGTACAGAATAAGTGGCCCATTAGAATCACTAAATAGAGGCAGGACCTTTGGCAAGTCACCTGCTTCTCTGGGCCTCACTTTGCTCACATGAAACAGTAACAGCTAATCACTACTGATTAGAGAAATGCAAATGAAAACAGCTCTCAGGGACCACATCTCTCCTGTCCGATTGGCTAACATGACAAAACAGGAAAATGATAAATGCTGGAGAGGATGTGGGAAAACTGGAACACTGTTACATTGTTGGTGAAGTTGTGAACTGATCCAACCATTCTAGAGAGCAATTTGGAACTATGACCAAAGGGCTATAAAAACGAGCATACCCTTTGACCCAGCAATACCACTTCTAGAGCTGTATCCCAAAGAAATCATATAAGTGGGAAAGGGATCTGTATGTTCAAAAATATTTATAGCAGCTCTTTTTGTAGTGGCAAAGCATTGGAAATCAAGGGGATGCCCATCAATTGGGGAATGGCTAAACAAGTTGTGGGATATGAATGTAATGGAATACTATTGTGCTATAAGAAATGGGGAAGATACGCACTTCATAACAACCTGGAAAGACCTACGTGATATGGTGCTGAATGAGGGGAGCAGAACCAGGAGAAATTGTACCCAACCACAGTCATATTGATTCTGTGATGACTAATTTTGATGGACTTGGTTCTTCTGAGCAATACAAAGTTCAAAGACAACTCCAAAGGACTCATGATGGAAAGAGCTATCTACACCAAGAGAAAGAACTACAGAGTCTGAATACAGACTGAAGCAAACTATTTGCTTTTTTTCTTCTTTTTTTTTGGTTCTATTTCTTCTTTCTCATGATTCATTCCATTGGTCCTAATTCTTCTTTACAACTGGACTATTATGTTAATAAGTTCAATGAGAAGGTATATGTAGGACATATATCGGATTCCATATCGTCTTGGGGGAGGGGGGGAGGGGAGGGGAGGGGAGGGAGAGGAAGAAAATTTGGAACTCAAACTTGTGGAACTGAGTGCTATAAACTAAAAAATAAAAATCTATTTTAAGAAAAAGAAATAAAAGAAACAGTAACAGCTGACTTAGTGACTTCAGGTTTACCAAGTTCCTTGCCTCAGAGCAAACCTATGAGGTAGGTGCTGTAAATGTTTAGCCAGAGGTGGGGAACCTGCAGCCTCGAGGCCACATGTGGCCTTCTAGGTCCTTGGGTGCAGCCTTTTGACAGAGTCCAAGTTTCACAGAACAAATCTTTGACTGAGTGCAAGTTTTACAGGGCAAATCCTTTTATTAAGAGGATTTGTTCTGTGAAGTTTGGATTCAGTCAAAGGACCAGACTTGAGGACCTAAAGGGCCACATGTGACCTCGAGGCCACACTTCCTCACCCCTGGTTTAGTCTCTCCACTTTACAGATGAGGAACCTGTGGCTCAGGAGAAGGGAAGTGGCCTATCCTAAAATCTCCAGCTAGCATCCTTGGTGGATTTTGAACTCGGGTCTTCTGGACGCCAAGTACAGTACTTTACATACCCCTCCTCTGTAAAGGGAGGGGTTTGAGCTACATCATTTCTAATGTCTTAATCCTGTGATCTAAGTTAAATGACAACAAAGAATTGGAACAAATTTATGAAATTAAGAAAGGAAAAAAGAAAATCTAGCATGCACCTGCCTTGCTCTTAAATGAGTCTTGGCTGAGGTTACCATTCCCATCTGTTCCTAATACCTAGTTACACAACATAAGAAAAAGTCAGGATAATTACCTTTCAGTCTTGTTCTTCCCAACCTCCTTTTTCCTTATTACCAGCCTGAAATAATGGTTTATTATGTACTGAAATTACCTAGAATGACCCTTTCAACTAATAGATTTCCTACCCCAACTATCCTCAGTCCAAATTCTTCTCTTCGTTAGTCTGAAGTTAGTTATCTCATGGCAGCCTCAGAGGTGTTATATGTAATCTGACATTTTTCACACATAGTATTGCATCCCACCTGAAGCAATTTTACTTAGAAAAACTTGTAAATGGTTGTTAAGCCAATGGGTGATGGAGTGCATTCCTTTTGGAAGACTGTTAGTGGATTATTTGCTCACCTATTGACAGAGGTTTTTGGGGCTGTGGCTGGCCACTACTTCTCTCAAACACTGAGATAAAGATAGCTGACCAGAAGAAAAGAAACATAGCTTAGCCCAGATGTTGGGCTAGTGCAGTACCCGAGTAATGACCCAGATGCCCCTCCTGATCTCATAGGGGTGAGCTCATGGAAATTTCTCTTTATTCATTGAACAAGTGACTTGTATATGAGTCGTAAAGGACTAGGACCTACCAGGTATTCTGAAAAAAACAAGGGACTGAGCCTCTGCCCTTGAAGCTTACAGTCTAATTAAGACAATATTTTTGACAATTCTATTCACCTTGATTCAATTCAGCAAAAGTTTATTAAGTGATTATTAGCAGGCTCTGTGGGAGGCCCCGGGGAAACAGAGATGGAAAGAAAACCACCACTACTCTTAAGGACTTGATTTCCACCCAGGGAAAACCAATGTAGCAGAAAGACCAGTGGATTTGGTGTCAGAGAAAATGGGTCCAGATTCCAGCTGTGTTACATGCTGCCTTCATAATCGTCGGCAGTTAGCTTTCCACTTCCTGGGCCTCAGTTTTTATCACCCGTAAAAGCAGGGGCTTGGACTAGATAATCTCAAAGGTCTTAATCTTATGACTCAATAATAACTCCTTTGTATGTGAAAAGAAGTTTATATTTTGCCAACAGTTTTATGTATATGATCTCATTTGGCACTCCACCAAGCCACTGTGGTAGGCAGGCCAGGGACTATTGATTATTGCCTTCATTTGAGGGATAGGAAAGTAGTGGGGGAAGGGAGGCCCACAGGAGGTGGTAGAAGGGAGCTTGGAGCCCCTTGGAATGACCACAGAGTTGGAACTGAAGTGCAACAGCAGAGTAGCATCACTGTCTTCTCAAAGGGCACTAGAGAGTGTTGACCAGGGAGAGAGGCAGACAACACAAAGCAAACCAATACAGGTCTCGTGGCTTTTGTCAGTCTGGCAGAAAGGCTGCCTTTAATACTCTTGAAGAACATTCTTCATAGAAAGCAGTCCTCATGGTTGATGGCTGCCTATGTGCTTGAAATACGGAAGTAAAAGAGAATTAAATTCACTAGAGATCCTTAAGATGGCCAATGTGGTTGTTTCATGGCATTTTTTCCACATTAGGCACTTGTCAAAGAGCCTTGTATGAAACAAATCCTCATCCAGTTTTGGAACTGAAAGAGCCCTGCCTATTTGACAGAGGAGAAGGCAAGGATCAGAGAAGGAAAGAAACTTTGCAAAGGACACACAATTAGTTAATGAAGAGCCAGGACTAGAATGCAACCTTGTGTTGGATTTGGAGTCAAGGAATCCAGTCTGCTACCTATTAGCTGGGTAATTTGGGCAACTCTCTTAACTTCTCTGGGCCTAAGTTACCTCCTTTATGAAATGAGGGTATTGGACTAAACCTCTAAGGTGATTTCCAGGTCTCCAAACTGTAAACAGAATATTTTTTGAGAATTTTTTTAACTGACAAGCATTTGTTTTTCTTCTTTCTAATTCTCCCCATGAAGATAAAAAGAAAAAAATACCCACAAAACCTTTATTATAAGTATGCATGGTCAAGCAAAACCACTCCCCATATTGGCCATGTTCAAAAATGTCTATGTCACTCTGCATATTGAATCTATGCCCTCTGTCAGGAGATGAATGACATTGTTTATCATTAGGCCTGGGGAATCATGGTTTGTTATGCTCTTAAGTCTTACAAAGTTGGTTCATTTTTATAGTGTTGAGTGTATTGGTGTCATAGGATAAATTTTTCTCCTGGTTCCACTTACTTCACTCTGTATCATTTCATTCCAGTCTTCCCAGGTTTTTCTGGAACTGTCCTTTGCATCATTTCATATGGCACAATAGTATTCCATTGCATTCATATACCATAATTTGTTCAGGCATTCTGCAATTAATGGGTACCTACTTAGTTTCCAGGTCTTTGACTCACCAAAAAGAACTGCTGCTCTAAGGACTTTTCTTACATATGGGTTCTTTTCTGCTTTCTTTGATCTCTTTGGGATTCAGACCTACTAGAATTATCCTGGGGTAAAGAGTATGCATAGTTTAGTGATTTGGGGGGCGAAGGGTAAACGTTACTTTCCCAAATGGCTAGATCAATTCATAGTGGCATTAACAGTGCATTAATGTGTCTGTTTTCCCATACTTCCTCCAACAATCATCATTTCCTTCTTTTATCATCTTTGCCAAACTGGTGTGAAGTACAACTTCAAAGATTCTTTAATTTGTATTTTTGTAATTTTTAGTTACTGGGAATTTTTTTATATGCCTATTGACAGCATGGATTTCCTTTCCTTGAGAACTGCTTATTCATATCCTTTGACCATATCTCAGGGAGTGGTGCTTACTCTTACCCATTTGAAAATCAGCTCATTATATGTCTTGGAAATGAGACCTTTATCAGAGAAACTTGCTGCAAGATATTTTTTCTCCCAGTTAATGGTTTCCTTTCTAATTTTAGCTTCATTGGTTCTGTTTGTGCAAAATTTTTTATGTCATATGTACTTTACAGTAATCAAAATTGTCTGCCTTTTGTGATTGTCTTGACCCCTTGTTTGGTCACGAACGGAGTGTTTTGTAAACTGTTGTGCCTAACACTGCATTAGCTCTTGAATAATTACTATTTTAATTTCACACTAACAAGGGGTAAAAGAAGGAAAAATGACCCTCCTTTAGAAAGAGTCCAGATTTTCAGTCATTGTCAAAGTCTATAATGAACTTTCTCAGTGTAAAGAAGATTTGAAAAACAAGGACCCTGGATTTGCCAGCTCTGAGATACCACAACAGGTTGTGTAGGGAATTTATTCCTCTCTAAATTTAATATACTGTTTGCCATGTTCTGATATATTTTCAAGTAGTCAGTTTCGTAAAATAAGTTTCAAAGCTTTAGAAAAATAGGCTTAATAAAGGAAAACGATTTGTATTTACAAGGATATTTGTAGTTGCTCTTCTAGCGGTGGCAAAGAATTGGAAACTGAGGGGATGCCCATCATTTGGGGAATGAGCGGGCCAGTTATAGCACACGAATATGATGGAATACTATTGTCCGATAAATAATTACGAAGGGGATGGTTTCAGAAAAATCTGAGAACTGATGCAAAGGGAAGTAAGCAGAACCAGGAGAGCAATTTATACCATAACAGCAATCTTGTAAAGATAATCAACTGTGAAAGACTTAGTAACTCTCCTCGGTAGGATGATCCACCACAATTCCAAAGGACCCATGATATTAACTGCTATCCACCTCCAAAGAGAGAACTGATAGGCTCGTGGTGCAAGTTAAAGCAATATTTTCCCCTCATTCTTTTTTTTTCAGAACACGTCTAAATGTGGAAATGTTTTGCATGACTTCGTATAGATGAGTATTGGATTTCTTGCCTTCTCAGTGCGTGAGGAAGAAGGTAGAGGGAGGGAGAGAATTTGGAACTGAAAATAAAAGAAAAAATTTTTAAAAGGAGACTGAGAAGTAAGTAAACTGACAAAGGCCAGTGGTAAACTGTGTGCGTAGTTAACTGGTAGAACTCTGGAAATAGGGATTAGTGAGAGAGACTTGGCAAGTGAGTTCATGCCAGAAGCTTGTTATGGTTCTAGAATTAAGAGTGCTTTGAGCTGGAGTCACTGAAATTAAGAACCTGGGAGACAAGAAAGATGGTGGCTCCCTCCATAGAAGCATGCAAGTTTGGGGGGCAGCTAGGTGGTACAATGGATAGAGTACACCAGTCCTGGACTCAAGGACCTGAGTTCAAATCTAGCCTCACACGCTTGACACTTACTGGTTGTGTGACCCTGGGCAAGTCACTTAGCCCCCATTGCTAGAGAGAGAGACATATGGGAGTTTGAAAGCATCATTTGGAGGTAAAGATAAAGAGTTCCATTTTAGATATGTTGAGTTTAAAATGCATGAGACAACCATTGAGAGATGTCAACGAGGCAGTGTGTGATTCAGATCTCTGGGGATCTGGGAATCGTCTGAATAGAGATGATAACTAAACCACTAGGAGCTGATTTGGTTGGGAGAATACAGAAGGAAGACCCTGGACATAGCTTTGAGAAACACTGGAAATGAATGGATATAACATGTATCATGATCCAGCCAAGAAAACTAAGAAGCAGCAGTCAGAACTTGTGTCTAGAGAACCAAGAGAGAGCTTCCTCACATAAGAGCCAGAAAAGCATATAACCATGGGGAAAGGGCGGTCAGCAGCGTTGAAGGGTTCAGAGAGGCTGAGAAGGATGAACAATGAGAAAAGGCCATTGGATTTGGCAGTTAAGAGATGGTTGTTAAGTATGGATAGCACAGTTTTAGTTATATGATGAAGTTGAATCCAGGTTGTAAAGGTTAGTGAGAAGAGGGTTAAGAGGGAAATGGAGATAATGAGAATAGACAGCTTTTTCATAGGATTTGGGCTGAGAAAAGGAGGAAAGAACTAGGAAGAATGCTTGAGTGGTTGACCAGATCCACTTAAGGGCTTTGGTTTTTGTTGGTGGTTTTAATAGATGGGAGAGACTTAGGAGTATTTATAAGCAACAAGGAAGGCCCCATGCCCTTCCATTTCTTTCTAACCTCCCCTTTTTTGCTTCTTTTCTATCTTTTTAATTGGCCTAATGGAAAGTTAAAATTTTTAAATATCTATTGTATTTGTTAAGTATTTGAGTGTCTAAGCTGTGTCCACAGCCCTGTCTGTGTGTGTTTCTCTCTCTCTCTCTCTCTCTCTCTCTCTCTCTCTCTCTCTCTCTCTCTCTTCCTATCCTTATAAGCTCCTAAGGATGTAACCGTATTTCTCTACAAACGATCTAGATCTCTATATCTGGCCCTAAAACCCCTCCTTGAGAACCTGAAGGTTTTATGTTTCCTCTTCCTTAAAAATCAGGCAAATCTTCTCTAATTTCTAGATTTGTTTTTTAAAAAAGTTAAATTGATGGTGGGTTGCATTCATGTGTATTTCTTCATGGAGTTTTTTTTTTCTTATGAGTCAGTGTGCATCAGTAGAAAGAAAAGCCCTAGGTAAGATCCAAGGTTTCAGCCATGTTCTGTCCATATATGTGTATCCTTGTAAGGAAAACATGTCCAGGTCTTTGCCAATTGTAATGCTTTATATTCAGCTGGGACCCTTTGGAAGAACTGATATGCAATCTAGCATGGTTTGGGAGTCGTCAAGACGCTTTGGTATAATCTAGGTGGCCCAGAGGACAGCAGTGCTGGACTTAATGTCAGGAAGACCTGGGTTTTAATCCTGCCTCAGACACTTACTAGCTTTGTGACCCTGGGCAAGTCACTTAACTTGTGTCTGCCTCAGTTTCCTCATCTGTAAAACAGAGATAATAATAACATCTACTTCAAAGGGTTGCTGTGAGGATCAAATGAGATGTGTATAGATAGCACTTGGCAGAATTTGAAGCACTAATATAAATGGTGGGTCACATGACCTCATGCCATCTCTGTAAGCCACAGTTTCATCGTCTGTAGAATCAGAAAGTTTGTCCTAGATGACATCTCAGGATGTTTGCAGCTCCAAAATTGTGTGGTTTGATAATGAAACAAGGGGGAAAGGATGGGTTTGAAGATCTCTTTTCTAAACCTGGGACCCTCAGATTGGTGGTTGCAACCTGACCCCAAGGACTATATGGGTCACATCCCGCCCTCTCCATGATAGCCAGTTGTGAAGCTTGTCTCATATATAACCATTCCTACTCTCACTTCCCAACGCTGCCAGATTCTCCCTCATTAGGAGCTGGTTGTGGGCCCTTCTGGGCAGTTAGGACCTAACCACTCTCTGGGCACCCACAGCATATGCCACTGGGAATACAGGCTCTCCTCCTCTCCCTGCCTTCCATATCGTTTCCTGGCTCTATCAGCCACCCCTCAGGTGGGCTCTGTGCCCTGGGGGAGTGGTAGTACCAGCCTTCCCTTTCCCTTTTGAATGGGCTACACGGAAAGTGCAGGCATTAAAGGGTTGTAATTTTCATATCTTCTTCCTTCCCAAACCCACACCACTTTCAAATCTCCATATTTCTGTTGAGGGTAACAACACACACCAGCAGCCTTCTGACCTCCCAAGTTAGTAACCTCAGTTTCATCTTTGACGCTGCATATGCAGTCAGCTACCGAATCTGGTAGAAACTGCCTCCACAGCATCTCTTGCATGCTTTCCCTCTTCTGAATTCCCGTAGCTGTTACCCTGACACATGCCCTTAGCACCTCTCTCCTGGACTCTTACAGTGACCTTCAAATTGGTCTCCTTGCCTCAAGTCTCTCCCCTTTCCAATTCATCTTCCACATAGCTTGAAAGTGATCTTCCTAAACTATTAGGCTACTCACATCTTTCCCCTACCCCATAAGCTCCAGTAGCTCCCTAGGTAGTACAGTTTAAGGGCAAATATATAATTTATAAATATGAAATGTGTACATATCTGGGATGGATAATCAAAGAAATTTGGAGACCATTGCTTTGGACAATAGAGCTTTCATAGTGGAGAGAGGCAACTTTCAGGGTCACCCTGTGACCATGTTGGATGCAAACCTTTCCTAATTTGATCTGGCTTAAGGCTTTGCAGGCCAGTCTCCCAGATGTGGTAGGAATAACCACAGTTCCCATGGTTATATGTTGCGTTAACATAAAAGCTGTAGTCATGGTACCGCTGATTAAAATCGAAATCTCTGATTTGAATGACATTTTTCTGAAGCTGCTTTGCGTTCAGGAGCTTTAATGAAGCCAGCACATTGGGTGTAGCTAGGGGGCTAGTTTTTCTCCCCAGCTGGGGAGATCTTATGGAATGATTTAGACTATACCCCTCTTATAAGACTGGAATTTTCTGAATTTCATGATAATTTAAGGAAGCACAGCTAATTCTTTCAGGTATCTGAGTGTGTCCTTTTATGTGTGCAAATAGTTTATTTTTATTTCAAGATCCTGCGCTTACACTCAAATTGGGTTTCTTGCTACTTTTCCAGCAGACTGGACTTTTTGGAAGATAAAGGATGGCTTTGTAGATTTCCACGGAGTCTTTCTGCAAGGTTCTCATTTATGGTAATCCTTCTTCCAGATTGCACGGAAAGGGATTTACGGCGCTTTGTTTGAAGAGAATAAATATAACAGTCTTGTCCTTTGCAAGTCAACTTAATCCATCTGAAGCTGACATTTTGGTACAACTCATAAAAAAAAAACCCGGCTGGTGTATATCTCTGCACTTTGGAGGTGAAGCCCTGGACATATTTCGTCTTTTTAGAATATCCCACCTCAGTTATCCTTAGGGGTTCAGACAAAACAGGTCATAAAACTGTTTTAACATTTTCCACTAAAATAGAGTCAGAGAATGTCAGAGCTGGAAGAGACCTTAGAGATTGTCTAGACCATCCCCCTCATTTTGCAGAGGCCGTGGGGGCCCAGAGAGGGTGAGTGCATTAAGTACCTGAGGTCTTACAGCTAGTTGAGGCTGGAGCTGGGATTCAAATTCACATGTTCTGGATCCTGGCAGAGTAGTCTACGTTCTGCTCTGCCTCAGTCTCTCTGTATGTAGATTAGCAAATATATTATCAAAATATCTTTTCTAATTTGTATTTTCTTTCCACTTCCCCCTAAATTTATTAGTATAATAACTAAAAAAAGATAATGTTACTGACTAAAAAGGAAAGGCAGTTATTTCCCTGAATTTGGAGGACTTCCTAAGGATTTGCAGTGAAATATCTTTTCTTCTTTTGCTAAATATTAATACATCTAAATGTAGTATAGACTTCTAAGGTTCGAAATAACACTGGTTTTGTGGTCTAGACACAGTGGCAAATACTACTCCTGAAATCTCCTGCCCCCCTTCCCCCCTTCCACGCAGGCTGGCCCTCCCCCTCTTCTCTTGAAAGCCAGGCTTTAGAAAATTCTCCCATAACAAACTTATCTCTGAGCTCTTGAGACAGGTAGAGAATACTCTATTAGGCAGGATACTAGTAAATCTGTCAGGGCTGGGGTGGGGGGCACAGCACGAGAAGTTGAAGTGTAAAACAGGCATCCTAGGAATTGAAATGAATACAATTTTAACTGTATACAGAACCAGCTGGATCTGGAGTCAGAAGGTTTAGATTCAAAATGTAACTCTGCCTCTTACTAAATGCATGACCTTGAGACCTCGTTTTTCTTAACAAATGAGAGGCTTGGTCTAATTGTCTCTAGTGACCTTCCAAGCTCTTAGTCTATGAACCTATTCAAATTTTCATATAAAATAAAATCCAAGCACTTTTATTGCAGATAATTTGGTAAAAGCTGTTCTAAGTATACCATAGTTCTCTGGGCTTTGAGTATATGGACTGAGACAATGCATGCATTTCTACCTGGTAGGGGCCAATGTGGCAATGGGCCATCTCGGTCCATTCATTCAAATAGATCATTAATCTTGTAGGGAAAACAAGAGACCAACATTTCAACTGAGACTTAACAAAACTAATCAAATCAGGCAATTACTTTGGCATTTCATAGACAACATCATGGACTTAGGAGAAGATTGAAAAGGTAGCTGAAGTAGGCAATTTCCATTTATTTTGCAGCAAGATAAAACAAGCATGAAATAGAAAAAAGCACACTTTATATTAGTTTCCTTAAAAGATGCCGTTATCAGCCCTTGGACCTCTCAAATATTTTACCTTTACCAACAAACAGGAAATCTCTCTTTTGTGGCGACGTGGCTCAAATGCACTTGATTCATGGGATATGGAAAGGGTGTTTTTTGTCGTTTTTAATTGTGTGGTGTAGATTGTGGTGTGGTTTGGGATTCAAATCCCAACTCTGCTTCTTATTGCCCAATGGTCTGAGCAACACACTTAACCTCTGTGGGCCTTAATTCCCTCATCTATAAAAAAGAGTTAGACCAAGTGGTCTCTAACGGCCATTCTACATCTATGATTCTGTGATCATCTTGAGAAAAATTTGGGCAGCAAATTAACTTTTTTTTCCTTTTTAAGTAAGTTTTTATTTATGTCGTCAGTTTTTATATGACTCTAGTTTCCCTCAGAATCCCTCCCCCTACCATCCCATATAACAAATAGTATTTTTAAAGACAAAAAGGAGAGAAAATCAGCAGAACTAATCCATACATTGAAAAGATATATATTGCATATATATATATATATGCAACATATATATGCAACATGTAACAGCTGTGGACTTCATACCTCCCTGATAGAAGGAGTGGGTTGGGAATGTCATCTCAGCTCTCTTCATTCAAGGTATGCTTGACTCTTATATTTTATGAAATTCACTTTTGATTTTTTTGGTGTGTGGTTGTTCTTTCTATTTACATTGTGTTTGTTGTTTTCTTGGCTCTACTTACTTTACTCAATGTCAGTTCAGATAAATCTTTTTATGCTTCTCGGTATTCATTGTATTCACCATTTCTTATTGCACACTAATATTCTACTACATTTGTGTAAGACAGTATGTTTAGCTATTCTCCAGTTGAAGGGCATCTACTTTGTTTCCAATTCTTAGCCATCATAAAAAGTGCTGCTATGAATATTTTATTGTATATGGGTACATGGGTACTTGATTCTTCTCAATGGCCTTTTAGGTGTATGAGCCCAGAATAGTCTGTAGGTCAAAGGGTATGGATACTATAGTCACTTGATTTGCATAGCTCAGCCAACAATACATTAGGGTGCCTGTCATCCCACAACTCCCCAACCATTGCCATTTTTGTCATTTTTGCCAATTTTCAGGGTGTGCCTTGAAAACCCAGGGTTGTTTGGATTTGTATTCCCCTTATAATTGGTGATTTAGAGCATTCTTTCATGTGGTTGTTGGCAATTTTTCTTTTAAGCACTGTTGATATCTTTTGACTATTAATCTTAACCTCCCCAGGTTCTTTAGCTGTTCTTGATATATATAAACTAGAGGAGTTTCACCAACTTGGCTACTCTCCTCTTTACACTCAATATTGTTCATAAAATATGACCCATAAAACTGAACACAGTATTCCATGTGTGGTTTGACCTGGGCAGAGTGTGAAAAAATGATCACCTCCTTAGTTCTGGCTACTATACAACCTAATATTGCTACTATACCATAATGTTGAGTTGCAGTGAGTTGGGATGGTTACTCAAACCTCCACATCTTGTTTAGACACACTACTGTTTCAACATACATTTGTGTGTGCATCTGAGGTGGTTGTATTTTTAACCCAGTTTAGAGACCATACATTAGTCTGTGTTAAATTTCATCTTAGTCAACTCAACCCACTTATCACAGTAAAGAGCACAGGGTCAAGCACAGATCTTTGACCCATTCCACTGGAAATCTCCTTCCAAGATGGCATATGCCAATTTAGGCCTAGCCATTCACCTGATTCTGAATCTATGTTATTGAACTAAAATCTAATCCATATCTTTCCATGTTTTCCCCAAGAATAGAGAGAGACTTTACAATGAGTTGCTAAAATCTAGGTATACTATAAGTAGAATATTCCCCTAATCTACAACTTTGGTTGCCTCATCAAAAAAAAAGGAAATAAGGTAATCATTGAATGGTCTTTCCTTGATACTAACTCTTGGTGATCACCACTTCCTTTTGTAGAAGCTCATTTTCATTCCAAATTCCTTATTTTATAGATGAAGAAACTGAAACACAATTATGGAAAGTGACTTGCCCAAATTACCTACTGGTAGTAAGTAGCAGAGATGGAATTTAAACTTGGACCTTCGACTCCAAATCCTTCATCAGAGCTATCTCAAGTATCCCTCCTCTTCCCCTTCCCCTTCCAGAGTGCCGTCCTATATGGTGTTGTAACCCAGAGTTTAAGAAGCACTGAAGGGGTCACAAGTGGAAAAAAGTTTAAGAAGCCCTGCTATAGAACAAGTAATATCTTTTTAGAGAGGAAAAATCAGTACAGGTGATTAAAATGTAAGAAAAAGTCTAAAAACATACCATGTGTAACACCTATGAGCCTTTAACTTCCATGACAGTAGTGGGGTGTCTTCTCATATCTTGTAATTTCATTATACTTACTTTGTATTTTCGTCGTGTAGTTCTTTTCATTTATATTGTTGTAGTTACTGTTTATATGGTTTTCTTGGTTTATTTCTTTCCTTACTTCACTTTTCTTTCTCAGTTTAGGAGAATATTTTGTGAAGTATGGGTGCCAACTGTTCTTTCAAAGTTCGATCACAACTATGGGTGTTTTCTTGGGTAATTCTCATACAGCTAGATATATTTCCTTTTCTGAGACTGGATGATTTATCATTTCTATGTTTTCTTTTGTTTCCAGTTTATTTATTCCTTTCTAATTTTTAGTTTCTCCTCTTTTGTGCTTATTTTAGGTTTGCTTGTTGGCTTTCTAATTTTTAAAGTGCATATTTACTTCATTAATCTTTTCTTTTTCTATTTTGTTAATGTGTGTTTGTAAGGATATATTTTTCCTGAGGACTGCGTTAGCTGCATCCCATCTTTCTAATATCGTTCCATCATTATCATTTTCTTTTACATATTTATTGTTTGTATGATGTTCTTTGACCCACTCATTATTTAGGATTTCATTATTTAGTATCTAGCTTTTGCTTGTGATTCCAGAAACAATTATTATTTTTAATGTGTTATGGCTTGTAAAGGATTTATTAGCTATTTTGCCTTTTAACATTTGTTGGCAGTATCTCTGTGTCCTAGTACATGGTCAATTTCTGTAAATTTTCCATGTGGTACTTAGAAATATGTATATTCTTTTGCTGTCCTATTTAGAAGATGCCATAAGTCTTTCAACTTAAGTATCTTTCATATTTTCCTCATTTGTTTACCGTTCTGTTAGCCTTATTTGGAATTGATAGAGGGATAGTGAAGTCACAGTTGTGTTACTGTCTATGCCGCCTTCTGGGTCAGCTAATGTTTCCTTTATGAATTGGATGCTAAGGCAGTTGGAACATGTAAGTTTATTACTGATACTGTTTGGTTGTTTCTGATTTCGTTCAGCACAGTAGTTACTTTGCTTATACATTTTTATTTTTTGAGTGTTCATTTTTGTTTTGCCAGATAGCATGATTGAAACTCCTTTCTTTTTGGATTCATTCAGTGAATGATAAAAAAGAATTCCATACCTTGACTTTTATTTTGTGAATGCCTTTGTTTTTTAAATGTGTATTTTATAAGCAAAGGATGGTAGGGTTTTGTTTTCTTATGGAATGTCACTCTTTTTTTTTTAGTTTTATTGGATTGTTTAATTTATTCACATTTAGAGTTATGGGACTGAGGTTTATATTTTTCTCCATTTGTCTCTAATATTAAGGCTTTTAACCAAGATCTGATTTTTTCCCGTCTTCTGCTGTAAACATAGCACTATGTTCCTTCAATTACTTTACCTTCATCTTTTTTTTAAGGAGACCCTTTTCCCACTGGCTCACTTCTCCTCATCCCTGATCCACTCATCTTGTACCTTTTTCTCTTTGGGGTTTTGTTAATTCCTTTTTCTCTCCTGCTTTTTATCTGGTTATATAATTCTTCCTTCTTCTTTTCCTCTCTGCTAGTCAAGTAGTTTCCCCCTTTCTCCCTTGCCCTTCAAATAGTTCTATTCATTAGTTCTTTTTAATTCTATTTTTTATTATGTTCATTTTGAAAAAAAAAGATTTCTCTCACTTCATTATCCACCCTCTATTTCTTTCTATTGTAGACCCTTATTCTCTTATTCATAACCTCTATTTATATCGTTGCTGTTTTCTCTATTTCTCATGCAACCCAAACTTCCAAGGTACACATTCTAGGCTCTCCCTTCCAGGTAGTTTCTGCCGTTGCCTTACAGGGTTAGTCCAGTGGATTTCTCTTTTCCTTTGTGCCCCACTGCCAGAACAATGCCAATTATTATAGTTGTCAAAGAGGAGGCTGCTCCATGCTAGGATCCCTCCCTCATCATGACCTTGATTATGTAGCCAGTCACTTATCCATGCCTTTCCATCTCCTTCCTGAATCCATCCTCTCCCACTCGGTGTGGGGTGCCACATATTTCCAGGAGCTCCAACTCCTACCTCCCTTCCCACCCAGGTATGAAAAGCAGACCTTTCAAGCACCAAGTCATACAGACCACACGCAGTTGAAGGTCTCTATCTCCCTTCACAGACCATCGTTCTTCACCCATATGAGCATTCATCTGTGGAGGCCCCTTCCACCACCAATGCAATTGGTGCAGTTCCTCTCTTTTTCAGTCCTCCCCTCTGTCTTCGTCACCTACTCCCCTGTAGGTTCTTCTCTTTCTGAGATCCAAGGGTTCCTTCCCCTCATTGCTAGCTCTTGATCTGACCACAGCACATCACACATTACTCTATATATTCCTTCTACTCTCCCCCTTTTCTATGTACCCTCCCATATTGTAATATCACACACACACATACACACACACACACAAATTCACCTATAGGCAGGTTCAGTCCATAATGCCCTAGGCCCACCTCTTTACTGTTACCTCCACAGGCTTCCACTTTCACCTGTCTCTTTGTTGAAGTCAGTGTCTTATTGCTCTTTCTGCTGTCATTAACCCTGGCTGCTTCATGTACTCACTCTTCATGCATTTTTATTGTCTGGGGTATTTGTGAAGCAAATAATCTCCGTTTCAGGTTTTCTTTCCAAAAAAATGTTTCAAATTCTTCTTTATTGTTTTTTTAAAGTTTTTTTTTAATTTTTAAAAAATACATAAGAAAAGAAAAAGAAACATTATAAACTTAAATATAAAATAAGAAAAGAACAAAAAATGCCATACGCAGCAGAACATAGAGGATTCAGAATATATAGCAAGAACTTTCCATTAAAAACTATATGTTAAATACCATGTTAGGTTGAAAGCTGTCCAGCTTTTCTTTGCTTCCTTGTAGGTTTTCTTTTGTTCTCTGCCGTACACTTTTTACTTTGTTTCACCCTCTTCCCCTTTCGTGCTACGATTAAGCATGGATATATTTATATATAGATGTTGATATATACATACACGTTTCCATATACACACATACATATATACATACATACATAAACATATACTTTCCCTAAAAGATTCTATTCCTAATCTTTGTTTTTATGTTTGTGTGTATCTCTTTATTCCTATCTCTCCTAACTCCTCTACTTTACTTCTAGCTGGTACCCTGCCCTCCTATGCCTTAACTCCCTACAACAATCCTTCCCTTATCCTCCCCTTCCCATAAATCAGAACACCCTTTTATACACCCCTTTGACCTATTCCTTCACCCTTCCCTCCAAAGATCCCTCCTGTATATTTCCATTCTCATATTCTTGAACATTCATCTTTTTTCATTTATGGTTAAGCTCAGATTTGTAAGGTAGATCACCCTGAGCTGCATCGTGAACTCCATTGCTCTTTGGAACACATCATTCCATTCCTTCCTACATTTTCTGAAGAATAGTCTCGTGTCATTTGGATTCCTTTTCATTTCTCTTTGAAGGTTTTTCTTCTGATCACTTGAAGAACTTGTTTCTGAACTGAATTGTTAAATTTAACCACTATGTGTCTTGAAGTTTGCAGGGTTGGTTTTTTTTTCTTCCCCTAGAGGTGGTCTGTGAATTTTTTCATTTGATATTTCATTTTCTTCTTTCAGAAGTTCTGGTCAGTTCCCTTCTGTTGTTTCCTGCGTTATTGGAATTAAGGATTTTTGGCCTGTCATGTTCCTCTGGGAAACCCACGATCATATGTCTCTATGCATCCTGTCTTTGAGATCACTATGTTTTTCTTGCCTAGTGAGCATATTTTCTTTTAAAGTGATAGTTTTTTGATTCTCTTCACTTCTGTATGTTTTCATTCCTAGTCTGTTCTCTCTTTTGTTTCTCTGGCGAGACTTGCCATTGCGAATTTCAGGTACTCCATCCCACCCATTATTTTTGCTATGCAGAACTTAAGTTCTGTGCTGATAATTCTCACTTCTCTTTTCAATCACTCAGAAACAGGGTGCTGTGGTTCTACACTCTCACATTCAACAGCATCCTCTTACTCAAGTGTGAGATCATTTTCCTTTGTTTTGCAATATTCATTCATAGATGCCTTAACTCATTTACTAGATCTGGAGGCCATATTTCCTTCTGTTGTTAATGTTTTCATTATTGAGTTATCTGCTTATGTTTAAGGCAGGGGTGGGCTGCACTTGAGGACATAGAGGGCCACATGTGGCCTCAAAACCATGGGTTCCCAACCCCTGGTTTAAGGTCTTTGAGTTTTCTTCCTGAGATCTTTGGTAATTTCAATCTTTTCTCTCCTTCCCCCTTTTTTCCCCGGTTCGTTTTCTGGCTTCCTCAAGGGCAGACCTCACAGTGTCTCAGCTTTCTTCCACATTGGGCAACTTAAGGTTCGCTAGCCTAAGTCTCTGCCCCCAATGGCTTTCTGGTTGTCAGTACTGGCCCCAGCTCGATGCTCTGCTTTCCCTCAGGTTTAGTGCTTCACAACCCCAACTCCCCACTCCCCCCCATAGAGTGTCCTAACCCATTTCCTCTATTCCTCAGTTATGTAGCCCATCACTGGCAATTCAGAGAGCTACAGGGTTGTCTACCTCTATACCAGTAGAACTGCCATGCTGGCCCTATGGGATTGTCTGCCATGATACTGTTTGTCACTATTTGAGGAAATTTCTTCAGCCTGAAACTGGGGTCTCCACAGCACTGGGAAGAGAAAGGGGGGATCAGGGTGAGGGTAGGGTTTTGTTGCAAGCCCTGACCCATGTATCAGGTGCTTGGTTCTACTAGCGCAGCCTTGCTGTTGGTAGCATAGGAGGTAGGGGAGGGGTGCTGAGTAAGCTCTGGGTCAGTGAACATCACTTCATGGTTTGGGTTTTTTTTTAGTCTTCTTTTAAATTTAAATTTTCAGCCTTCTTTTAAATTCAGCTAAAGTAGCTTTATCTTTTGTGTGTAATTTCTACTTTGGAGAGGTGTGGGAAGTTGAAGGGATCAGAAAAAATATCTAGCTCTCCATTCTGTTGTTCATGCCACTTATGTTTATTCTGTCTATGAAAGTCTTTCAAATGTAATTTTGTTCACTCCAGGGACTTATTTATTCAGTTCAAAGTTCTGAACTTGTGGTCATTAAGAACACAATTCCAAGTTGCCATAACCAACACAGGGCAGACAGAACTTTGCTTCAGGGTGCCCATATCCAGGGAACACGATTCTTCAGGGGGTGGGGGGCACCTGCAACTTCTTCCTGGGGCAGATGTCATCCAAACTTCTCTGCAAGCTCTGGATAATCTCTATTGTCCAGAGCAAAGTCCAGTTATTGTGGTTCCCCTATTTCAAAGCCTGCCTCTTCTACCCCACCTGGACCCTTGAAAGGGTAAAAGTTGGTCCATGTTTTTGTTTTTCTAAATTTCTTCTTTGAGTTCTTTAACTAAAATTCAATCCAAATTTCTTTTTTTTAAGTTTTTTTTTAATTTAAGTTTTTAAAAAATTTTCTGGAGGGAAAGGGGAGGGAGAGAAAAGAGAGGCTTGTACCTGTAAGGTCAGATTGTAAAGTCAGAAATTGATAAGTGACAACAAAAGTCATTTTTTTTCTTTCTTTCTCAGACTTTCATTGTACTTTACCAAAGGTCTATGCTGCTGAAGACCATGCTTCTGAAGTTTACCTGCAGCTTGTCCTCCACGGTCATAGGGACGTCCAGGACATAAAGACCCATCATCCCTTACCTAGGAGGAATGTTGGAGTTAGTCACGTGCACATGCCCTTCCTTATCATCTTGGGGCCTGCCTTGGCATGCTATATCCTTCGATAAATCCCATTTGGATAGGTAAGTTATGTGTTATTCTATTCTTAAATTTTTTACTGGTGTGGTAGGAACACTTATTAAATGACCATCCATAGAGAGTATTTCCTCCTCATGATTAGAAAAACAAAATGGAATGGCTGTGCCATAGAATCTATATCTTGCCAAGTCTCTAGTGATCAGTGTCACTCTTTAGGCCTTCATCTCTAGCTTTCTAAATCTAATGTTCCAAGTCCCTATCTTTATCCTTATGTCTCTTATTTTTCTCTCTGTCTTAGTTATTCTCACTTTAAATCTCTCCATCTAGCTATATCTTCCTAACTCCATCTCTCTCATTCTCTGTTGACTATGAAGCAGTAGAGATCATAGAGATCTCTCTTTATGTGAATATCTACATCCCTCTGGATCTTTCAATGTGTATAGTTCTCATCTCTATCACTATTTGTGTCTTTAAATGTCTGTGTGTGTAAAATTCATTGTAGGCGCATGTCTATTTCTGTTTCCATATATATGTATATGTGTGTATACACACACATTCTCCTCTCTGTCTAATACCTATCTGCATGTATGGGTATACATACCTCTGTCATCTTTAACCCTATTCACTTCTCTATTTAGTCCTTTCTCTATGTACCTCTCTCTAACTGTATATCTCTAATTCATTTCTAAGTGTCTGTGTATCTCTCTCTAACATAAGTATAACATATGTTTGTGTGCAAATATATGCATGTGCATGTGGGTACTCATATATAGTATATATTAATATATCATTGTAATAATACTCTGTATTATTATTATCTCTGTACACACACACACACACACACACACACACACACACACACACTTCTTATTTATCTATTGTCCTGGTCAAATACTGAATAATCTGCCTGGTATTGCTCATGATTTTGGGTACCACTGATGCCTAGACTTCTGCTTGTAGCATTGAGGTCCCTTTCCTGAGCCTCCCAGCAGCTAGTGCTTTCCCTCCCAAAGTAACTTTATATTTGTTGTGTATATCCCTTGAAGTTATTTGGGTGTGGTTGTGTTATTTTTCTTGATAGAAGGAATGAGGCCAGGGACTCTCAGACTTCTCTGCATCTCTCCAGGGCTCCTTTACATGACTGGCCATTAGAGCTCCCTAAATATCAGTCTCATGATGTAATAAATGATACTTAAAAACTATAATTGCAGTCCACATTTGGGGAGAATTTTTTTCCTAAGTAGAAGCAATACTTTTTTAAACATAGCTTATCAGGATCTCTTGTCTTGCATGCTAAGTTAGTAGTTTTCTTTGAAATATAACCACTTGCAACCTCAAACTTTTGGTATGCAAGCTACAAATTAATTTTCTTTTTAATCAAATTTTATTTATAAAAGAAAGGCAAAATTCTCGGAATAAATATACACATAGTTAAGCCAAAAAGATGACCATATTGGCCGTGTCAAAAAATGTTTGTCTCATTGTGCATTTTGAGTCTCTCACCTCTCTGATAGGAGGTGGGCAACATTCTTCATCATTGGTCTGCTGACATCATAGTTGGTGGTTGCAATTGATGTGCATTCTTAAGCCTTCCCAGTTTTCTCTGGAACCATTCCTTTCTTATAGCACAATAGAGTTCCATGACCTTTATATGCCATCATTTGTTCATTTATTCCTCAAATGACAGTCACTCCCTTAATTTCCATTTGTTTGCTCCTGCAAAAAAGAGATGCTCCCTTTCTTTGACCTTCTTGGAGTATAGACTTAGTAGCAATATTACTGAGTCAAAAGAGCACGCACAATCTAGCAGCATTTTTAGGTAGCAATCTAAGTTGCTCTCTATCATGGCCAGCACATTTTGTAGCTATGCCAGTAATATATTAATATTCCTATTTTCCCACAGCACCTCCACCCTTCTTTTTTTGTGGCAACTTTTCTGGAGTAGTTTTTATTTATATTTAATTATTAGTGAATTGGAGCGTTTTAAAATGTGGCTGTTGATAGCTTGGGTTTCTTCCCTTGAGAACTGACCATTTATATCATTCAAGTAATATTATACATGTATATTTGTTTCTTATTTGACTTAGATATAAAACCTTTACCAGAGAAATTTGTTGCAAAGATTATCCCCCAGATAACTGTTTCCCTTATAATCTTAACTGCATCAGTTTTATTTGTGGAAAAACATTTTAAAATTTATATCAAAATTATGCTTTGTTTGATTATGATTTCTTCTCCTATTCAGAGTTTGTAGAGTAATCTCTTCTTTCCTCCTGTAATTTATGGTGTCACCCACACTTTGAGTAATGTACTTAGCTTTCGTATGTCTTAATATATAGTGTGAGATGTTGGGTTGTACCTAGTTTATGACAGAGTGCTTTCCAGTTTTCCCAGCACTTATTGCCAAAACAGCTCTCTCTCTAGTAGTTGGGGTCTTTGGATTTATCAAACACTAGGCACCTATCGTGTTTGCTTGTCTCTGACCTTTTGATGGGCCTATTTCTAAACCAGTACTGACTGACTTTGTTAATTACTCCTTGGTAGTATAGTTTGAGATCTGTGACTGTTAGGCCCCTTCCCTCTCACTTTTACGCCATCATTTCCCTAGCTCTATAGACTTTGGCTCTGGGTAAATTAATTAATTTAAGTAGTTTTCTCATTTTAAGTTACTTTGGCTCAACGTATCCATGAGCAATGGATATTACTCCGAGGGTGATTTATACTTGGATTCGTCTAGTTCTTACATATATTGTGGTAGGTAGACTCCCAAATATTATGTAGCTATTTTAAATGGCATTTCTCTACCTATCTCCTTGCTGGATTTTTGTTGATAATTAAATAGAAATGCTGATGATTTATATCCTTCAACTTTGCCTCAATTAATGTTTAGTGGACTCTCTGGGGTTCTCTAGAACATGAAATAATACTTGTGTTTCATTCTCTTAATTTCCTTTTGCTATATAGCTAGCCTTCTGAGCACTTTATTAAATAGTGGCAGCTATAATGAACATCCTTGTTTTACCCCTTTTCTTAATGGGGAGCCCCCTAGTTTATCCCTATTACGCACAATTCTAGTTCTTTGGTTTTAGACCGATAATAGTTGTCATATTAAGGAAAGATCCGTTTATCTCTGTTTTCTAGAGGTGAATTGGATTTTGTATTTTATTAAGGGCTTTTTCTGGATCTGTTGACAAACTTATGTTTTTGTTATTCCTTGTTATTTATATGGTTATTTGTTTCTAGTGGGCTTGATATGAACCAACATAGTTATAATGCATTATCTTTGTGATAGGTTCCAGTAGCCTCTTTGCTAATATTTTATTTAATTTTTTTTTTGCTTTAGTGTTTTTATAGTATATTTATGTATAGTTTCCTTTTCTACTTTCTTTCTGAGTTAGATGTGAAGAACAGATTTGTATTATAGAAGGAATTTCGTAGAAAACCCTTCCTTTCCTATTTTTTTCCAGCATGTTATATATAATTTGAATTGTTCTTTGAATTTTGAATACAATTTTCTTGTAAGTCCGTATGGTCCTATGGTTTCTCCTATTCCTTTTTTTCTGATATTAGGTTGTTCAAAGTCTCTTTCTTGTTTTGTTAATTTGGATTTTTTTTATTTTTGTAAATATGCATCCATTTTACTTGCATGTTGGACAAAATATTCTAATGCTTTACTTTATGTCTTCATTTGTCGTGAATTTTCCTCCTTTGATCCCTTTATAAGGTTTTATTTATTTTGTTTTCCTTTTACAAAACAGCTCCTACATTTTTTTATTAATTCAAGGTGGATTTTTTTTGCTTCCAAATCTTTCTTTCCTCTTAAATTGCTCCTTACAATCTACCTTCCTAGGTTAAATTTCTTTTATTTGTGACTGCTCCCTTTCTGAACCTTGCCTTCCTCTTCATTTTCTCCCTTCTCATTCCCTCCTGATGAATGCACTTCTACACCAAAGTCTTAGTATATGTTCTACCTACTCTCCCTTGACAAATTCAGATGAAAGTGAGGTTAAAATGATGCCTACCTTTTCCTTTTTGTATAGATTTGTGCTTGTGTACTCAGAGTAAATGACAAATTTCCCCATCTTTCCTTTCCCTTTTTTCCCCTAGGTTATCTCTGTTCTTCTTCAAGATAATCAAAACATAACAAAAGTACTCCCAGGGTTTCTGTCTTCACTCCCTCTGTGACCCCTTTACCATTGCTTCCTATTAGATTGTAAACACACTATCCTTATGTGGTCCTTTCTATTTGCATTTACAGTTGTGACTTTTCATCAGGAATGCCTAAAAGTTATCTATTGCATTAAAGATCTATTTTTCACCTGTACTATTATACTCAGTTTTTCAGGATAAGATATTTTTGGTTGTAATCCTAGATCTTTTGCCTTGTAAAATATTCTATTCCAGGCTTTATGTGGTAATTGCTAGATCCTGGGTGATCCTGACAGTGGCTCCTTGGTGTTTTAATTCTTTCCGGGTGTTTCCAGCATTTTTCCTTTGACCTGAAGCTCTGGATTTTGGCTAGAATGCTGAGATATTTTTTCGTTATTTCTTTCATGATTTCTGGAGATATTATATCAAGGCTCCTTTTTAGGGGTCAGTCCAGTAATAGCACCACTGAATAGCTCTCTGTATGATAGAGTAGGGTGCCACAAAATGACTGCTGACATTCCTTCCAGATCCTTGATGAGTCTTTGTCCCATTAGTTTGCAAGGGAAAATAGCCCTGAATCTTCAGACGAGGGCTCTTCAGCTGAGTGCAATTAGAGCCTGAGAGAGGAGGAAAATGTTTCACTCCTGTTCTCATTTATCAGCAAATTATTGTTTCACAGCCTGACCTTGAAGGCTTAGGAATAACCCTAACCCTTCCTTGACCTATTGTTTTCAGGTCGTTTTTATAGGAGATACTTTCCTCTATATTATTTTTCATTCATTTGTAATTATATTTCACATATCATGAAATCATTAATTTCCAAGGACTCTAGGCTTTGAACCTCTTAAGGAACAAAGGGGCTACTTGGGCTGGTGAGACGAACACTTCAGCCCTGTGGCATCTCATGTTGGATGCTGTCTGGCTGCCATCTTGGAATTTTCAGGCTCCAGACCCCAGTTTGTGTCTAAGCAACCCAAATTGCATATTTCCTCACAGGTGGCACTTCCATAGAGTGTTAGCCTCAGCCTTTGCCTGAGCCCATGAACTGAGCTGCAGTACAGCTCTGGAGTCAGGGAAATAGAGTCCCCCCTGCTCTAGTGCCTGCTCTAGGCATTTCAGTGTGGATTGTAGATGTTCTCTTGGGCTGGAAAGATGACTTACTATGGCTTTTTCTTTGATTTTGAAATACTGCTCAGTGGCATTCTTTCTAGATCTTTGTTGGGGCAGCTGGGCTCTACTGCTTCCTCCATATCTTCTGGTCTTTTCACAGTTATTATTTCTCCCAAGTAACTTTTTCAAGAAGCCTGAACCAGCTTTCTATGTGCTTCTTCCAGCCTCACTCCCTTTTCCCATTCTGTGATAATGCTAACCTTTCCCACGGCGGTTGTCAGTATAATACCCACCCAGGGCAGACTGGCTAAACTTTGATATCCGCTGCCTCTCAATGGTGCTGAGTGTGCCAAGATTGTGGTGCCCAAAACAATGAGCATGAGTGTCAAAGGACTGTCTGCCAGCTCAAGCACATGTAATAAACAGGATTCCTGAGCTTTCAAGGCCAGATTGTGAAACAATAATTTGCTGACAAGTGACAAGAAGAATGAAAATGTTTCTTCTTCTCTTCTTAGGCTCAAATTCTGTGGCTGAAGATTCAGTGGTTCTTGCTCACTGAAAACAAAGGAGTTGATGGGATATCAAGCCTTATCGCTGATCTGGAAGGAATGTCAGCAGTCATCTTGGGCCTCCCTTCTGTATCATCTGGGGAGCTGCCCAACCAGACTACAACTCCTAGAGTCTCTTGGCACAGGTAAGTTCTGGCATCCTATTTTTACACTGTGCCAGTAACTTCGACCACATAACCCCTCGTTAGGCCTTTCCTTCTGTCCCAGATGACTAGAGAAAGTACCCTAGAGACTTGGCTCTGGACTTGAGTCACAGAATTCCAGATTTCGAGTGGTGGTATGGACCTCAGGAGCTCAAGTCTAAATCATGCATGGTGTCCCCCACTGGAAGTGTAATGGAGTTGATTGCTTAACTCTCACTGGTTCTAAGTATTAGGGTTCAGTTTACTGGGTCTAGGTCCATATTGTCCCAGTGTCTCTAAGTCTTTGAGCCCAAGGCTTCAAATTTAATTCTTGGGGTCTTTAGTCACTTGCAGACCGCCATTTCCAAAGTAGGCTGCCTGTGCTGTCATCATCACCCTCACCACACCTTAATAGAACCTTGGACTGTCTCTGAGAGAGGCTAGGCTCTAACAGATGAATTTTCTTTTACCTTGCATGGAGCAAGGCCTTCACCCCATTCCTGGCCCCCATTTCCAAACCCTGCCACTGCATGCCTACTGCCCTCTCTTGGCACTTAGAGGGACAGATCAAACACGTGCCTACCAAACTAAGTCTACGCATTTTGTTCTCTAGGTCTACAAGGCCACATTTAGAATTGTTTGGTTTCTGTGTCACTAAATCTAGAAATTTAGTTCTTTAAGTCTGTAGGTCTCTAGGACTCCAGATGTCAATCTGCACCCGAGTGTTGGGATTTAGTTTCCTGATTTGGTTGGGTAAGTCTCCTATGGATCTAGGTCTTTCAGTCTCTAGCTGTCTATGATTCAAACTCTAGTTCTTTGTGCCTCTCTTCTGACTCGCTTCTTTTCGGAGCTGTCTCCATGTATCCAACTCTTGAATTTCTCTCTCCATTTCCATGTAGCTTTCTCTACTCGTTTCTGTTTCACTCTTCAAACTATCCATCTGTCCCATGTGAAACCCATGTACTTATCTGTATGGAACTCTCACTCTCAAAGCATTCTGGTTGGCCAGGGACTTCAGCTCAGGATTAGAGGTGCTACTGATTCTGCTTTCATGCCCCTCTCCTGTCCAAAGCTGTCTTCACTCACATGTGAAGAGGTTCTTTCTTCTGAAATTCTCCTCAAGGTAAAAGGCTTTTTGGTTTTGTATCCTAAGTGCCTGGCGGAATGGTTGAAACAAGATAAACACTTAATAATGCTTGCTTCCATTTATAATAAATAAGAATTATGTGGCAATAATCATTATTACTGCAAAGCCTTTGGGGAAGAGTCTTCAGTATTAGAAAACTATTAAATAGGGGCGTTAGGATTGTTTTTGCTTGTACAATGAATGGTAGTAGTTTAATATAGTCTTAGTTTGTATAATTATCACTTAGGGTTTTGGTTACTTTTTAATTCCTGAGAAATTTGTGCAAGAAGCTTGACTGGCCTTTCTGTATGCCACCCACTCTGTATTTGAAGAGAAAGGGGGCTTCCTTCTTTCACGGCCATCCTCAAGATAGTATGGAAGCCGTCTCTCAAAATTCCTCAACGTCATTGCTCAATTATAAGAAACTGCCCCTCACAATATTGGCTCCTGTGCATGTATACCAAACACTAATCTCTAACCTCAAGTGCCAGGTGATGAAGCAAGCATTTGCTTATAAGTGGAAATCTCTCTCAAGATCCATTGTTGACCTGTGAGGAATGTCAGAGGCAGATACAATTTGGGGGCCATCCTGCTATACTGAAGCAACTTTTCAATAAACCCTCCATTGACAGGGCGACATGGGAAAGCCTGGGGTCTTGGGGTCTCTAAAATGCAGATTTAGATCTAAATTATTCCAGGTCTTGAACTTTTGAGACTTAGAGTCTCAGTCGTGAAGGTTCCAGGTCATGAAGGCAATAGCCTTCAAGGCATCAAAATTTAATTCCCTGGACTTCCATTTCCCAGGCCCTAGGTGCTGCTAATTAGATTTCCAGAGTAGTGGTATTAAGGTGCAGGGGCCTCAAGTCCTAGAGACCTAATCCCAAGGTCTCCATAAGTATCTAAGACTCTGAATCTAGGTCTTGCTGTTCCTCAGACTGTCAGTATAAACATGGAGGACCTTTAGTTCCAGGCTTGATGTCGAGACCTAGAAACCTCAAAACCAGGACACTGGGAGATCTTGCCTTTTGTCTAGGCCAGAGGAGTCAACAGTACAGCCCAGCTGAAAATGTAATTGGGAAATGTTTAATAAAATACAATAAGTCATAGGTTAATAGGTGGTTTTCTAAATTAACATGCTCCCCCAGGGATCCTCATGAACGATTTTGTTTGACGTCACTGGTCTGGGCTTCAAGCCCCCTAAAGATTTGAAATCTTCAGACACATATAACATATGCTCTCTGCCTCTATAAGACCTTAACTTGCTTTCCTCGAAAACTTAAGGCCTGAAGACACTGAGTCCTAGGACTTAAAAATCTAGGTTAGAGAGCCAAGATGGCCGCATGAAAACAGCGTCTTGCCGGAGCTCTCTCACAAGTTCTGTTGGATTCCTATAAAAAAGTGAATCTGAGCAGATTTGAGAGAGTTAGAAATTGCGAGCACTCTGACTGGGGCAAATTTCCCAGCCG
>CM053628.1:24094343-24116615 GCA_028646595.1 Phalanger gymnotis | reverse complement strand
ACTGATATCTCAGGGCAGACACCTGGCACGGGCCAGGTCTATCCTGAGGATAACAGTGAAAGAACAGAGGTTTACCATGCATTGGGAAGCAAGGAGAGGAAGAAGACAAAAATCTCAGTGAGCTTTCTTTAAAAAAATCACTTAAGAGACCTGGAGGAAGAGTGGACAAGACCAGAACAAATGCACAACACAGGGGCACCCTGAGCACTTGTGTTTGCCCTTCATTCTCGAAGAGGACCATGACATCAGGGAAATGATGACATGACTGGCAGTTGACTTTGATTTGAGTGAGGGAGGGCTGTGCAAGGTCACCAGCCTCACTTTCTCCTCCAGAGCCATCTGGGTCCAGTGACCAGATATTCATCAGGGTGACTGGAGAGGGCCAAGGATGCAATGGGAGACCCTGGCCCTTTTAGGCTAAAGCCTTTTCAGGTTCTCACTTTGAGTAACTACCATTCAGTGAAAAGGCCTCTTTAAGAAGTGAGTCAAAGGATGGCCTCTTTAATTAAAAAAAAAAAAACTAGGAGGGGAAAATGCTCAGGGTTCCCAGCCAAAAGAGAAACAGTTACTATTTAGTGTTCATACTCGCTCTGTGATAGGGCAGGGACTTGTCCAATCTCTGAGCTCCAGAGTGAACTGGGTTCAAGGCTTGGTCTTTGAGAAAGACATATAGCCAGTAAACCCCACGCTAGCAAGGCTATGGACCTTCCTTTGGGCACAGCACCCTCAGGTGAGGAGAGGGGAAGGGAGGGGAGGGTAGAGAAGAGGGGTAAGGAGATGGGGGGATGACAGAGAATAGAAGAGGTACTAGGACAGAGTAAACTACTAGGAAGAGGAGAGAAGAGGGAAGGAGGGGAGGGGAGGAAGGGAGGAGGAGGAAGGAGAGGGTTTCTTAGGCATTTGAGGGTCTCCTCTCTTCTCCCTTCCTCTTTCCTCTTCTCCTCTGAGAGGGTGATGAGAGGGGAGGGAAGAGGGTCCACTGTAACCACTCTTCTCCTCTATTTATTTCCTCTCCTCTCCTCTCTCCTCCCTTCTCTCTGCAGAGGCTCCCTATTACCTCTAAATTAAAATGGAGACTTTGCCATTTAGGACTCTTTGTAATCTGGCCCCCTTCCTCCTTTTCCAGGCTTCTTCCTCTTTAGTCCCTTCAAATAGCCCAAATCCAGCAAAACTGGATCACCTGTTATTTCTTGGGTAGGACTCTCCATTTCAGTCTCTGTATCCTTGTCCTGGCTATCCCCAGGGCCCATAATTCTCCATCTTAATTTCCACCTCCTGACTCCCAGGTTTCCTTTAAGACTCAAGTCAAAGGCCACCCTTTTGGAGAAAATGTTTTCGGTTGCTTTAAGTTGCTAGTGCATTCTACTATGAGATTACCATGCATGGACTCCCTCTCTCTCTCATTCACATATATGCGTGTATATATATGTATGTTGTATACACACATATACATATATACACATATATGTAATATCAAATACATATCTTCTGTGTACTAGTTATTTGTACATCAAATAACTTATTTCTGTTATAGTTATTTCTATGTTTTGTCCTTCATTAGAATGTAAAGTCCTTAAGAGTAGGAACTGTTTTTCTCTTAATTTTTATCCTCAATACTGAGCAAGGTGCTTAGAATACAGTGGGCACTTTAAAAGATGCTTATCATTTCATTGAGGCAGGTAGTTAGCACAGTGGATAGAGTACCTGGCTTGGAGTCAGGAAGGCTCATATTCCTGAGCTCAAATCTGGCCTCAGACCCTGGGTAAATCACTTAACTCTGCCTCAGTTTCCTTATCTGTAAAATGGGCTTGAGAAGGAAATGCAAACTACTCCAGTATCTTTGCCAAGAAAACCCCAAACAGGGTCAGAAAGAGTTGGACACAACTGCATGTTGACTGATTGCATTTTGGGGGATGAGGACTGTAGAAAGATAAGAAGTTACTCAGTTTTAGGAATAACACTTATATAACATTACAAATGTACTGATATGTAATGGAAGGGAGAAGAGGGGAGGGAGAGGGGAAGAGAAGGGAGGACAGAGTCTCGCCTCTTAGGGGTTAGAGGGTCTCTCCTCTCCCCTCTCTTCTCTGAGAGGGAAGAGGGGGAGGAGAGGGAAGAGGGGAAGGAAGGAATAGTCAGGATAACTTTTGAGAGGAGACCTACTCCTTATTCTCTCTCCCTCCCTTTCTCTCCCACACCTCCGTCTCCAGACAGGAGAGGAAAAGATAGAAGGGGACAGAGGGAGAAGAGGGGAGAGGAGACAGAAAAAGAAAAGGAGAAGGGAGAGAAGGAGAGGAGAAGATAGTATCTCCCCTCTTCTCTTCTCCCCTCCCATCTCCCTCTTAGAGGAGAGAGGGGAAGGGAGAAGAGAGGAGACCCTCTCCTCCCTCCCCCTTCCTCTCCTTCCCTCTTCTCCTCTCCTCTTCTTAGTAGTTTACACCTACTAACCCTAAGTATATATAAAACTCTGTCCTGGTACCTCTTCTATTCTCTCCCCTCTTCTCTCCTTCTATCTTCTCCTCTCCTCTAAGGGGGGAGAGGGTCTCCTCTCTTAGGGGTTAGAGGTCTTCTCTTAGAGGTTACAGGGTCTCCTCTCCCCTCTTCTCTCTTCCCCTCCCCCCTCCTCTCGGAGGAGGGGGGAGGAGAGGGGGAGATGGGAGGGGAGATGAGGGGAGAGAAGAGACCCTGTAACCTCTAAGAGAAGACCTCTAACCCCTCAGAGGAGAGACTGGACTATGTGTATGTTATGAGGCTCTTATTTTTTGTGTTCTGTTTGTTGTGATTATTCTATTGGTGGAGGGCAATGGGAGGAAGAAAAGATAAACGGCTATATAAATGATTACTTAAAAACAAAGGGTCAACACTCATTCTCGCTAAAAGCCCTGCCACGGCATATTGACATCCTATTTTAATAGCATTTAAAAGTATCTATCCAAAACGAATGCAAGCATCATATGTAATGGGGTTGTAAATGTAAAGATTTCCTGGTAAATACAGTGAAAACATAAGGATGCCCATTTCTTCCACCATTACTTAATATATTTGTAGAAGTGATACAAGAGAAAGAAATGAAAGGTTTAAGGATAGGCAAGGAGGAGACAAAATCTTTTCTATCCGTGGGGGCACGATGGTTTACTTAGAAACTTTGCTTAATCAGCAATGAAACTAATTGAGACCACAGCTTCAACAGCATTCCAGGCTATAAAATAAACCCACCAAAATATAAAAATGTCTCCATGATAACCAAATCCAAGAGACAATAATAGGAAGGGAAACCCTCATCAAAGTTAAGTTCCAAATAAAATATCTGGGAGTTGGCTTTCCTAACAATGCGGAATGCTTACATAGATTAGATTATGAGATGCTCCTCAAAGAAACAAAGAACCACTTTGGAGGAATATTTAATGATCATGGCTGAGCTGTCAATGTAATAAATTTCAGTGCCAATCAAAGGATTGTTACTGGCTCTTCATGACCCCCTTTGGGGTTTTCTTGGCAAAGATAATGGAATAGTTTGCCATTTCCTTCTCCAGCTCATTTTACAGACGAGGAGACTGAGGTAAAGAGGTCTAAGAGAGGAGACCCTCGAACCCCTAAGAGAAGAGTTGCCCAAGGTCACCTAGCTATTAAATGTCTGAGGTCAGATGTGAACTCAGGAAGACGAGTTTCTCTGATTCCCGGCCGGCCCAACGCTATCCATTGCACCGCCTAGCGGGTCCGTATCAAAGAGACAGATAGAATAGTAACAATAACAGATCTATAATATCTAGGAAAATGATGGACAAAGGTAGGAATGGTAGGAGAATAGCATTTGCAGACCTCAGCCTTTACTATATAGCAGCAAACACTGAAACCATTTGGTGAAGACGTAAAAAAGTCAATCAGTGGGTCAGCCTAATCATAAATAATGGTACTCAGTAACATAATGTTTGATAAACTACTTAGAAAAGAATTCCCTATTTGATAAGAATTGCTGCGAAAATGTACTGCATTGTAGTAGAAATAATGTTTAGGCTAACATCGTACACCACATTTCACAACCTTTCACAATTAGAGGTAGGAGATGTATTCTTAACCAGACAAGTAGTACAGGCGATTACAAAAGATACAATAGATAATTGTGATTATACCTCTGCACAAGTCGCATGTAGAGTTGAGGGTGGGGGAAGGGAGAGAGATGTATAGAAAATATTGAATATAATGTCAGACTTAGGTACTGATCAATTTTACTATTTTTTTCATCTTTCTCTCTTTCATTATGTTAAAAATGTCGTAAATGTTGGCTCTCTGGGAAAGGGAAAGAAGAGTAATATGTAGGAAATCTAGGTGCCCTTAAAACAGAAGATATCAATTTTAAAAATCCAGTTTTCAAAAGGAATTTTCTTTTAACCTCATTTGGATATCAAACTATGAAGTTTGGCATTTCCACGTTATCTTGTGATTACAAGGTCAATGTGAAATGAAAATATTTAGCTAAAACAAAACTCATCTTTGAATAAGAATGCCCCAGAGTTGCCATTTTCTTATCTAAAACCTTGAAAACGATCATTGTTTTTGTTATATATGCTTTGGGGTTTTATTTGTGTCATGAGAACATGAACAGGTTTTACTTCAAACTATTTTAAATTATGTTCACATGGAGGTTAATTGTACTAATTGGTCTAAAAATACATAAGACTAAAACATTTCAGTAACTATGCTATTTGTTGTCAACAGAAGGTTATCTATATCTAGTCTTTGCACTCCAACAGATACTCTTGGTGGTTAATCGATCTTATTTTGGTGATAGGAACAACAATAGAGACTTTCTCCAAAACAGTGTATTATATAAAAGAGGAAGGCAGATTTGAAAAACAAAAAGCCAGACGTGAGAAAAATATTGTAAGAACAGAATTGATTGATACATTTTAAACACCTGAGATCTCTGTGAACCAAGATAATCGAGGCTAAAGAGAAAACAAAGAAAAGAATCTAAAATCATAGGTCTCGCAGTAAAACAATGAAATTCAAGCAGTAAATACCATATTTCAGACAAACATACGAGAACATTGATGAGGAATTTTGGAAACATTGGACAAGGGAGGGCTGTGGCCTGACTCCGAGGAGATAGGGCAAGGGGTACTATGTACTCAACCAATCAGAAGGTAGGAATATGGGTCCCATCAGGTTCTCTCATACTAGCGTGGGACATATCCTCCAATACTCCCCTTTTTCAGCTATCAGCTCCCAACCTCCCTCTTCCCTAGCCCAGAGGCTCTCGCCCTCAGTGCAACCACAGCAGCAGCTGTGTAGTGATCATTGAGAAAATCTACCCCTCCCCCTCCAGAATACTGCCCTCAGATCACCTCACAGATGCAACAGGTGCCTCTGAAAGTGTAGCTTCTGTGTTAAGGTTGTTAAGGATGGGAAAAACCAAGGTTAAGTGATTTGCCCAGGGTCACAGACGTACTAAGCATTTGAGGCTGGATTCAAGCCTGGATTTTCCTCACTCCAGTTCCAGAGCTGTATTCATTAAGCCACACAGCTGCCTGTATAATAACAGCATGCATTTATGCAATGCTTTAAAAATATTCTCGTTTTATATAAGTATATACACTTAAAATTTAAGTAGATTCAATTTTGTTCAAGTAAGTAAATATACGCTTTGTTGGGGTTACATACTCAAAACTTATGACTGACCTAAATCACTGACATGCCCTCATCCTGGCCCTGTTGTTCTCAGGGTCACCTCTTTCTTCTGCTCAAGCCAAGCAAATTCGACACTAAGATACGGCTCCTGAAAGGACATCATGTAAGCTGGATGTCACTGGGGGGCAGTACAAGAAACAAATAACTCAAATGCATTTTCAGATCCTGCTTGTGCTGGAGGCTCTTCCCAACTGATCACAGGAAGATACCTGCATTGCCCTTCCCCACAAAGTAGACTTGGTGACAGTGAAAACTCATCTAACCACTTAAGTGAGGGAGTGGGGGGGGATGACTCAGAGGGTTTAAAAGAATCAGATCCTGATTTTAGATGTTCAAAGAATAGCAACATTATTGAAAAATTTCACCATTTCAAATGGTCTATTGATTTCCCTCTGAAGAGAACTTTGATGCAGGAATCAGTCGTGCAGTAAAAAGCTTTTTATTAGGATTCCTTGATGGCAACTAAGTGAAGAGATAAGTGCCCATAAAGGTATAGGGTAGGAAGAGACTGATTGCAAAAGCCAATTGTGTCTGTTGGTTCTAAAGTGACTAGTGGAATATGAACTTCCAAAGGACTGCAATTTGACTGATTGTTCCTGGGGATAGGTGGTGATTGGATCCTGCAGATAAGTAAGAGTTGAAGAGTTGAGATTATGACAAAGAAACTTCCAAGAGCCAATCCACTGCCAAGTCTTATCAATGATACCTTCATAATATCTCTTGTATCCATCACCTTCTCTTACCCTCCGACCACCATCTCCCCCGTTCTCTCGCCTGGGCAATACCAAGAGTATCCTAGTTGCTCCTCCTGCTTCTTGTCTCTTGCCCTCTCCAGTTCATCCTCTCAGTGCTTCTTAAACTATGGGTCATAATGGGTTTAAGAAGCGGTGAAGGGGTTGCAAGTGGAAAAAGTTGAAGAAGCCCTGCAGTTACAGTTTGCCAAAGCATCTACTTGAGCCCAAATGTGATCATGTAACTTGTTTGCTCAGGAATCTGTAGTAACTTGGTATTGATCCTAGGACAGAGCACAGCCTGCACCAGACATTCCGAACCATTCAGCCCGGGCTCCAGACTGACCTCACGTTATTTATCTTCACACACTGCATTCCAGCCTTACTTGCTATTTCCCCCAGACTGCTTTCTACTTCCTACCTTTATGTCTTTGTCTTTGCATAGGCTGTCACATACTATCTTCTCCCCTCTGCCAAAACTTTGTGTCAAGCCTCAATTCAGGAGCCACCTCAGGCCTTTCTGGATCTCCGCAATTCTTAATGTTCTGTTCCCTCCTTCAATGGTCTTAGCCTGATTTGTGCCCACCCAAGTATCAAGAACAAGAGAGCAGAAAGGAATTCTGTCCTTGAATCCCCAGCATCGAGCACGGTACCTGGCACATAGTGAGTAATAAAACTGAATTAATTTGGAAAGAGCAGGTCACGATCTAGAAGCCACAAAACAGCCACTTATCATAAGATAGATCCTCCCTGAATAATGAGTAGAATTTATGCCCCTAAATCTGGCCTAATGTCAGTTTCTAATTTGATTTCTCTGGAGCTTAATATTCTGACTAAAAGAATGCATACTAATTAGTAACTCGTCATGATCTTTGCCTGTAAGATAGCAGCAACTATGCATCTCAAACATGAAGATGCGTCACATGAATAATAAGCTACCAACCAGTGAAATGGCTTTGGGCAAGATATTTCCCCTTCTTTGGGGCTCAGTTGCTCCATCTATACAATGGGTGTGTAAGACTAGGCCATCTCTAAGGCCACTTTCTAGCTTGAGTATTTCATGATTCGTAGACCCAACTCTTCTACTATATCAAGTTCCTCCTAAAGAATCAATAACATTTATAGTCTCTCTACTTCTTCTCAGGTCTTGTGATTCCTCACCAGGGTGTCCAATGGACTTTTGGTGGCTACGCCAATAGAATACAAGCTTCGACAGTTCCTACCAAGTGGAAACAGCTTAGGGTAGGAGCTCAGGGACAGACTGTTGGTCTACTGAGGACCAGCATAGCAGGCAAGGAGATAATAAGGAAGATGCACCCAGGAAGGGATACAGAGTTAGATTCACAACTGACAGACAAATGGAGGAAGATGAGAATAAAAAGACAAGTCCAAAAAGTGAAGGATGACTATGAGGCAGCTAGGTGACACAGTGAGTAGAGCACCTAGAGTCAGAAGGACCTGAGTTCAAATCCGGCCTCAGACACTTGACACACCACACTTACTAGCTGTGTGACCTTGGGCAAGTCACTTAACCCCAAATGCCCTACCTTTCCCCCTCAAAAAAGAAAACAAAATGAAGGACAATTAAAAGACAAACAAGCCCAAGAATAAAGGGAGATGGTCCAAATGACCAATACAGGGAAGAGGATAGATAAGAGGCTTGGGAGGGAATTGGTACACTGAGGGAAATAATTAAATTGTCAGTCACCGAGAGGAAAAAGGCTGTATGGAAGGACTGAGAAGCAGCTCCATGGAAATTAGTCAAGAGGGATAGGTGGGGAAATAGAGGAGCAACTGAGAGAGGAACACATAGTGATACTAGGCACTAATCAGGAAGTGGACAGACCGCACTGGAGAAGGGAGGAGTAATACACCCAGAAAGAATAGACAGACAACCTCAGGGATGGAAGGAAGGAGAAAAAGTCAGGTGGTCAGACATAGCCAAGAAGGGTTCAAAAGAAGAAAGGAAAAAGTAGACCCAGGGAAGGAGGGACGGATGAAAAGACCCAGGGATGGCAGTAGTGACAGAATGCTCCTCAGAGAGACAAGGTGGAAGAGTCAAAGATGGACAGCTGTGGAAAGGAAGAGACCCACAGAGATACACAGGCAGGACTAGATGGAAAAAAGACAGACACGAATACCAGGAGGTGGTTGGCCGTGGCCAGAAATAGAGGAAAGGTGGCAGAGACCCGTGAGTGGACTAAAATAAGGACAGAGGACTGAAAGATGTAGGGAAGGAGAAGAGCAAAGTCAGTTGTTTTCATCAAGGGTTGGAAGGTGTGATCTACAGCCAGGTCCAGGGGAAAAAGGAAAGGAAAGATATAAAAATCTAAGTATGGGCAGAACTAGGAAATGTGGGACAGAGAAAGAGGTGGCAGGAATAAAGGGCAGGATAGTCATAGAGGCACAAGGAGGGAGAGACTGACAGACAATAACTAGGAAGTAAAGAGGGATGTAAGGAAGAAAGGATATAATACAGGGACTTAGGAAAATTGGGAAGGAAGGACAGACATATAGACAGGCCCAGGGATAGAAGAAGGGAAGGAAGAAGTAGAAGTTCAAACCATGGAATGGAGAGACACATGGATGTACAGAATGAGGAAAGGAGCATAGAACGCAATTCCAGGAATAGAAGAAGGGGGCAAGGGATAGAAGCGGAGAAGGAAGAGAGGGATGATGAGGAAAAACAACCACTTCTCTGGCTGGTGAGTCTCACTGCACAAAGTCTTATTAGACTAACTGGTCAATTGGTGAGACAGCTGCACAGAACTGTATTGCTCTAGTACCATAATACCAAGGGGCAGCTAGGTGGTGCTGCAGTGGGTAGATTGCAGGGCCTGAAGTCAGGAAGACTCATCTTTCTAAGTTCAAAACTGGCCTCAGATGCTTACTAACTCTGTGGTCTTGGGAAAGTCACTTCACCCTGCTTGCCTCAGTTTCCTCATCTGTACAATGAACTGGAGAAAGAAATGACAAATGACTCCAGTATCTCTACCATGGAAATTCTAAATGGGGTCACAAAGAGGCAGATACAACTGAGACAACCGAATAACAAGCCATAACACCTGAGGGAAAGCGGGGAGCAGAAAGCACCAATCAAAAAGGTCCAAGAAGTGGCTGATTGGTCCAAGGATAGAGGCAGTGAGGGACTGACAGACAGGTCCAGGGATGGAAGGGGCAGAGAAGGGGTAAACCATGAATGAACGCGCTGCTGCACGTCTTAGGGTAGAGTGGGGACAAGAGTAGGCTGGAAGATCACTGCTCCTGTGAAGGGAATGAAGAAACCAAGTGAGAGTACAGATGTGGCACAGACTCAGAGGACAACCCTGGAAGGGATTCATCGGGAATGTAATTCCCTGCTCTGCCTCAGTTGGTGTAGTCACAAAAGTCCAACAATGTAACTTCTTACTCATTTCAGACCCCATTTGGCAAAGATATTGGAATGCTTTATCATTTCCTTCTCCAGCTCATTTTACAGATGAGCAAACTGAGGCAAACAGGGTGAAGTGATTTGTTCAGGGTCACATAGCAAGTAAATATCTGAGGTCAGATGCGAACTTAAGTCTTCCTAACTCCAGGCCTGATGCTCCTACCTAGCTGTCCCAATAGAATGTGACTACAAGGTATAAAAGAGGTACTATGGAGTTTTCCTACCAACCTACAATGATGGGTGAATAAGTTTGCCAATGAATCTGAAGGGGAATATAGAACCTGGGCCATGTAATGAGGGCAAGTGAAACCATACAGAAAACCCCTCGTGAGTAGTTATGTTTAGCTAAATCAATAAAAATAAAAAAGCAAGGCACCCAGCAGCTGTAGAATTCAAGTTTGAATGGTGGAGGCAGTTATGGAAGAAGATCCCTTATCCTTGTACCAGAAGGTAGAAGTGTTCCCCATTGGCCCATATCATTGTAACTATGGGACTAGAGGGAGATCCTGAATCCAGGGGAAAGCAGAGACACGGACTAGAGAGACACACACTAGAGAGATACAGTTGAACCAGTAGAGACTCTGGATCTTTGAAGGGGGAAGAGAATTCTAAGGCTTTGTAGTATTGTATGTAGTATGTAGGAATTGCGAGTTGTGATTGCCACCCAGATTCTCCATGCGTGTCTCATTATCACTGTCCTTTAAGTTTAAACCCACTAAACCAATCGATATTGTAAGTACTTGTGAGTATCATATAGTATTATAAGTACTATCCGATAGATATTATAAGTATTGTGGGAGAGTATGATCAAGGCTTATTTGGTATTTTTGGAGGGGATTTTTTTAGACCTACTGTTCTTACTCTCCATCATAGTAAATGCCTTGGGTAGGGAATAAATAAGTCTATTAGCTTACAGTTAATGAGAATTACACCAGTGAGGACTCAGCTATAGTAACAAGATTAGCCATATACGGTATTACTCCTTGATCTGAGGTAGTAGTCACACTGTTGGACCCTAAACCTAATTTTGCAAGTTAAGTAAGTGTCTCAAAGGAGGTGCTACAGGTGAGTGGAGAAAAGGACAAGCTGACAGGCCAACGGATAGAGGGATGGAGATAGGCACAAATGGCTAGACCCAGAGAGAGGCAAGGATATACACATTCATGGATGGTAGGATGAAGGGAAAGAAGGGTAGAGACAGATCCAGGTAGGGACAAATCCAAGAGTGAAATGAGACAAGGTGGCATAGACTCATGGAAGGAAAGACCTGGAAAAACAACAGATGGAGGTTCGATCCAGCCAGATAAGGAAAGGATGAGAGCCAGAGGAAGAATTGGGGCAGAGAGCCAGCATAAGTGTCTGTAGCAGACCTCAAGGAAAGAGGAATGAACCCCAGCTGGGGCTCATCCTGTCTTTGCAGAGGATAATACTCTCATGACCAAGGCAAGTGAAAACTTAATCCTCAGTCTAACGAGAGAAAAGGCTGAGGAAGACTTGCAGTCTAGCCCCAAGAGCATGCGCACACATCGGCACCAGGATGGGAGCCAAAAAGTGAGTGATGGGGGAATAGAAGGGGAAAAGGCTAAAACAAAAAAAAATTCAAGAAGAAAACAATAAAAACCAAGAGCACAGGCAGATAAATCAAGAGTAAGGCTCCTAAACCTAGGAAAAAGAATGACTGTTACACTCGCAAAGAAATTACAAGGCAAAGGAAAGTAAACCAATGCTTGGTGAAACACAGAATCCTGTAGAATCGAATATGGAAAAAAAAACAAACTTGAGAATGGTTCAGAAGAGAAACAAAATCCATAAGAAATTAGGAATGAATATATGTGTTAAATAATAGCCCTCAGTGCAGCAATTTAAAAAGCTACTTGTCAGACTTTAAAAAAAACTGAATACCAGTATAGAGTTTCTCCAAAAAGGTGAAAGAGAGATTAACAGATTTGGAACATAAAAATACTAAAGTGGAAGATTTGGCACAAGAAAATCAAAAGGTAATGTGGTTAAAAGAATACATGATCTCTATATGAGCCAAATCTATTGGCGTAAAAGACATGATATGCAGGAAAAAAATGAAAATTGTAGGTCTCGCAGAGTATTGTAAAAGTGATGATTCAATAGTAATCTCTGAAAAGAGGGAATACAGGAGAATGGGAGAAGTAGCAGGAGGGAGGAGAGATTTAAATTGAGATAATAAAAAAAGATTTCACCCCAGTGCGGGGGTTGTCCCCCTGAAGGAGGGAGAGGCATGTGCTTACAATGGGAGATGAGGATCGCATCATGGTTTTAATATGGAGGGAGTTGGTTCATTAAGGGAAAAAATAAAGAGGAGGGGAGGGTGGGGATTATATGATTTGATATGATTTGATCACAGTGTAATTTCTACCCTAGGACACTTTTTCTGTTCAAATTCTCTTATACATTCATACATGTAATAGTAATGAAGGGGACAATGGGACAAGATCTATGAAAACCTTTACTGAAACTGGTTAGGAGGAACACTTCAGAAGCTTTAGCTCCATGAGGAACACAAGACATTAAATACAGACTAAGGATATAGACTGTTACTCAGAAAATAAATTTTGAGAATAGACAGAAAAGGAGGAAAACTAATGAAGAGAACACAAGAAATTCTTCTGAGAAAAAAAAAGCACAGAAAAAATTAATACCCCTAAAACTACATATTAAGTCAGGAAACTAAGATAGTTGTATAAAAGAGGAAATCTTGAACAATTAAAAAGAAATAGATACATTGGAATTCAAATGGAGTATAAAATTGAAAAACAAAACTAAAAGCTTATTTGAAATTACTAAGAGAATTAATAAAACCTTTAGCAAACCTGATTAAAATGAAGAGAAAAATAAAATTAATGACATAAAAACTGAAGGCAGTGAAATCACCACAAATCCAGTAAAACTAAACACAATTATCAGAACCTATGATCTACAGCCATATGCCAACAAAACTGAGAATTCAAAAGAGATGATTGTTAACGAAAATATAAAATGCCAAAATTAACAATATTAGAGAGGAGTCTTAAATAATTCAGTCTTAGAGAAGAAAAGTTACCAGACATAAGGGGAGAACAAAAGGAGGGGTGGGGGGAATCACAGATTGATTTACAGAAAAATTCCATCTAACTTTTAAAGAAACAATCAATACTTGTACTAATCAATTTATTCTCAAAATGGAAAAAGAAAGAACCTTGCCAAGGTCCTTTTAATGGAACAAATGTAGTCCTATTACCTAAACCAGGCAAGGATAAAGCAAAGAATAAGAACTACACAACAAAATCGCTAATGAATACCCATTCAAAAATTTTACATAAAATTCTGGCAAAAAAATGAGTGCAAATGATCCCAAAATATCATTCACTATAATGAGTTTGAATGCAAGGATGGTTCAACATTAGGAAAAAGAATGAATATTACCATACTAAAACAGAGAACATCCCAAACCATGACATTAGAGGACAAGGCAGTGGACTCGATTCAAAGACTTGGGTTCAAATCCTCCCACGGGCACTTATTACCTGCTGTGGGATCCTTAATCCTTCTATGCCTGAACTTAACTCAGAAAAAATGAGGCTGCATTTAATAATTTCTAAGATTCCTTCCAGCTCTAAATCTATGATCATATCGATAGATAATAATAATACCTAGAATTTATATGACGATGTAAGGTTTGCAAAATGCTTTACATATGTTCTCATTTGATCCTCACAACAACCCCCTGGAAATAGGTTCTATTATTATCCACATTTTACAGGTGAGGAATCTAAGTCTGAGAAAGGTTAAGCGACTTGCCCAGGGAGACACATGCTGTGTGTGAGGTCACATTTGAATTCAGGTCTTCTTGACGCCTTTGGACAGTATAACACTTATGTATGTGGAAAAAAGAGAGAGAGAACGGGATTTCTTTTTAGTATGTTAAAAGCATCCAAGATCAATGGGGAAACCCCAGAAGCTTTTCCAGTAAATACAAGAGTGAAGCAAAGGTACCCTCTTTCCCTGACATAGTTCTAGAAATGCTAGCAATGGCAACAAGACAAGAGAAAAAATTCAAGGTTTAAAGTTAGGCAGAGAATAGGTAGAACTAGCCCTACCTGTTGCTGATGTGACAGCTTACTTAGAAAATCCTAGGGAATCAGCAATGAAACTAATTGAAGTAAATGATAGCTGCAGGCTATAAAATAACCCGACTCCCCAAATTACAGAATTTTGATATAGCAATAACAAAACGCAGGAGACAGTAATACAAAGGTTAGTCCCATTCAAAATAATGAAAAAATGCATAAAATATCTGGGAGTCACTCTCTGACATGGTACTCAATACCTGTATAAGATACAATTATAAAACTCTCCTCAAAGAAATAACAAAAGAAATAATAGGAAAAAGATTTCCTGATCATGGCTGGGCCATTAAAATATCATAAAAGTAAAAATACTACCAAAAGTCATTTTGCTTATATAGTTCTACACCAATCACAGTACCAAAGAGCCACATAAAAATAATAGACAGCTAGATAAAATAATAACAAAATTCATTTGGAAAAAAGGATCTATATTATCAAGGGAAATAACAGAAAAACAGTAGGATTGAAGAGGAAATAGCACTTTCAAAACTGAATTTATATCATAAAGCATTAGTCATCAACACCATTTGGTAATGGTTAAAAAAGAATAAATCAATGGAACTGATTAGACAAGGATGAATCAGTAATAAATTAACTCAAAAACACAATGGTCTATACTTCTAAATATATAAATTACCCAGGAAAGGATTCCAGATTTGACAAGCACTTTAAGGAAAAAGATGAGAAGCAGCGTAGGATTAATTAGGTTTATACTAACATTTTAGGTCATATACCAGAATAAATTCAAAATGGACACATGATCAGAATATTAAAGATCAGACCATTAAAAAAATCAAAAGGGAATCAGATTATATGTGTCTCATATATTAGTGATGACAGAGAATAGTAGCATTTGCAAGAGATAAATGAATAAACTTAATTTCATAAAATGAAAAATCTTTCATGTAAACAAAATTAATGGAATGAGGAAAAGAGGGGAAAGAGTCAACTGGGAAAATAATCTTTGTATTAAACATCTTTTAACAACATCTCAATATCCAAGAGACATAACCCAAGAACCAAAATATAAAAGACCAAAAACCATTCCCAGGAGATAAGTGGTCAAAGGATGTGATCTAATAGTCCATATACACCAAAATATTTATAGCAATACTTTTTGTAGTAACCAAGAATTGGAGACAAAGTAGATGCCCAGTGACTGGGAAATGACTAAGCAAATTGTGGTACATAGATATAATGGACTATTATATATTATATGTAATGCATATAATACATAGTAATATTATATATCAAATACTACTGTATGCAGTGATGAAAGGAAGAGAATAAGTATTAAGTGCCTCCTATGTTCCAGCCACAATGGTAAGCACATTTACAAATACTACCTCATTTGATAATAAATATGATGAATACAGAGAAACATGGAAAAACTTATATAAACTGATGCAAAGGGAAGTAAGCAAAAGCAGGAAAACAACATACATAATCACTATTATAACAGAAGGGGAAAGAACAAAAATAGAAACAATAGAAAATGAAAGCTGCAAAAAAGATCATGACTAAACTTGACCCCCAGAGAAGAGATGTAAAAAGACACATCTCTCCAATTTAGACAATAAACATTTGTTAAGCTCCTACTGTGCCAGTAAGTGCCTGTCAAGTGCCTGTGCTATATACTGAGGATACAGTCCCTCCTCCGAAAGATCTCATGGTCTAACACAGGAGATAACATGCAAACAATTATGTAAAACAATATAAATATAGAGTAAATTAGAGATAATCAAGAGAAGGAAGGCACTACAATTAAGGGGAAATCAGTAAAGGCTTTTTATAGAAGGCAACATTTTAGCTAGGACTTGAAGGAAACCAGGAGAGAGAGATGAGAAGGAAGAACACCACTAGTATTGCACACTGTATATAACATCCAACTTTTTGATGTGTTGATTAGTTTTCCCCCTTTTGTATTTTTTATGTAAGGGATGGCTCCCTGGTAGGGGTTGGGGTGTTTGGAGGAAAATGTAGAGGATGTAAAAAACAAATGATATCAATCCAATTTTATTTAAAAAAAACAAAAATGCATACAAGAGAAATGAAAAGCTGGAACAAAATTTAGTCAGCAAGAGATTATTCCAAAAAGCAAGAGATGTAATCATGCTATCAGACAAAAAGATGAAAAGGCATAGTATAAGATAAACAGAGCTTATACTGTGCTTAAAGGCAGCATATGCAATCCATTAAGTGGGATGTGGCCTACTAGGCCACTGCCACATTTGGTCCCTCACTGGAAAGGGTTCTGGTGTTAGGTTCCCCTCTGAAGATCACCTCTGGTAACAGTCTAAGTACAGGTATATAATGTATTAAATATCCATCCTTCTTCCAGGGTTTTTAATAGGTCACCTCCCCCAAAGTCTATGTGTGTTCTCATCCTCATTTCAGATACTTTCTGAGGGGGAAAAGGAGGACACTGCCTTTCTTGAATATTTTTTTACAGATAAAAGATAGAAAAAATTGGCTAATCTTATCACTATTTCATGGGGCGGATGTAGGTTCTGTGAGGAGAGTTCAGTGCAACATATCTAATAACTAGAACTGTTTAATGCAGAAGGTCTCCAAATGAGGCAAGTGAGATACTCAAACATCTACTAGGTACATATCAGATCTAAATGCTATAGGAGAGATTCTTCTATTTGGTGGGAAATTAAACTGAGGACCCATCCATATTTTCTCATTTCTAGGTCCTTTGATCTCAGATAGTCAGTTAGTGAATGAGACAATTGGTTTGGTTATATCCTGTGATCTCAGATAATCTTCCAATTAGTCAATGAGAAAATTGGACTGGTTATGGACTGGTTATGGCCCTTTTACCCCCTGAAGACCTCCCCTTGTGAATTGGGAATTCTTTCCCTGAAGAGAATGAGAAATGCCTCCTGATGCCCATGTAGGAGGGAATTTGCCCCATTCTGGGGAGTCACATGAGTATTATCTGTGCCTAGCAAACTGAGGATGACTGAAAGTTCTGCGAGTTACTTACATCCTCCTCTGATGCCCCATAAGGACATGGAGCTTATCCTAAAGGCTACATCAATGGCATAAAAAATCTGGCAGGTTCTATTAAGCTAGAAAAGCATTGTATAGAGGAGGTGTGGGGAGCCTGCAGATTCAAGGCTACACATGGCCCTCTAGGTCCATGAGTGAATCCACAGCCCTTTGACTGAATCCAAACTTCACAGAACAAACCCCCTTAATAACAGGATTTGTTCTGTAAAACTTGGACTCAGTCAAAAGGCCACACTCGAAGACCTAGAAGGCCCCATGTGGCCTTGAGGCTGCAGGTTCCCCACCCCTGGTCTAGAGCCACTGAAGGGGCTGATTTCAGGCTGATTGCTCCTGGTCTACAAACAACCCAGCTAAAGTTCAGAGTTCCATCACCAGCTGGGCCACCAGGTGATGCCTTTTACAGGTCTAAGAGCTTTCAGAGTCTGGCTGAGATCAGTATGAATGGAGGGAAGCTCCCTACCAGTGAAGGAGTTGATTAGTTGCCAATAAGAAAACCACAAAAGGCCACCAAAAACCAATATCCTTTACTATTTCAAAACAAACACAAGAAAAATAGGCTGCCACAGAACTGAGCAATCTTCCGTCCTCTCATGTCATATCTTTGCTATCTCCTTTCCCTCTCACCTCCCCCCTCCGTTGAAAAAAAAAGAAAAACGAAACCTTAACATTCTTAAGTGTTTCAAAGCTGTTTGTCTTCACAATATTGTTATCATATAAATCACTCTCCTTGTTCCTCTCGCTTCTTTCTATATCAGTTCATGCAAGTCTTCCCAGTTTTGTATGAAACTGCCCCCTTCATCATTTCATATAGAACAATACTACTCTAGTCAATACATATCATAATTTTTTCAGACATTCTCCAATTGATGGGCATCTCCTCAGTTTCCAGTCACTTACCACTGAAAATGATCTACTATAAATATTTTTGTACATACAGGTCCTGTTCTTCTTTCTTTGATCTCTTTGGAGTATAGGCCTAGTAGCGATACTGCTCAGTCAAAAGGCATGGGGCATATCATTTTGGGGCATAATTCCTAATTGCTTTCCAGAATGACTGGTCTAATTCCTAGCTCTACCAACAGTACATTAATTTACCTGTTATCTAAAAATCTCTCCAATATTAGCCATTTTCCTTTTTTGGTCATTTTTGCCAATCTGATGGATGTCAGGTGGAACTTGACTTTCTTGAATTTGCATTTCTCTGATTATTACTGATTTAGAACTAGCTTTTTTTTCTTTTGAGTGTTGATAGCTTAGATCTCTCCATTTAAAAATTGTTCCTGTCCTTAATCCATTTATCTACTGGGGAATAGCTCTTAGTTTTTATAAATTTGAATCATTTTCTTATACATATTGGCTATAAGGTCCTTTGCAGAGAAACCTGGTGTAAATAGTTTTGCCAGCTATCTCTTTCCCCTCTAATTTAGATGATTTTGAGGTGGTTTTTGCCTCTGGAGTTATAGGTAGAATGGGCCATCCTGTTTAAACTTCTGAGACATCTGGGGATCCACGTGAATAATTTCTGTCTGTATTGTTACTGTGACAGCACTGAATTTTTGGATCTGGCAGAGACTTCAGGGAATCTTATGTCTAACCCTCTAATTTTATTTTTTTATTATGAACTTGACAATCATTAACAAATAGGAACACTAACATATACAAAGTAGGACAGAAAAAAGCAAATTGCATATGAAATCATGAATCTATTATAGATAACTTGTTTTGAATAAACATCAACTGTCACAAGATAATACCAGTGCTGATCTTTTCTGTGTCCTCTTCTAAATACCTTTTGCCTTTCTTCTGTATAATTTTTTTTCTGTTTCATGTTCACTTTTCTTTCGTTATTTTTGTATCATCACTATTTCCTATTCTCAGCTCTCCAATTCTCTCCTCTTCCAATAAAAGCTAAACCTTGCATCAAATTAATATAATTTAGCAAAACAAATTTACTTTCTGGGTTTCTGTTATCTCCTGGGTTTACATTTATGGATCCTATCCAGCCCTGATATTCTCATCAGAAATGCTTGAAAGTCCTCTCTTCTGTTAGCGGTCTATTTTTCTTTCCCTGTTGGATTAAACTAAACTTTGCAAGCCAAGTTACTCTTGGCTGTAAGCCTTCATCTTCTTCATTTATAGTAGTTTCTATACAGTTTCCTGATCATGACTGTGGTACCTGAAATCTTTCTTTCTGGCTGCTTATGATATTGAATTTTTTGTTTTGTTTTGTTTTGGTTGAAAGTGGAACCTCTGGCCTTGGAATATTCCTGATTCTTTTCCATTTGAGTTTCTTTTCAGAGATAAACAGTGCACGCTATATATTTTCACTTTGCCCTCTAGTTCTAATAGTCCTGGGCACTTCTTGTCTGTGATTTTTTGAAATATGGAAATACCTTTTTTGTCATGTGTTTTAGGGAGCCAGTGATTCTTAGATGATGTCTCCCAGATTTGTTTTCTAGGTTGGTTCTTTTTGACAGAAAGTACCTTATGTTGTTCTTTAAACTTTTTTGACCTTTTGACATTATTGTAATATTTTGGTTGTCTTGTTATTGAATTCTAATTGTTCCTGTCTAATTTTTCAGAGTATTCACTATTTTTATAAGGTTTTCCATATTGTATTCTGTTTTTTCTTTTCATTTTTTCCCTCTGGAACACATTGAATTTTTTAAATATCTTACATCATTTTTTCTAGATACTCTTGGAATCCCTTGGGGCCAAGCAATTTTTTTTTTTAAATTTGAAGTTATACTTGAATGTGTTGGGGAGTTCCCAACTTCTTCTGGATTTATCTCCCAGGCATAGTATTTCTTTCTTGGATTTAGTGTTTTCTTGTGTCTACTTATATTTGTAGCCTTACTTTCTGGACTGGAACTCTTTGTCTGGGTCAAACTCTGGTGTCTCATATTTTGGTGTGGTGGGCAAAGGAGTGGTGGTGAGACCTGTTTGGTCCTATCCCTTGTGCAGTCTGGGTGCTCAGCTCCCTTAATTTACAGAAGAGGGGAACTTCATGAGAATCATTTGCTAAAGGCAGGACTAGGATTAGAATGAAGGGGCTCTTAAAATCCAGTCCAATGCACTACCATGTTTTCTCTTACTAGAATTTACATAACGATTTCCAGGAGGGCCAGGTGTGAAAGCAAGGTGATAAAAGGGTATGTAAGAATATGAATGAGCATATACAATCTTTGCACAGATCCATGTGTTTTCAGGGGCAAGAGGAGCCGGCCAGAGAGAGAATGGGTAGCCTGTTGTACCCTTGTTAAGGAGCTATCTATTTAGCTTATTATTTCATGCCAATAGCACCCAAGTGATAAGTGTGTTGGATTTGGTGGTCTTGGCTTCAAATCTTGGTTCTAGGTAATCTTTTTTGTTTTTTTTTTGAGGGGGAAAGGCAGGTCAGTTGGGGTTAAGTGACTTGCCCAAGGTCACACAGCTAGTGTGTCAAGCGTCTGAGGATGGATTTGAACTCAGGTCCTCCTGATTCCAGGGCTGGTGCTCTACTCACTGCTCCACCTAGCTGCCCCCCCTAGTTCTAGGCAATTTTAAAGGATAACGGCAGCTCATAATATGGCGTTTGAGAGTTTTCAAGGAACTTTGCATTTACTTTATTGTTTTGTCCTGGCAGTATGTTTAATCCTCATTTCGGAGATGAAGAAACTGAGGCTGAGAGGTTTTGTGACTTGATATCTGAGAAAGGCACACCGTGCTGCTTCTGCAACTCACCTCTCCCTGGGTGTCAGTTTCTTCATCTGTAAAATGGAGACCAGAATAGTACTTATTTTACAGGCTTGTGGCAAGGATAAGATAAGGAAATGTGCTTTGTAAACTTTGTAAATTCTGATGAGGGAAAGCACAGCAATGCACTGGATTGGATTTCAGGAGACCTTGGTTTTAAATCCTGGCTCTGCTACTAACTGGGTGGTTTTATAGAAGCTCCTTCCTCTCTTTGGGCTTGTTTTCATGCTTTGAAAAATGAGGGGGTATGGCATCCAGATTAGAGAGGAGACAGGACCAGGCGTGGGACTGTATTACCTACGTTCCTGACTTACTTTGAGGATAAAAATATAAGATAATATTTCTAAAGCACTTACTTCAGGCCCACAGTAGTTGTTAGAGCTAGTTATCATTATTATTATCAGTTCTGACATGGTTCTGATCCCCTTCCCTGCTCTGTGACTGAAGGTCCCTCAGGCCCCTACAGTACCAGGCTCTTTCCATAGAACTCCAGGTGGAACCCAGATACTACAGGGGGTGGGGAAGATGGAGTGCCAGAGGTATGGAAGAGGGTCTCAGGGAAGAGATTGCTCCCTGAAAAGCCAAGCAGCCCCTCCCAGGGGCAGGGAGTGGTATGATATGGGGCCAAGGGCCCCCGGAAGGATGGGGAAGTGGAGGTGGTTCATGTCAACCCCTAGTTCCACACTTGACCTCATATAACCTTTCTGCTTCACTGTTGGCCTTTTCACCTCTCGCCTTGTTGATGACGCCAATTCCCCTCCCCCAGTTCCATGCAGTCCCACTGCCTTTGCCTTCCTTAACAATGATTGGTCCTTTTGTATCAGCTGTTGTCACCACAACCAGACCTTGTCTCTTTCAGGATTGTTACCTCAGCTAGAGCTGTCATAAGGTCACAGCTCTAGAACCAGAAGGACCTATCATTTTATTGCTGAAGACACTGTTGAGGCCTGCTGAGGTAAGTAATAGGGCCTAAATTCAGGCCCAACCTTCTTTCCCTTGTCTATCTCTGTTTCTTACTTTCATTATGAGACCCAGGGCTTTCTTCCCTCTTGCTCTCTTCTCCTTTCATTAGCTTTGAGTCAACCCCCACATTTCTTCATTTGAAGGGTCTATAACCTCCTTAGAAGGCCACAGACTCTCTCTCACAAAGCCTACAACCCAAACTCCACAAATGCCATTTTTACTTCACCTGAGGGATAGGAACAAAAATTGGACCAATAATTTTGTCAGTAAGAAAGCTCGATCATTGTAGGCACAAAACTAACCATGATGAAAGGCAGAGAGAGTTAAATAAAATAAAGGGGTCCAGGCAAAATGTCAAGGGAAAAATTTGACTTGAAAGTATTTCCTCTAGGTAGGGATAAGAAAGGCATCATGTGGAAGTCAGAACCTCTCTGGCTGGTAGTGGATGTTTTGGTTTTGATTTTTGAGAGAAAGAGGGAGAGGGGGAGATCGGGAAAATGAGGGCCATAGAGGGAGGCGGTAGAGCGGAAAAATGAGGGCCACAGAGGGAGGCGAGAGAGCGGGAAAA
>CM053628.1:24073951-24093843 GCA_028646595.1 Phalanger gymnotis | reverse complement strand
CTTCTTTATTTCTTTCTTCTTTCTTCTCTCTTCTTCTCCCTCTCCTCCTTCCCTCCCCTTTCTTTACTCTCTTCCCTCTTCCTCTTCCTCTCCCTCTCCTTCTCCCTCCCTCCTTCCCTTCCTTCTGTCCTTCCTCTTTATTTCTTTCTTCTTTCTTCTCTCTTCCTCTCCCTCTCCTCCCTCCCTTCTTTCTGTCCTTTCTCTTTATTTCTTTATTCTCTCTTCCTCTCCCTCTCCTCCTTCCTCCCTTCCTTCTGGCTTTCTTACATCCTTTAGACCTCACCCAAGACTGTGATTTCATTGCTTTAAGGAGCTCCCAGTGAGGAAACTCCCCCTACCAAGACACGAACATATGAAAGCTACTGATGCAGTTTCTAATATTAGTATGTTGCCTCTGGACCCTGCAAGGTTTCATTTAGGGTCAAGTCCACACAACCAGGATGTGTCAGAGGTAGGGCCTGGACCCTTCCTAACTGAGGCAGATTCATTACCCACAAAGTTATGCTGCCTTTTATTCATGGGAGCCTTCCATTTGGTTATCTATCAAGATACTGTTCTTATTAGAGCACATGTGTAATTGATTTAAAGTGAAACTGGAAAACTTTCACGCGTTTGCCACTAATGCCATCTGGCTCTTAAAAAAACCCTCCCTTCTGCCCGTCAATTAACACCATGCCCCCCCACCCACCCAAGGCCAAAATGTCTGATTAAGAAAAGTCAATTATTGAACTATGTGAAATAAAGACAGAAGCCCAGATCACCGCTGAGCTATTTCAAAACATACCTGAGAATCAGAAAAGAAACTAATACTTCATCTGGGCACAATATGATTTTGACCCCAATAGTGATTTTTCTATTTTGCCTGGAGACCTGATTCTATCAACTGAGGTTCAAGAAGTGGAGCAAGAAATATAGAGGAAGGGAAAATATAGAGATATGGAAGTCCTAGTCATTTGTCTAATAAATCTAGAGTAGTCTGAGGGGAGGCAAAAGGCCTGATCCAGACAATGAGTTTCACTAGCCAACCCTACATTTATCTTTTGCACAAAATGCCGTTCATTGATGCCAAATGGGGTCTAGCATCTAATAGCAGGATAATTGTTCCCAATTTGGCATATTAAGAATATGAGCTAGCTAATATTAAGCACTTGAAGTGACAGTCTTGTTTTGACCATTTTCCTAGGGTTTAATTAATTCGGTTGAGAAATAAATCTTCTTAACTTTTAAAACTATATGAATAAGAAAGATATAAAATGAGCTAATATATTTTAGCAATATGAAAATGTATGTGGTCATTGTATGGTATCTTACCATACCAAAGATTCCATTAAAATGCTGGTCAAATCATGTCCTCTCTATACATGGTGATATCTCTTTATGTCTTTCTGCCTCTCTGTGTCAGGATCCTGTGACTGACAGCCATGGACCGGGTACTGTTGGCACAAATAGGCCTTGCGGACAGGAGAATGGCATACTCAGTACGCCCAAACATCCCCCGTTTTGGGGCCATAGACATGAGAAGAGATATATACGCATCCCTTCGGGGAATACACTTGACAACCGCCCCTTACAACATTCTTAAAGGCAAGATAATCGGCAGAACATAGGAAGGTCATGACCGAGGGCCCTTACCCATTGCATATGTGCTGCCCAGTGAAGCCCACAAACCTTGCCTGCCTGCTCCTGTGCTCTGGTCTCACTTGCAACTCAACAGCCTGGAAGGTGGCTGGCTTTGTCTAAGATACATGAATGTTTTTCATTCTGTCTTCTTTCCTTAAATACCCCAGGCTAGGACACCCAGGGGTGTCTGGCTTTGGCCCAGTTGCTCCTGGGAGTTCTTGTTGTGATGTCACCCTTCCAGGGCACCATCCAGATAGAGCAGCATGAAGTCCAATTTGCAATTGCTTCTGGGGATATTCTCTTCTCACCCACCCTCCACTATGCTGATGTTCTCTTGCTAGAGCTACTGCATTGGGAAGCAAGCTGTAATTGAAATATATGACAGTGAAGTCAGCAGTCAGTTTGGGCCATATGTTGTCTGTATCTCTGAGAACATAATGCAGTATATAATGGAGGTCCAAGGAATGACAGGAAAATCACATGTATACCACAGAGTGAAATAAATTGTAACCAACATCAGGACCATCTTATGACAACCTCATGGAAAGATATGCAAGTCCCACAGGACATGCAGGCATGGCTGGCATGTTATCTGTACCAGCGAGAGGAATGCCTACATCATGGAAGCCACAGATCTATTGGGGGTATGTGAAAATATGAGAGCTAAAGAAATAATCAATAAAATGAACCTATTAGAGAGTGTGTGTAAGACATACAGACATTGAGGACTTTGCCGATGGGACTTTGAAAGACAGAGAAAAGCTTAACTTCCATATAGGCGTCTCATGGTTAGGCCAATCATGATGAGAGCCCACATCTCCATCATGATTTATAATCACCAGATGCTCTCCTTTGCCACTAACCAAACACCATGGCAACCCCATGAGCTAGCCAGTGCAGGTATTAAGACTCTTTTACATAGGAGGAAACTGACAGAGGTTGAGAAGCTTGTCTAAGGCCCAAGTTAATTTGTTAATGGCATGACTAGTGATAGATCTATCTTCTTTCAAAATATATTGAAGTGAGGGCAGCTAGGTGTGTGGATAGAGTGCAGGTCCTGGAGTCAGGAGAACCTGATTTCAAATGTGACCTCAGACACTTACTAGCTGTGTGACCTTGGGCAAGTCACTTAACACCAATTGCCTCCTCCCACCCCCACAAAAAAAAAACAAACCAAAAAATATATCCTGAAGTAGAAGTTAGCTTGGAATGGCCCTATGAATTGGGAGTCTTATCAATTTGTGAAGGAGGGAGTTTCTGCATGTGGGACATAGAGAAACAACCTGCACACGATGAAAGGCCATATGGGATTCAAGAGTAAAGGAGCTAAAGGTGAATTTGAGTTCCTCTGCAACTTCTTCCTGTATGACCTTATGCAAATCACTTCAGTTTTTCTCATCTATAAAATGAGGTGGCTAGATCAGACGCCCTCTTGGGTTTCTTTCAGCTCTCCATGGATGATTCTGCAAGAGACACAATGGAGACGAGTCTGGCTATAAGCCCCTCAAACGATCTTTGTTTATATGAGAAAGCTGGCCTGTTTTGTTATCATCACAGAAATAAGGAGACCTGGGTTCTAGGTCAAGATATGTCACTCTCTAACCATGACCTTAAGCCAATCAACTCTCTGAAATATAGCTACCTTATCTACAAAACAGACTATCTCTAAGGTATGATTCTGTTAAGAAAAATCTGAGAAAACTGCCTATGTTTTTGACCCCAAATTATTGACATCTTCTCTTGCTCTATAATTTGAGCTCCATCCAAACAGGAACACTCTCTGTTCCCTGATCTTACCCTGCAATCCCTTCTTCCTAAATCTATACATTAATGTAAGTCTATGCCAATCCCTCAAAGATACTCTTCCTCTAACTCTCGAGATACTCTTTTTTTGGGGGGAGCCTAGTTTACATCCCATGAAACCTCTCCACCCTCTTCCATTTCCTAATGGTGGTGGGCCAGGCTCCCACCTCCCCTCTATTGAGCAAACATAGTATCTTCACACCATTCGGACAATCAGGGAGTCACCAGCTATAATCTGGGTAAGATGACAGATGACCACCTGCCCTGCCATTACCTCATAAGAATCTCTGGGCCTCCATAATCCCAGGGACTGCTCTGTGACATTCCAATGCACTGGAGCCATAAAGCTTGCTATTCACCCTATCCGTGAATCCTTAGGACTTCCAGTCAGTGACCCTGTAGCTCTGATCCCCAGTGCTAAGGACAGTGGTTTGCACACAGTAGACATTTCATTCAGCTTTGATTTCAATGTCTTTTATTAAGGACACGTCATCTTCCCAATTAGACCCTACTCTATTTCTGGAGATGGAGGAGATTCATCTACTTTTCTGACTTCTGCAGTAACTAGCACAGAAGCATGTGACAAACCATGGTGTTTGGGATGGCCGCTCCCAGAAAAACTTAAGAATAATATCAAGGTAAAATGCACCACTTGATTTTGGAGACTCCTCTAGGCCCATGTGGTCTTTGGGCACAAAACCTCAGAGCTCAAGGTAACAAAACCAAACCAAACCAATTACATATTTGCCTTATCAGAGAGAGGTGTTTTATTAATATTCGTTATCATTTATTTCCTCAATCCTGGAAATTAAGCTTTGATCCTTTAATACAGAAGGTCCCAGTGAATTTTTTTCTTACGAATCATGAGCTATACTTTATTATTGGTTGTTCAGTCATTCTGGTCATGTGTGACCCCATTTAGACTCTTCTACTGCAGTGGTTTGCCATTTCCTTCTCCAACGCATTTGACAGATGAGGAAACTGAGGCAAAGAGGGTTAAGTGATTTGCCAAGGTCACACAGCTAGTAAGTATCTGAAGCTGGATTTGAACTCAGGTCTTCCTGACTTCAGGCTCAGTGCTCTATTCACTACACCACCTAGCTACCCTTTTATCACTGGAGGTGGGGTTAATTTTTATACGTTAAGTCTGAAGAATCAATCAAAGGCATATGAACTAAATAGTTAACTATTTTTTAGATGGGCAAGTTGTTGTCCATCCTTCTTTCTCAGAGAGGACCACTGACATCATAAGGGTGACGTCTTAACTTGTGCATGAACTGGATTTAAGTGAGGCAGAGTCTATGCAGGCCTGACTCATCATTTTGTGACCTATGTCCCAAAAGGGCCAAGTTACTTATTCACTGGTCACGGACCTCGGGATGCTTCCTGAATATAGACCAAAGACTACAGTGTGGTACAGGAGAAAAGCTCAGAATCTGATGAGATCGAAAATCCCATGACCTGGGTCTGGATCCTGACTCAGCTACTTGCTACCTGTGTCACCGTGGACAAATCACTTCGCTTATCCAGGCTGTGGAATTCATCATCTCCAAAATAAGGGAGCTGGATGAAATGATCCCCAGGGATCGATTCTGTGAGAGAGGTGGTAACTTTTCCATTTGGGTGATGCCACTGATCAGACATACCCTACATCTGCATTCACAAGGCAAAGTGGAAAACAGAGGAAATCAAACAGATATTCCAAAGAAATATTGGGGGGAGTAGAATTGCCTTTTTTAATGGACCTGTGATTTCATTGGGATAAAGAATTCTCAGGGAGGAAACTGCCTCTGCCAATACAGATTAACAACTGCTCTGTGACTTAAAATCTTAGACAGTTTCTCAACTAATTTATACACATTAAAATCCTAGAATCTTATTTCATATAACCCCCTTCCGTGTGCTCTATGATTTAGTAAAACTACTCTACTCTGTCTCTTTTCCCTCTCCCCAAATTCTCTGTATTCTCCTACCTTCATGCTTTTGTTCACACTGTTGCCTTTGCCTAGAATGCCTTCCTTCCTCCCCTTCGATGCTTGAATTCCTGTCCATCCTTCCAACACCAACTGAAATCTTCTCTTCTTCTCCTTCCATCCTCATACAAGGGAAGAACAGCTTTCCCACTTGGGCCTCAAATAGAATTTTGCTTTGCACCTCTTTAATACTCTTATATAATGGTGCATATTCTAGGTATCTAGATATCCTCTCCAAGAGGGCACATGGTAGGAAGAACACTGGATTTGGAATCAAGACAAACTAGGAATCATGGGATCTAAGTCCAGATCCTATCTCTTCCATTTACTAGCACTGTGACTGTGGGCAAACCACTTCTTTCTAGGCCTCAGTCTCATCTGTGAAATTAAATGGACCGACTAAATGACCCTTATGGCCTGTTCTAAGTCTAATCTATACCCCTCTAACTAGACTGAGCTCCAAGAAAGCAGGGGCCAAGGGTCACCTGCAGTTTGTAACTCCCCCTAGTACCTCACGCTTTCCATTTGGGAGCCTCCATCTTCATGGGTAACATAAGGCTCTGAGATTCAATACAGGCAGCCTCATTGAGCCAGCACAATGGTACAAGGTCCAAACATTACCACAGTGGAATGAGAATTTGATTTGGTTGCAGAGGACACAGGCTCAGGTCCCAGCTCTACCAGTTGGGAACTCTGTGACCCTGGGCAAATTATTTAATGTCTCCATCTCTCAATTTGCTCATTTGGAAAAAAAAACAGGGAGTTAGAGTGGCTGGCCATTATGTTTCCTCCCAGCTCTGAATCTACAATCTCATAATCCCCTAAAGTTTCTTGAATAGATGACTGGAAATCTTAGAGCTACAAAAGGATCTTAGAAACAATCTTGTCCGACTCTTGTCTTACACAGGATGAAACTCGAGTCATGTGTGAGTCGACTTCACTGGGCCTAAGTTATCTCATTTATAAAATGAGGGGGTCATATTGGAAGATCTCTAAGCACCCTCCCACTTCTCAAATTCTATGAGGTCTGGAGAAGGACATGTGACCAGCCCCAGGTGTTAGAGCTATTCAGTGAGAGAGTGGGAATAGACCCCGAGCGTCCTGATTCCTCATGTGACACTCTTCCTACTACATGAGGACTGCCTAGATCTATCTTTGATCCTCAAAACAGGAATGAAAGTTTAGTCTGACAAGGGAAATGGGACTGACACAGAGCCACCTTCCACATGAGAGCATCTGAACCTTCACCAATATCGAGATTTTAGCCATGGGGGCTCCTGAATGCAATAGACCAATACCAGCTCTGCAACACTATTTGAAGGAAATGAGCAAAAAGGCCTTTTGCAGGGAAATCATAGGATTAGAGATTTAGAGATGAAGAGGAAAGTAGATATTATCTTGTCAGCTCCTCTTATTTTATACATGTGGTAAAGGAGGCCTGGAGAGGGTGATTGGCCCAATATCCCACTATTATTAAGTAGTGTGATTGGGCAGAGCCATAAGTAGCAATATCTTCAGCTGGGGCAAACATAGTTGTGTGGGTGGGTGGAGAGGGCAGTGTGGTCACAGCATAGAGGATAGTCGGACCATAGGGGCAGTTACATGAGAGTGGCTCTCCCCATGCCACTTTGGAGGGGAAAGCAAGTCCACTATGCTTCAGGGACCCTGGGGAGAAGGGGGGCAGTCACACCTCAAAGTGGTCCATACCAGCACTGGCCTGGGAGACAAAGCGAGGGAACGAAGCTCAGCACAGACAAAGAACTACATACACCTCCCTCCCCAGAAAGAGTACATGCCCCATAGATGTTGGCACCCTAGAGCTAAGCCCCATTTGACCAACGCTGGTTACATCTCTGTAGCCACGATGTAAATTCGAGCCCTTCACTCCCCAAATCAGGTGCCCATTTTGACATGCAGTGTTCATAGACAGAGGACTACATGTCCTCGGCAAAAGCCCACATAAAGAGGGCTGCTTTAGCAGAGCTCAAAGCAAATCAGGCAGAAAAGCAAGAGCGACAGCTTTGGCCTCCAGGAAACACAGATAACATTCATTTAGTTGGAAATAGATTCTTTCGTAGCAACTCCTGCACCTTTAGGGAACAAGCTGCATTTTTCCCCCTTTAGATAAACGCTAAATAATTAATGTGCTCACACAAGCCACCACAATGCTTTTTATGCAATAGAAATAAGCTAGCTCATTGCCATTTATAAACAAGATAAATAGGTGAACAAAAAACACCTTACAACATTTAGTCCATTTCAGCACTGACCAGACACAATGCATTAGTCCCAAATAAAAGAGAACATAAATATTTTTTCGAGGTCTAAGAAGAGGAACACACTCGTGTGGAAATGACATGGTTTCAGCTTTAGGTTACCTATGGAATCGCTAGGTATGGCATGGGCACATGCCCCCAGCCATGCCTGCTGTTTCTCAAGTTAGAGCAAGGCAGCCAAGAAACTGGTCTTAGAATTCTAGCCAAAGGCCCCGATCCTGCTTCCCAAGAGAGACAAAGGTGAACAAATCAGTAGGGCGTTTGGATGGTTGGGATCTGCATTATTGAACAGGCTAAAGCTGCGTGGAGGCAGGAGCATTGCCTAATGACCTATTCCTTTCCCAGTTTTAAGGGCTCTTTTGTTTGGGACTTAAGGGAATCTTTTTTACCAATCAGTTTAAAGAAAAAAAGTCATTTCACCTGCAAGGCTTCTACTAGGCAGAGCCCCAAAGTGGGACGATTCTTGCTGAATGAGCTTGCTTTGGATGGTCACGTGCCAACACCATGCCTTCCCCTCCTAGCAATTCCTTTCTTCCCACTTCCTTCCTTCCTTCTACTTCCTCCATGAAGACACAAGGCTCTGCCTGCAAATGCCGTAAGCAGAGAACCGCCCTCCCCCTCCAGATTCCCATGGAAACAGGAAGGAGCAGCAGAGACAAACACCCTTCGATCCTTCGGATGATCTGCTAGACTTCCCTGATGTGGGCACCCCCTCCCTGGAAGCCAATCACCACTCCCTCCATGGCTTAGCTGACAGTTCTGTGAGTTGCTCTGCCCCCAGGAAAACAACAAAAAGCGTCGCCTGGTGGCCGACCTTCTGGTAATGAGCCCCTCTGAAGCTGATGCTTAGATGAAAGGCACACTCTCCATCCCTCAGCCGGCACTTAGTAGATGCTATCAGAGCTTGGGCTCCACTGACAGAGCCTTTAAGAAGTCAGGGTCATCTCCATGACAGGAGGAGGCAACAGAGTTCGACCTAAGCTGAATGCTTCTCTATCTCTGTGCGTGTATATATGTAATATTATACATATACACAATATAGAGCTATGTATCTTTGTGTATGTGAGTTGTATGTGTGTGCATGCATATCTATCGATATCTTTGTGAAGATGTCATCGGGTGATGTATATATGCACATACACAAACACATACATGTGTATATACACGTACATACACATAGGTATATATACATAGACACCCATGCAGATACACATACATTATGTATATATTTCAGGAACTTGTATCATTCTTTTTAGGTCTGTCTGTTTTTTCAGCCCTGGGTGTATGACGACTTGCTTATTTTCATTTTTGATATAAAACAAAAGGAAATCAGCCCCCAAAATGTGCCTAAATGGGAGCAAACACCAAACTTAGAGCCAGGAAAGACTTTCATTCTGGGGAATGGGTGCCTTAATGGACACAGGCGGTATATTGGAAAGATCAGGAGACTGAGTCACAGAATTTGACTCTCAATTAGATGGGACCTACTGATATCTGAAGAAGAATCCTCTGTAAAGGTAGTGGTCATCCATCCCTTAGCCTAAAAAGGCCCATTGAGGCGCCTCCCCCTTTTTGAGGGGCCTTTTACATCTTGGGACAGCTCTAATGGTTCAGAACGTTCCTTGGACATGAAGCCTGTTTGCTTCTTGCATCCGTCACTCCTGGTTCTGCCCCCGAAGCCAAACAAGCCAAGTCTCATCCCTTTTTCCCAAGATAGCCCTTCAAAGGCTAGAAGACAGCAATCAACACCCCCCAGCCCAGTTTTCTCTTCTCAAAGCTAAACATCCCCAGGTCTTTACATTGACTTAGACTCAAGGCCTTTCAGCAGACTGATGGCCTTTCTCTTGATGCCTTCCTGCTCATCAACACCCTTCCTGAATGACAGTGCCCAGAATGAGCACAGTCCTCCAGTCAGGCTCTGACCAGGGCAGAGCAGACAGGAACAATCACCTTCTTATTGGTGTTTCTGCTGCCATAGCCAGAGGCCTGGGGTCTAGTGCTGGCTCTGCTAGGAAGCAGCTCTCATAACATTTTGCGAGCTACTTTCTATCTCTGGGTCTCTGTATCTGTCCTAAAAGAATAAGACATTTGGGCTAGATGATCTCAAAGTTCCTTTCTGACCCTGATTTTTTGGAATTCTATGATTAATGAATCATCCACACTACAGAAAGCTCATTAAATCTGGACTGGATGCTGAGGTGCAGATTTCCTCTGAGATAATAGTATAATGAGATTAGGAGTGACATGCTCCCTCCCATCGGACTCCAAGAGAGCCTGTCCTCTGTACCTGAGTTTCACTATGTCACATGCTGGATGGGTAGATGGCTTGATACACAAACACACACACACACACACACACACACACACACACACACACACACACACACCGCTCCTGAAAATCCCCTTTTGTTTAGTTTCTTTGCCTTTGGAGTGAGGGCAGGTTGGTGATGGTGAGATAATGAATGTGATACCCACAGTATTTGTGTTGTAAGTAATTCTGCATCCCTCCAGGTACTCAGCTCACCGTTAATTAAGTATGTCCTATATAGATCCTCAGTGTGGAAAGAATTAGCATTTCGACCAAATCTACTCTCTCATTTAATTCAAAATGAATACAAAAGGAGCTAAAGAGGTTAGCCACGTAGCCAAGAATTCACAGAGAGATGCCCAGCTTTAGAAAAAATGTGCAATAATAAAGCAAAAGGATAATTAGCCAGGTCCAGTTATATAACTGCGAGGGAAGGAGCAATGTTACTGCAAACCAAAGGGTGGCAGTAGACAGCCAGCTATATCTGAGCTCATACAGAAAACAGCCAAGAAGAAAGGGGGAAATGGAGATGGGGGTTTTGGAGCACAGACATTTCATAACCAAGCATCCGGCCTCCTTACCATATTTAATGATAGAAGAAGCTTCATTTTAGATGTGACTGAAAGCTAGATCGCTATAAATGCTGAGAACTCTGCTACCGACGTGGGCCTTATAGACTAGCCAATGTCATCCTCATCATACCATCAGTAAACTTAAATATAGAGCAGCTAAAGGTATGTTATATTACTCCTAGCATAGGCGGAGCAGTGGGAATGGGAAGGAACCTAGCTATGGGGAAAAAAGAAACCCCTCCATCAACTCCAAAATTACTCTAGTATCTCATGGGCTGTCTGGCAACAAATGAAGTTTTAATTTTAACGAGAATTTCTCCCACCTCCTAATTTGACACATGGATTTGTCTTTTGAAGAAACATAATGGTACTTAGCTGGCTTTTCTGATAGATGTTTTATTAGTAGCCAAGAGTAACCAGGGCCCAAATGACAATAGCTGCAAATGGAATTGAATGGAAAATCATTTAGGGGAATGGGAATAAGTATTCATGTAGTACCTACTATGTGCCAGGCACTGTGCTAAATGCTTTACAAATATTGTCTTAGTTGATCCTTATACTAATCCTGTGATGCAGGTGCCATTTTATCCACATGGTACGGAAGAGGAAACAAAGGCAGACAGAGGTTAAGTGACTTACCCAGGGTCACACAGTAAGTATGTAAGGTACAATTTGAACTTGGGTCTTCCTGACTCCAAGCCCAGACCTTCATTCACTGTGACAAGTAGCTGCCTAATTTATTTATTTATTTATCTATCTATCTATTTATTTATTTTTGCAGGGGGGAAGGCAGGGCAATTGGGGTTAAGTGACTTGCCCAAGGTCACACAGCTAGTAAGTGTGTCAAGTGTCTGAGGCTGGATTTGAACTCAGGTCCTCCTGACTTCAGGGCCAGGGCTCTACTCACTGTGCCACCTAGCTACCCTGAGCTGCCTAATTTATTAAGCTCTTATGACATGCTAGGCTCTGCTTGATACAAACAGAAAAACAACACAATCCCTACTCTCAAGAAGTTTACGCTCTAATTCTGTGGGATAATACAATAACAGATAAATCAACTGACATGGAAAAAAGGCCCAGTAGTGTTTAGGTCCTAGAGGCGAGGAGAATGACAAAGCCCAGGAATCCTTAGAGTGAAATGGCAGGTTAGTTGGCAATCCCAGAGGGTCTGTAGGGCACAGCAGTAGGAACATAGTAAGGTTCAGGATTCCACCATTTTACTGGAAGGATTATTGTAGTTAATGCCTGCTTATTCATACAAGAAATGTCGAAAGCCATTCAACTGTCTTCAACAAACAGCTGTTGTGAAGGGGGCAGTAGGCCTAAGGATCCAAATGGTGCAGGCTTTTGGGTTACCTCCAAAGGGGCTGGGGTAGCATGGAGGAGGTGGGGAGGAGGGGCAGCATCCAGTCAAAAGTCATTGTTCAACATCTGGTGGAGACTGGGCAATGAGGAAGAGATCCTTGTGGCCTGTTTCATCTGGAGTCTCAGTTCCTCTTGAGATCTGGGCAGTTAGGAATGGACTAGGGTCCTTGGGATGATCACCAGGGTACTTGAAACTGGACTCTCAGGCCCCTTACGGAGATTTGGGTGACTACTGGTGCAATGGGGCAGGGGAGGACAAAGTCCTCCAAGTTTCCCAGAGTGCCGGCTGCTGCTGGCAAACTCTGTTCTAAACACTCAGCAATGACATGGAAACAAGTATGGAAAGGGTGAGCATTTCAATGTGGCCAGTAGCCAGTCCCTCACTGCTTCTCAAGAGACCGCTACTAGCATTCAAACAGAGAGGTCAGTGCGTAGGACAGGCTGGGTACTTAGAGACTTTTATAATTGTCACTTCACCCTTCCCAGGAAAAACACACATCTAGGCAACATGATTTCTCAGTTCAGCAATGTTGTCATTTCCCTCATATAACAGCTCTTAGACTTAAAAGAAGGCCATTATACGCTCCAGCCTCATTATCTATCATTATCTATCATCTACTCTACTCTGTACTTTTTAAAACCAAGAGGAAAAGAGAGAGCCTCCAGATTTATGATGCAGCAGTGACTAATTCAAGAACAGTACCAGATCCTGGATTAAGCCAGCAATCTCCATCATCCTTTCCTCTCCTTCCTCTCCTTCTTCCCTTTTCTTCCCCTCTCCCCTCCCTCTCTCTCTCTTTTCTTCTCTTCCCCCTTTTAACTCTCCCTTCCCTCAACTCAGTTTTCCTGGAGCAGGAGCCTCCTGGTCTTGTATTTTTCTGAAAAGAGAAGGGAGGAGGAAGGCAGGGAACAAGGAACAGGAGCAGAAGCACTTAGGACAGTCCTGTCGTCTCCATGGGAACTGATCCATGACATGCCTAAGCTCCCAAGTGGAGCAGAGTAGCTGGAATTTCACCTCGAGGTGCTGAATCTGGAAGGTGCTGCTCGCAACAGGCCAGAAACAACACCTAGCTGACAAGAGCAATCCCTTAAAATCCAAAGCACCCTTCCTGACCTGGCCCTGTGTTTTGGCCTTCCCATAAGTAGTGTTGTGCCAGTGGCACGAGATCTCTATCTGGCCCCTACAGGGGAGTGAAGCCCTGCTCAGAACAAGGACTCGCTTTGTACTGTTCATCCCACATATAATCTGTTCCCAGATGAAGCTGATCTGTCTATTATCAACTTGCACACAACCTGGCAAACAGGTGGCTGCTTTCATGGGGGTTGGAGTGAGGTGCTCCTTGGAACCTTGGTTAGCTGTCTAACCAGAAGAAGGAAAATTGGAGACAGAGTTGGCCTGACTCTGCCATTTACCATCAGGGGCCCCAGGGCACTCTTCTTTTCTCTAAGACAAAGGGTTTGGACTTGATGACCCCTAAGGCCTCTTCCAGCTCTACATTTACAATCCAGATTCTAAATTTATTGTTGTTCAGTTGTTTTCCAGTCATGTCTGACTCTTCATGACCCCATTTGGGGTTTTCTTGGCAAAAATACCGGAGTGGTTTGCCATTTCCTTTCTCGTTTTACAGATGAGAAACTGAGGCAAACAGAGTGAAGTGACTTACCCAGGGTTATACAGCTAGTAAGTCTCCGAGGTCAGATTTGAACTCAAGATGATGAGTCTTTCTGATTTCAGGCCGGGCACTTGAGTACAAAAAACAAGCTTTATGAGTTTAAACTTGGTGGGGGGGGTGGTTATTCTGAACAGGATCTGGGAGTTTTCATCAACTGCATTGGACCGTAATAGGAGGGGCACAGCTTTGGGAAAGATGGAGGTGATAGACCTACTCTACTCTGACCTTGGCAGGCCTCACTGGTAGTACCAAGTACCATACTCAGTCTCGGGGGACATGATTTAAGAAGGTCATTGAGAAGCTGAATAATGTCCTGAGGTGGTCAACCAGGATGACAAAGGGCCTTGAGTCCATGACATACGAGAACTGGCTGATAGAGCTAGGTATGTAAGTTACTCTGGAGAAGAAAAGGCTGGCAGGGGGAGGGGGAGGTAGGGAGAGGAACAGGATAGCTGTCTTCTGAAGGGCTCTTTTCTTCTGCACAGCCCCAGAGGGCAGGATAGGAATAAAGGGACAAATTCTGGATTGATGTCAGGAAAAATTTCCCCACACTGAGCTTTCCCAAAGTAGAAGGAGCTATCCTCAGGAGGTGGTGCGTTTGTCCTTTTTGAAGGTGTTCTAGCAGAAGCTGGATGACCACCTGATGGAGATGCTATAGTGAGGATTACTCCATGAACGTGTGTTAAGATGGCCACTGAGGTATCAAATTCTGTATAATTTTGTAATGTTCTAACTCCTCTGCCCAGTGCTTGTGGGCCTCCCCAAATCTGGCACTTGTCCACCTTTTCTAGGCTTAGCATATCCTATACCTCTCCATGAATGCTATACATCAAAAAGGAAAAGGACCTCTATGTACACAAATATTTAGAGCAGCTCTTTTTGTGGTGGCAAAGAATTGGAAATGGAGGAGATACCCATCAACTGGGGAAAGGCTGAACAAGTTGTGGTATATGAACGTAATGGAATACTATTGTGCTATGAGAAATGATGAGCAGGATGCTTTCAGAAAAACCTGGGTACACCTTGACACTAGAATTTAAAACATAGATTGCAGTATGCTTTGGGCACACCTCAAAGTGAAAAGAAAGTATGTATGTGATATAGTCTCTGAAAAACATATTCTGCACCACAGGGACCCTGCCACAGGGACCTTCATTTTCATTACATCTCAGGAGCCTCCTTTCCACCACCATGCACTAATGTTATTCTCTTTGTGCTGACTTTTTTTCCAATGCATGATGGTCACTGGGAATCCTGAGCCTTTCTATGCATTCTCACTAAGCAGAGGCTAGGTCTCATTGGGCTGGGAGAGTTGGCCTAAAGAAATGGATGAATGTTCAGAGTTGAGGGCTGAGCCATGGCATAGAAAATGAAGATACAGCATTTGTATGGTCAGCTTGCCCTAAACAGCTCCTTGCAAATGGAGCCTTTCCCCTTCAGATGGACACAGCTACATTTAGATCACAGATTTAGAAGGAGAAAGGTTGGACTTTAGAGGTCATTTAGTTCAACCCCAACCCCTACCTTGTTTTATAGAGAAAGAACTTAAGGCCCAAAGTGATTAAGTCAAAGGCTGGGATTCCAACTCAGGTTGTCTGACTCCAGCTGCAGAATTCTTCTATCTCGACATACTCCTAGAACAGGGTCTTTTCCTTTTGTTATGTTCCAGATCCCTTGGACAGTCAGTCTGCTGAAGCCTATGGACCCCTTCTCAGTACCATGTTTTTAAATGCATAAAGCAAAATACTGGAAATAACAAAAGGTACAAAAGTTAGTGAAATGTAGATGTAATTTTTTTTTCCTCTCCAAGGTGCAATCCACATGGAAACCAGTCGAAGAACCCAGGACTTTGGGTAGGTTTCTACAAAGACTTAAAGGCTAAACATTGGAGGGGAAGGATCAGCCCCTAGCCCTTCATCATCCTTCTGTGGCCCTTCAGACTTGGTCTAGCCTTATTCAACCCCATTGGGTGCAATTACCCAATGGGGGATGAGACAGCCTATTCTAGGACTTCCTAGATATTATTTTCTCAGAAGAAACCACAGCAAAATAGACCCGGCAAGATTACCAACTTTCTGGACGACTGTAAGGTTTTCACCCTAAATTTCCTACTCCCTGCGATCAAAACCAGAAGTACAAAGAGAAGACAAAAACACAAAAGTGAAAGGAAAGGAGGTAACAAGACATGCCTCCCGGAAAGCTACCAGTTGGCTTCAATATCTCTCAGAGAGATTAGCTGCATGACCACAACATATAGCAGAGCTAGACAGACCGTGGCTATCCTGATTGGTGAGCCCTAATGCATCTGGCTGGCCCTAGACTCAACAGTGCTCTTTCACCAAAATCATATTGTAATCTGCTGCCACGGGGTACTGCCGCTCCCCAGCCTTTCTTTTCTACCTCTTGCTCCAATCAGCATCATCCTTGCTTCAGGATGGGGCATGTCAACTGACTGCCCTTTCACCATCCCTCTGACTTCCCAGACCAAAACACTGTTGCCGCATGCTCCTGTATAATACATGTGGTTCCCCACCACCACCTTTGAAAGTAGCTCCTTGGGGTCTACAGAGACTGTTGGTTTTGCACTTGCAGGCCCACCTCGCAGCATAGTCGCTGACACCTACAAAAGATAACAGTGCTTTGTTTCCAATGACATTGAATGATTCTGAATAAATGCCTTTTCAATCAGCCATCTATCCTTCTATCCATTCAATCATCTGCTTGGACTAGTGTATGTTATACACTTTACATTATTTACTAGGTACCTACTATGGGCTCAGTCATAGAGTACTAAGTACAACTGGAGAATATAAAGGAAATGGGGCCCTCTAAATGGAGAGGGAGAGAGATTGCAAAAGCCTAAAAAGATAGAAAAGAATTCCTTGGCGACACGATTGGAGGAAGCACTAGCTCTTAAGTCAGAGGACCTGGGTTCATATCCTGCCTCAGATGCAAGCTTAATTATCTGTGTAGACTTGAGGAAGTCACTCTCCCTAGGTTTTAGAGAGGAAAGGGGACTAGCTCTAAATTAACGAGCCTAGGACTAGACCTGGATTTCAGATGAGAAAGCTCTTCTCTCTTACCAAGGCAGGGCTGTATCTTTTCTGTAACTTATATCTTCAAGAGTTTCCTAGACCTGTGGTATAAAATTCAAATAGAAAGGCGGGGCACTAAACCATACTAAGGATCTCTGTGGGCCACATACTGCCTAAGAAAACTACATTTTAATATATCTGTGTTCTACTGTATTTTTATTTACTTGGTTAAATATTTCCCAACTGCATTTTCATCTGGTTCAGAGGGAGTGTGGTAGGCATAGCAGGCCCTGTTTGACACCTCTGTCTAGACAGCAGAAGGATAATTTGTCCATGACCGGAGTCACCCAGCCAATATTAGTCAGGAGCAGGATTTAAACTCAATTCTGGCCTTCCTGGCACCAAGCCCAGAACTCTTCCCACTGTACAACACTGCCTCTTTTAAAAAACACAATTTTATTTTATTTTCAGCTCCAGATTCTCTTTCACCTCCCACTTACTCTACACTGCCTTTCCAGATCCTATAAACCAATAAGCATAACAGTACGATGTTAAAGACTAAAATATATATAGTGCTGAGTTCTCACAAAGCACAGGCTTCCAGGTGAAGGATTCATGTGGGTAGGTCAGGCAGAGAGTCTAGAAAATTGGTTCACTTCCTCATTTGATCTTTCCCTGATACCTGTAACATGTAGAGATGTGGAGACAGTTTGGGCAGGGCTGGTAGAAAGCATTAAACAGACAGTCAAAGGAAGTGATTTTTGAAGCTTAGAATGACATCAGAGGACGAGGGTCCATGTCTTGGCTCTGTCACCTGGATGAAATTGGGTGAATCACTTATTCTATGTACCTCAGTTTCCCTACTTGCAATGTATGGCTAACATTTGGATGAGGTGATACATGACTGACTTCTCTTTCAATGGAATGGGAAAACACTAAGTGTGACTCCCCCAAGGGCAACACCTGTGCTTGGGGTGTCATAGGAGGAAGGTTTGAAAGGAGAAACCTCCCTCCTGACAAAGCTTTTCTTGTGCTCATCCTTTCTGCTCAGTGCTAGCACAGCATCTTGCTTGTTGCACGACATTCCAAAACTGAAATGTTACCAAGGTTCTAACTTCCCTGAGGGATGAGGGTGACACAGAGCCAAGTCACATAACCCTAAGAAATGGATTAGTTCCAACCTGAAACAAGGAAGACGAGGTTTCCTGGCTTAGCTTTCTCTAAGCTGCTGTGAGGCTCTTCCTGTACAGAATGAAATAAACTATATCCCCATCAAGAAAATTGGGAGGGGGATAGTAACAGTATAATGGTAGCATTTATCTCTCACTGTGATCCTAATTTAATACCCTATGAGGTGGGGCCCATATTATTCCGCTCTACCCACATTTACCCATTTTACAGATGAGGAAATCTAAGGAGTAAAGAAGTCATTACACTGGTTGCTTAAGCTGCTCTGACTTCTTCCACTCCTACTTCTGGGGTCCTATATTATTGCTGTTATGATATGATGAAAAACTCACTAAGAAACAAAACAAAAATTATGTTGTCTTTGGGTTTCTTGAAAAGGACTCAATTGTTGGAACACTGAGCATGGATCTTAGATGACAGGATGTTTTACAGCCAAGGTCTAGGAGGGCACAATAATTCCTTGAAAGATCCAAGAGACAATTCTATTAGAAGAGTCAATCACAGCCATGGTCTTAGGGTGCAACAGTTCCCCAAGAGATCTCTGAAAGAGTTTGACTGGATGAGTCTGTCTGATATTAAGAGCTAACATTATTTACTAGTGTTTTATTGTTTGCAAAGTACTTTACATATGTTATCTCATTTGATTTTTACAACAAGTCTGAAATGTAGGTGCTATTATTATGCCTGTTTGACAGGTGAGGATACTTAGGCTGAAAGGGGTTAGGTGACTTGATCAAGGTCACACAGCTAGTAAGGATTTTGAGGCAAGATCTGAACTCAGGTTCTCCAGATTCCAAGTCAGCATTCATTCGTTCTACCAGGCATATGCAGCAGAGGCTCTTTATCAATTAAGGAGTATCTTTCACATGTTTAATCAGATAAGACGAACATAAAAATGGCTAGAGATGATAGCTGATATATTAATGGGGCTGCTCCCCTGTACCCCACTCCAGTTGCTGAGAATGGACACAATCTGATCACCCTTAGCTCTTGAATTCAGAGGCTCTCACCACATCCAAGACAGAAGAGACTTCTGAGTTCATCTAAGTCATTCAGCCTGTCTCACAGTCTTTCTCTCCTTCCCAAATCCTGCCCCCATGACTTCAACATACATACTGATGCTCCAAGCCAGATGGAGTTGCAGTAGATAGAGTACCCTGCCTGCAGGCAGGAAGACTCATCTTTGTGAGTTCAATTCCAGCCTCAAACTCTTTTTAATCTACGTGACCCCAGCAAGTCATTTTACCGTGATTGCCTCAGTTTCCTCATCTGTCAAACGAGCTGGAGAAGGAAATGGCAAGATATGCCAGGATCTTTGCCAGGAAAACCCCGAGTCAGGAAGAGTCATACACAACTGAACAACAACATTGAGGCCATCTGCCGCAAGCTGTCTGTTCTCCCCCTCATGTCTCATAACCCACATGCCTTCCGCCACTATCTCCACCTTCACCATCAACTCCTATGTAGAAGTTGTTCTGTTACTTGCCACATCAAATTCTCTACATGCACAAGGGAGAAGCTATAGATAACAAGGATGTTGATGATGATGACGATGACAGTGATGACAATGGTGACGGTGATGATGGTGACGATGATGGTGATGATGATGGTGGTGATGATGGTGGTGATGATGATGGTGATGGTGATGATGGTGATGATGATGATGGTGGTGATGGTGATGGTGATGATGGTGATGATGATGGTGGTGATGGTGATGATGATGATGGTGATGATGATGATGGTGATGATGACGTGGTGATAGTGAGGATGATGATGATGGTGATGGTGATGATGATGATGGTGGTGATAGTTATGGTGATGATGATGATGGTGGTGATGATGTGGTGATGGTGATGATGATGATGGTGGTGGTGATGGTGATGATGAAGATGGTGATGATGATGATGGTGATGATGGTGATGATGATGATGGTGATGATGATGATGGTGATGATGGTGATGATGGAGATAATAATGATGATGGTGGTGATGGTGATGCTGATGATGATGGTGGTGATAGTGATGGTAATGATGATGATGGTGAGGATGATGATGGTGGTCACGGTGATGATGATGATGG